>SJYF01001616.1:240784-254276 GCA_006410515.1 Procapra przewalskii
TTATTTATTTATTACATGATAGTATACATGTTTTTATGCCATTCTCCCAAACCAACCCACCCTCTCCCTCTCCCTCAGAGTCCAAAAGTCCGTTCTATACCTCTTATCTTTGTTCATCGGTTTTGCTTTTTAAACTCCAACTATGAATGAAATCATGTTGTTTTTCTCTGACTTATTTCTCTTAGCATATCTCTGATGTTTTCACAGATGGCAGTATTTTATTCTTTATTATCACTGAGTAGTATTCTATTATATCTATATCTCCCAGATCTTCATTGTCCATAGATTTACACATAGACTCAGGTCGCTTCCATATCTTGGCTATTGCAAATAATGCTGAAGTGAACAATGAGGTTAATTAACTTTTTCAAATTAATAGTTTTGTTTTCTTCAGATAGATACATAGAAATGGAGTTGCTGGGTTATCTAGTGGTTCTCCTTTTAATTTTTTGGAGAAAACTTCATATTGTATTTTACAGGGGCTACACCAAACTACACTCCCATCAAGAGTGTACAGGGGTTCTTTTTTCTCCATATCTTCATAAATACATGTTGTTTCTCACAATGGTGTGATCACTCACCTAGAGCCAGACATCCTGGGATGTGAAGTCAAGTGGGCCTTAGGAAGCTTCACTATGGACCTTAGGAATAAAGAAGGTGGAGGTGATGGAATTCCAGCTGTGCTATTTCAAATGCTAAAAGATTATGCTGTGAAAGTGCTACACTCAATATGCCAGCAAAATTGGCATTTGAAAATGCCAAATTGGAAAACTCAGCAGTGGCCACAAAGCTAGAAAAGGTCAGTATTCATCCCAATCCCAAAGAAAGGCAATGCCACAGAATTTTCAAACTACCACACAATTGCACTCCTCTCACACACTAGCAACAGAATGCTCAAAATTCTCCAAGCTAGGTTTCCACAGTACATGAACCAAGAACTTCCAGATGTTCAAGCTGGATTCAGAAAAGACAGAGGAACCATGGATCAAATTGCCAATACCCACTGAGTCGTAGAAAAAGCATGAGAATTTCAGGAAAAAAACAAATGCTTCTGTTTTATTGACTATGCCAAAGCCTTTGACTGCATGGATCACAAAAAAACTGTGTAAAATTCTTCAAAAGACAGAAATAACAAACCCTCTCAACCTGCCTCCTGAGAAGTGTGTATGCAGATCAAGAAACAACAGTTAGAATCAGACATGGAACAATGGACTGGTTAAAAATTGGAAAAGGAGGATTTCAAGGCTGTCTATTGTCCTCCTGGTTATTTAACTTACATGCACAGTACATCATGTGAAATGCCAGGCTGGATGAAGCAGAAGCTGAATCAAGACTGTTGGAGAATTATCAATAACCTCAGATATGCAGATGACACCATACTTATGGCAGAAAATGAAGAGGAACTAAAGAGTCTCTTGATGAAAGTGAGAGAAGAGAGTGAAAAATCTGGCTTAAAACTCAACAGTCAAAAAAGGAAGATCATGGCATCTGGTCCCATCACTTCATGGCAAATAGATGGAGAAACAATGGAAACAGTGACAAACTCTATTTTCAGGAGCTCCAAAATCACTGCAGATGGTGACTGCACCCAGGAAATGAAAAGGCACTTGTTCCTTGGAAGAAAAGTATGAAAAACCTAGACAGCATATTAAAAACAGAAACATTACTTTGCTGACAAAGGTTTGTCTAGTCAAATCTATAACTTTTCCAGTGGTCATGTATGGATGTGAGAGTTGGACCATAAAGAAAGCTGAGCACCAAAGAACTGATGCTTTTGAACTGTGGTGCTGGAGAAGACTCTTGTGAGTCCCTTGGGCTGCAGAGATCAAACCATTCAATCCTAAAGAAAATCAGTCCTGTGTATTCATTGGAAGGACTGATGTTGAAGCAGAAACTCCAATACTTTTGCCACCTGATGAGGAGAATTGACTCATTGGAAAAGACCCTGATGCTGGGAAAGATTGAAGGTGGGAGGAGAAGGGGATGACAGGATGAGATGGTTGGATGGCAACACCAACTCAATGAACATGAGTTTGAGAAAGCCCTGGGAGTTGGTAATGGACAGGGAAACCTGGCGTGCTGCGGCTCAGGGGGTCACAAAGAGTCAGACATGACTGAGAAACTGAACTGAACTATGGATGAATATTTCTTTATTGCCTATTAATTGTTTTTGTAGTTCTCTTTTCCTCTATTTCCTTGTGGCAGTCATTTTGGCTCTTCTCAGGTCAGATTTGGAGAAGGAAATGGCAACACAGTCCACTATTCTTGCCTGGTAAATCCCATTGACAGAGGATTCCGGCAGGCTGTGGTCCCTAGGGTCACAGAGCCGGACACAACCGAAGCGAGTAAGCATGCACGCACGTTCCTGTCTTCTCTCGACTCTTCCATTGTGACTTGATGGATTCCTTTAGTCTTATTTTAATATTCCTTTGTCTTTATTTTTTGTGTATTCAGTGCAAGTTTTTGGTTTGTGGTTACCGAGATGTTCATATGTATCAACCTGTATGCATAGCAGACAATTTTAAGCTGGCAGTCACTTGAATTTGAACATCTAAAAACCTTGCATTTTAGTTTCTTCCCAACATGTTTTATATTTGTGATGTATTTTACATTTTGTTATTTTGTGTCCTTTAAATACTTACTGTAGTTATGCAGTTATATGATGGGTTAGTTATGTCCACTCACCATATATTTAAAAATTTTTGTTTAATTTTATAGTTTGCTCTCAAGATCTACAGTTTCCCACCCGTAGATGAAACCACTCATGGACTGTGTAGTAGTGTAGGATAAATACTGAAAAAATTCATGTATAAGTGTATCTATGCAGTTCAAACCTGCATTTTTCTTTCCTTTTTTTTTTTTTTAATGAAGACTCATTTTGTGCATTTTTCAAGGTTTACCTGTGGTTGATTGTTTCACTTCGTCAGTAGTATTCATGCTAACTTCTTAAGTAGCTAATCCACTGCCTATGCTATACATTTGCCTTTACCAGCGAGATTTTTTCTTTCTTTTATGTATTTTCTTATTTCAAGTTGTGGTCTTTTTATTCCATTTGAAGAAGTCCATTTAACGTTTCTTGTAAGACTCGTTTAGTGGCGATGAACTTCTGTATTTCTTAGTTTTCTGGGAAACTCCTTATCTTTTGTTCAGTTCTGAGTGATAACCTTGTTAGATAGTTTGATTCTATACTGTAAGTTTTATTGTTTTTGTTTTTCGCCTTTTAGCACTTATTATATCCTGCCACTTTCTTCTGGTCTGTAAATTTTCTGTTGAAAAACAAGCTAACAGCCATTATGGGGTTTCCCTTGTATGTGATTTTTCCTCTTGTTGACTGTAAGATTTTTCTCTATCTTTAATTTTTTGCAATTTTAACTGTAATATATTTTGGTGTGGATCTCTTTGGATTCATGTTGTTTGGGATTCTATACTTCCTAGATTTTTATGTGTATATATTTTTAACAGGTTAGGGAAGATTTCAGGTGGTATGTCTTCAAATAATTATTTCTGTCTCTTTCTCTCTCTCTCTAACACACATTTTAGTATGCTTGATATTGTCCTAGAAGTCTGTCATACTACTGTCAATTTCTTAAAACATTTTTCTCTCTCTTTCTGTTCTGATTGAGTGATGTCCACATTTCTTTTCAAAACTGTTTACTCATTCTACTATATCAGTTTTCTACTGTATTTTTAAAATATATTCTTTAGTTATGAATATTTTCTTATGTCTTCTAAACCTTTGTTAATGTCCTTGTGGGGTTCATTCATTCATTTTCTGAGTTCAGTGAGCATCTCATGACCATTGCCTTAAACTCTTTACCAGGGAATTTACTTATCTGCATTTCATTAGTTCCCCACCCTGGATTTTTATCTTATTCTATCATTTGGAATATATTCCTCTGTGTCCTCATTTTGTTTGACCTTCTGTGTTTGCTTCTGTGAGTTAGGCAAAGCAGCCACCTCTTCTCATCTTGAAGCAGTGGCCTTGTATGGGAGCATCCGCAGCAGAGGCTGCCCTCACCAGCGTCGACGGACAGCTGGGGTGAGCGTGGGATAGGAGGAGTCTGGAGGGGCTCAAAATCAATGGTGCTCCTTGGGGCCTCTGACCCCTCACAGCGTTCCAGCACCCCCCTGCTCACTTTGTAGACAAAGTCTAGTAATTGGATTTTCTTCCTGCATAAATTGTGTGCCCTTTAAACGGCTGTGACTTTGCTTTGTCCTAGGCTGGGTGAGTCTGGGCTCACGCTCCTCCCTCGTGGATACCCGTCCCTACTGCAGGTTGCTGTGATGAGACATTGTGTCTCTGTTTTTCTCATCTATATATATATGTGGTGTGGTCCCTCTATATGCCGAAGCTGTTCAGTCATCCCTCACATCTGCTTTTGGAGGAATTGCTTTATATGTCTGTGTTAATTCAGAGTATCTGTAGAAGGTAGGTTCAAGGTCTTCCTATGATGCAATCTTAGACCTGCTTTTGAGGTTATTATTATTATTTTTAAGTATACCATTAAATTCACTTACTAATTTTCAGTGGCAGATTATCTTCTAAAGCAACACAGAAACAAGTAGACCTTACTGCTCAATGTATCTGCCTTCTCCTTAAATGCCAGCATGGGAGATCCCACCCATGGCAAAGGTCATGAGGAAGAGCCCTGATGGGCAGAGGTGGGTCAGGACTCCAGGGACTCCCCGACCCCACCCATGACAAGGTCATGTGGGCGAGGTGGATCAAGACTCAAGAGGTCCCCTGGATCTGCTCGAGCATCTACCCCTGAAACCAAAATCTGTCTGTTATACTACACTCTTCTGACATTAACAGGCGCTATCCCCGACCACCTTTCTCTGGAAAATTAACTTAGAGCTCCAGTTAATAGTCTCCTGCATATGAAAGGAGTGTCTCAGGTCAAACCTCTCTGCTGCAGACTAGCTTGTGTGACAGGATTATCCACACTCCTGCTACTACCCACATGATTCTTTACAACCTCTCAATCATAAACAGCACAGAGAGTTTGAGTATTTTGAAAGTCTTAGTTAGCACAGCGTTTTTCTAAAGATAAAAATCATGTTGGTGAAGGGTTTCATTGCTGAGTTAATGATTGCCACCAGGCCTCCATATCCTCAGGCACCTGGCAGTATGTTAATCAATGCAATTGGAATGTAGAAAAAGAAATATAGTAGTTTTGATGTTAGAAATAGTAGGCTTTTGAGTTAATGAATTTTCTCTTTGTTATAAATCACTGTACTCCTCTTTCTTTGTTATAAAGCGTTGTATCCTTGCTATGTAAGAATGTAACTTTATCACTATCTTAAGACTAAGCAGATCTTAAGTTTTCTGATTGACTAACCTTTATCAATAGAAAGAAAGATGGGGCCATATCTCCAGACCAGAAGATATTGTAAACAAAAGTAAGACCCTTGTAAGAACAAAGATATGCAAAGAACACTCTGTCTTTAGATAAGGGTCAGAGCAGCTGACCCTGCATGACTCTTACATTTATCTCTATGTACAACTTAAAGTATAAAAGCTTTCCTGAAAAATAAAGATACGGACCAGGACCAGGACCGAGACCAGTTCCACAAAAGCCTGGCTTCCCCGTGTCGTCTTTTCTTTCTTACTCTCCTTTTCAGGCTAATTCCCATCTGGAGCACAGGCGTCCGCTGTGTTTACTTATTTGCCTGGGCTTCTAAGACCTGAACGGGAAGGTGCCCTGCGTCTTCACTCCCTCGGGAGACCGAGAGGGTGCCCCGAGAGGGTGCCTGCGGCCTCGTAAATGGTGCAAGTCTCTTGTCTCAAGACTTTACTGATTTTCTGTGTAAAACAAGGAATATAAGCTTCTTTCTCTCCTCTGTTCTCTTAACTGAAAATTCTTTCTTTATCTCTCTCTAAATCTATATATCTCTCTCGCCTTGCCGTCCACGCTTCGGATACTGTGGATCCAACCGGGGCAGGACCTCGGTACTTACACTTCCTTGTGGAAGCATAAGTTGCAATATCAACTCCCAGGAGTTTATACTGTGAATATCAGTGTCACTGATCTTTCCCTGTAACCAAGCAGCACTGTTTAATTAGGATATGTATCTGTTTCGAAGCATGTGGAGAAAATGGCTTTTCTTTATACTCTTAGTTGTTATCTGGAGTAAAATAGAAATAAAAGTTTTTATTCTGGCTATTTGTTTGAGAACTACAAGTGCTGATGGGTTGAGTAAAACCTCGATTTATTCAGGGGTGTGCTGTGGTGTGCTTATTTGCTCAGTCGTGTCCGACTCTTTGTGATCCCATGGACTGTGGCCTGCCAGGCTCCTCTGTCCATGGACATTCTCCATGCAAGAAAAATAGGATGAGTTGCCTTGCCCTCCTCCCGGGGGTCTTCCCAACCCAGGGATGGAACCCAGGTCTCCCACATTGCAGGCAGATTCTTTACCATCTGAGCCAGCAGGGAAGCCCGAGAATACTGGAAAGAGTAGTCTATCCCTTCTCCAGGCAACTTCCCAACCCAGGCATCAAACTGGGGTCTCTTGCACTGCAGGTGGATTGTTTACCAACTGAGACACCTGGGCAGTTACTCAGGCACACTCAGTCTTAAATGTCTTCTTGGTTTTCAAAGAACCAGCTTTTGAATTAAGAGCGCCAAAGCTCTTGGGGATGCTCCAAGGTAACACTGCCTGCTAAGGGCCAGCTCTCCCTCCCTCCTCCTTCCAGTAAAATTTTCCTTGTTCTGTCTTCTAGTTTAGGACCTACCTCTCTCCATTTATAGCCTCCCGGCAAGATCCCTGCTGATCAGGATACTAATTTAAAGATCAGTTTTTACTTATTGAAAATGCTAGTTCACTGTTTTTTAGTTGATTTTGCACTTTTAGTGAATCACGATGAGAAGCTCGAATTCTATGATGAGTGTATCTGAAGTTATTGTGTTGAATTCATCTTTAAAGCACTAAGCAAATAATTCAAAGATTTCATTACGAAGTGTCAAACAAGACTTCAGATAAAACCACTTAAGCTCATGACCATGTCTTCTTTTATCTTCTCTGGGATTTTTATGTATTCGATGTTTTCTTTCTTTCTTTTTTTAATCTGTACCTTTCATTCTTATTTTTATACAGTGAGTTTAAGTCCTGTCCTTCAGCTTCTAAATGTGCTCAAGTTCTCTGTCATTTAAAACTAATGATTTAACTAACAAAGTGTGTCTCAGCTATCATCTACCTTTTATCCTTTGCTCTCGAGGTCCTGATTTCCTTACTTGCCATTCATTTCACCCTCAGTCTAACTTCTTTTGACTCCAACTTCTCTTACTGAGGCAGAGGATTTCTTGGTATTAAGGTAACAAGTTTCTCTGAGAATCTAATCAAAACTTTAGGGTTCAACCCCAGGGGAAAAAATGCACATACAGTATACTCTCCCAAAAATTTTCCAGAGGCTACTTATGTGTTTGTCCTGAATTAAATACCTGGAAAACAGAATCCATGAGTTCAGGAATCACAGCTCTCTTTTTTTCTATTTTATTCTTAAGACAAGCGTAGTTTCCAGAAGCCAGTAAGTATTTAATAAATAAGTGCTACATAACTAAATCAGTGTGTTAGGTGGCATGCAATATGGTGAGTATTTTTCACTCCACTAAATTATTGAGTACCAACAATAGACCATGCAATGTACCAGCCTTTTTGTGTGTTTTATATGTATAACCCACATGAATTCTGGAATCAATATCTATCCATTATTACCCAGGAAGCATTCAAACAATCCAATTTAAATAGCTACAAGAATAAAATCATTCCAGTCCTTACTTGAAACGCATTAAAGAGAATGCAATTCATAACCTCCAGTAATATTTCTTAGAACCTTAATTTTCACAGGTCAGACTTCTCTGAAACTTTTTATTCACCAATCACACCCTAATTTCTCTTTGCTCAAGCTGTCCTCTGTTCATTGTATTTCACTTCATCTTTTTTCCCTCTCAGAACTTAATAATTTAGATTGGCTTTATCTCTTTATCTAAGTAATTTTATTTCTCTTCAAGTGTTAATGAGTCTGCCTTTTTGTGTCTGTCATGTTATATGGCACAGAAGCTCAGAATTTGTCTGAAGATCTTTTTTTTTTCCTACAGAAGTTGGAAGATAGAAGAGGGGATGTGTGAGAGGAGATAGCATTCTGTTTCTGAACCCTAAATAACTGTAAACTCTCTCATTACCCTTCTGTAAGTTACCAGAAGCAAAAGCTCACAATATAAAGCTATTTGGCCACAGGCTCGCTAAGGGCTTACCCAAGATGCTTCCAGATCCATTTATTCCAAAAAGCCCGTCCTTTGGCATCATGCTCTACTGCTTACTTGAAACTGCATTCATTCATTCAATGCACATCTAAGGTTATCTACCACAGGGAAGTCTGGCGTGCTGCTGCCCATGGGGGTCCCAGAGCAGGACATGACTTAGTGCCTGAACAACAACCACGTCCCAGGTGTACTGACATTAACAGAAAACTATGCAAAAATTCTTACCCTAATGGATCTTATTTTCAAATGGAAGGATAAAAAAATAAAGAAAAAAATTAACTATATAACATTTACAAAGTGCTACAAAATATAGAACAAAATAAGGGTATATCTAGAAAGGGAAAGATGATAAGGGGTTGATGCTTTAATTAGATCAGTTGCTGTCATCCATATGAGAAGGAGATATTTGAGCTGTGTCTTGGAGGAACTGAGAGAGGGAACCAGACAGATAAATGAAGGGGGATCCTCCCAGGCAGATGGATGGTCAGTGCAAAGACTGACTGCGATTCTGGATGTTTAGAAACTGACAAAGAGGCTGTCGTGGCTAGACTGGCGTGAGCCAGGAGAAGATCAAGGGAGAGAGAGAGATGGGGTACTGAATGTTTTGTGTTTGTGTATTTTTCTAAGTTAATGGTACATTATTTTACAAAGTTCTCCAAAGAGTTGGTGAATCAAAACAGTTAAATTTCACTCCCCTGGGGAAAAGAGAGCTGGTAGATAATTTGCTGCTAGCATGGCTGTGTATTGCTTACCCCTTGACATTCTTTCCTCTTACCCCCCAAAAGAGTGTAAGCTCCTGCACCAGCTCATAGATAGCTCTTGGGATCTGTAACTTGTTTCCATCATTAGATCATATTTCTCAACCTCAGTGGTTGATAATTGTTCATTGAAAAAGAAAAGTTACATGGAAAAATATGTGGTATCTGTGTATTTAGCCACAAAATAGGCCATTTAGTCATGTGGACTGCCCATCAGAGATTTGATCTGTACACTGACTTTGACAGAACATTTGTCAGAAAATTTCTTGAGACTGACATTTAAGAGTCAGACTTTCTACATTCTCAAAATTCTATCCTTGTCAAAATTAACTCCCCTGAATGGCATTCCTGAGTTAGTCTTTCAGTTGTTCTTGACTCTTCTAAGGGAGACATTTGTAAGAAGTATGTACATGAAAAGTGTTTTTATCTCAGAAATAATAATCATGTATTATTAAGTTACAATATCTATTCCCTCTCACAGGAGGATCCATTTGGGATAGTTTTTATAGAACTCAGTGCAAGAAAAACACGTTTTTCAAATTAACTTCCATACATTTTCTGTTGATGTTTTCCTAATGGGAATAACCTATGTGCAATCCCTTTCTCACCAGCCTGACTCCGATAAAGTTTAAAAATCCCTTGAATATTTATTGAAAATATGTGACATAGAGGACACTATATAAAATCAATTTGTGAAGTGTACAGTGATTGACTGGGTAGTGATCCTGTTTTCACAAATCCTGCAGTGAGTATAAAACTTACACGTAAACAGCAGTGGCATAAGAAGGCAGGTAATAAGGACATTAATGAGGTTGAGGGGATAGGTTATTTTCAGCAGTGGAGAATTGCAGAAGTTAACTCTTGAAAGTGAGTATCTATCATCTTTCTCAATGTTTTTTCCTTTAAGCATTTTATTCTGTATGTCAAAGCACAGTTATGTCCTTTCCACAGATACTCAAGGAATATATCATTGCTTAAAACAATTCCAAAACATTCCAAATCCTTATCAAACATAGCATCACACATCCTGGTCATTCCCTATGTATTTTAGAATTTAACTAGTTTGCCTGGTGGCTCAGTAGTAAATAATCTGCCTGCCAATGCAGGAGACGTGAGTTTGATCCCTGGGTCAGGAAGATCCCCTGGAGAAGGAAATGGCAACCCATTCCAGTATTCTTGCCTGGAAAATTCCATGGACAGAGAAGCCTGGATGGTTACAGCCCATGGGGTCACAAAAAAGAGTCAAACATGGCTTAGCAACTAAACAACAACAAGTTTACAACTTGTCCTAAAATGTATGCTAACAAAGTTTACTATCTAAGAATGATGAAACAAGCAAAAAAAAAAAAATTTTTTTAGTGAAAATTTCCTGGTAAACAAACAAAACAACAATTTGTCCTGGATTATATATTAAGAATTGTCTACCTTTCTGAAGTGAGAGAAATAAACCAGATAAATCACAGGGTAAAATGTTTCCATAGGTCTCTGTTTTGCTATTGATTTTCCATATGAGAAAAAGCACAGCTATGCCTAAATCTGTATGCATTTTGACAAGGGAAGATTATGGTATGTGTATGTCTCTATGTGTTTCTATCAGAATATTTACCCTGACTTGGATCAAGAATTTTATCCATGATTTGATTGGTACATACATAAATTTGACTTAGTGTGAAAGAAGTAAATTCAGCAACAAGACAGTAAAAGCATGCTTCTGAAAATAAGAGACTGAGTTATAATTAAATGTTTTAGAGACAACAGAAGTAATTATGAGGTTGTAAACGAAAAAGCTGTCTTCAGATCCTGTATGCACAAGATACAATTTTGGTGATTTCCACATTTAAAATTTAGTTCTTTGTATATTAAGAGTAAGTTTGCAGTTTCAAAGGGCTATCGCTTACTCAATATCACTTAATTTTGTAGAAAATATAGTTAACTGAGCTCCACATCAGTCACATGAAACCCCATTAGAGGTACAGTCTCTCACTCTCTATCACAGATAACAGGTAGGTGTTGATTAAATCATAATTATTGGTTAAAGACTGACAGCTGACCTTCAGCATCCCAGCATCATCTCTACTCATGATAGAGGAATTCGAACATTATGGACTAAACTGTTTTTATCATTAGGTTTACATATAAAAAGGAAGGCATAGTTACTAACTATTTCTGAGTTGGTCAGTGTATCTAGAGACTTTTCTTGGCCCAGACTTTCCATTTACCAGCACTATGATCAAGGCCCAGCATCTCTCTCCAGTGCAGAAAGCCTGTTAGAATGTCATGATTCCATAAATATGATAAACACTGCTAAAAGAGCCTTGGCTAGCTAATTCATCTCATTTCACAGTTTGGAAAGGAGGCAGGCCGGCTAAGTTTAGCAGTCCTTTAAAATAAGGGTTCCATAGCAGTCTTTTACACAATAAGCTGTCTATGATGAAAGAGGATCTTACATAAAATACCTTTATGATCTGAAAAGTACATCCTCATTACATTTTTAGATCTCCATTTCAAAGACTTCAGGCCTCCTTTCCTCTCCTGAAGTAAGACCTCTCTAAAGAGCATCACAGATGGGCTGTCACATACTGGGTCATAAACTGCATATTGGTTGATTAGAGAAAAATAAAAGGCAACATTGGGATTTGCTCCCCTGGAAGTTGGTATTCTTGCCACTGACTTTTGCCCTTACCTGTCTGTGGCACCTCTCTCAGCATCTCATCTGATTTCTTTTAGATCAAACTGGTATAAAAAAAATCCCTGTAGGTGGCTTTATTCTCATGGTAAGGCTTGTGAATTTGAATTCTTTGTTTCACAAAAGCCTGACAAATTCACCCTTCACTCAGTCTCTGAACACAGTTGTTAAGCAACTAAACAAGAATAGTAAAAATCTGACAGCTGACAGGCTTTGCATAGATTTTTCCTCTGTGGATGGATCATTTCAAAGAATTTGAGCCTAGTGATTTTGACAAACACTCAATTAGTTTATGCCAAATACTGCTATCATATCACCTGCAACTTTATATTCAAACTTTAAGGAGATTTAGGTTAAGGTCAAATGAACCTGAACAATAAACATTCTTCATCTTAAAGAGATAGTACGTTGAGAATATCATAACTTTTGTTCACTTTCTGCAGAACTTAGTAACATCTCAGACACTTCTTTCTACAAGCAACAGCAGTCCCTGTCTCCTCAGATTCTAGCCATTCTTAAAGAAAAGGGCAGAGGAAGGTAAAATTGAATTTGAAAAATGAGAAACTTGTGAATGTGGTTGAAATAAAGAATACAGAGAGTGGACATCTAGAAATTACATATGAGAAACCAAAATCAGGTTAGAAAGTGTACTTTACTAACACCAAAAATATAGATTAAATAGCAAGGCATAAATTTACATTTCTCTTCCGTGAAATTATATTTTTCATAAATGAAGATAGGTTTTAGGCATCTTGGTTTCTGTGCATATTGTTTCCAGATTACTTATAAATAGTGGGGGAAAGAATGGGACGGGAGCAGGTGGTTGGCAATATTTTGGGCAAGGAGTTAATGTTGCAGCAGCTGCTGATAATTTTCCTTCAGTATTATTCATCACTCTAAAAATTAAAATGATTATAATGACCCTGATATGTTACATCATACGTGACTAAAGAGAGGAAGGGGTGATGGAGATGGAGAAAATGTGCGTCTCCCAAGAGTTAGGTGCTCATTGCTCCGTAAACTTCTGGGAGGCTGCTTTCAATGGGATGTTGCCCCAGCGGATGCAGCTCAGGTAAGTAATAACATCTAGCAGAAGGCCCACGTGTGCCAGTGGCCACCTGATCAGAGCTCATTTAGTTATTGTCATCACTTTGCAGCAACCATGCAGTTTAATACCCAGTGTATTTGACACCTGCTATGTTAAATTAGTACTTGCAGAATTAACACCTGCTGTCAGCGACCCGGCATGCATGTTGCTTTCTTCAGAATAAAGGGGAAATGAATTATTTCCCTAGAAATTTGTGTAAATTATTTTTGTGGATGAAGAATTACTTGGAAAGATCTTGGGACTGGCAATCAAGATTCTTCTTCTTCTTTTTTTTATAGAGTTAGCACTGTTAGTAATTCAGAGTCTCTTTCTGGCTCTCAGAATACAGGGCTAAAAGAGCTTTCTCTCATCCCTAGAAAAAGCCAGACACTAGACGGAAATGTATTTTCTAAAGTATGAAAACTTATATAGGTGTGAAGTGTTATGTTAATTGTCCATTAATAATCATAATAAATTTGTCATTTTCAATTCTTATTATTTGTAAATGGGAAAATATCTCTTACAGTACAATTTCTTATAGTAGGGAACAGTATTTCTTTATATAGAACCCTATACCTGTTTATATTATAGTGAATATAATTTACATAGTTATCTTTTTAAAAACATTTTATCTACTATGATTTTATTAATATTTTATAGTTACATATTATATTATAAAAATATAATATATACACAG
>SJYF01001616.1:301712-319658 GCA_006410515.1 Procapra przewalskii
TACTCAGTCCTGGTTTTCTGCTGGGCCACCCTGCTCCATCCCACCACCACTTTGTCCTTTGCAGTAGAAATTTCCTTGGGGCAAGGTGTCTGGTTTAAGGCCCTTAGCTAAATATCACGCTCCCACAGGGACTACCAGGAACATTCTGGTCTCCTTACACTCAAGAGAACTAGGGGAAAAGAAAAACTCCTAGGTTTGCACATCAATGATTTTACTGTGATTTCCCACCCAGGCTGGTTTGAGGAGCCCTTAACATGTTCCCTTTCAACACCCTTAAACATAAAGTTTGAATTCCGGCAAAAATCCCGTTCCCCTTTTCTCCCAAAGTAACGTAACACAGGACTGATGCTGAAGCTGAAACTCCAATACTTTGGCCACCTGATGAGAAGAGCTGACTCATTTGAAAAGACCCTGATGCTGGCAGGAGGAGAAGGGAACGACAGAGGATGAGATGGCTGGACGGCATCACCAACTCTATGGACATGGGTTTGTGTAGACTCCAACTGCTGGTGATGGACAGGGAGGCCTGGCGTGCTGTGGTTCATGGGGTCGCAAAGAGTCAGACACGACTGAGCGGCTGAACTGAATTGAACAGAACCTAGCACATCACATTTCACCGAAGACAGAAGAGTTGAGATCCCTTTCACACGTATCTGTCTTCCCCATTTTTTCCTTCCATTTTTTATAACCATCCTTGTCCGTGGGGGAATTCTTTTGTTCTTCTGTCCACTTTTAATTGAAATTAATCTGTCCTATAACCTCTTCCCTAGGACAGAGGCCCACATGGCTCCTACTACAAGCACAAAGTCTATCATTTTACATTGTGGCTCAGAGCTGACCTGAATCATTCAGTGTTGATAACTGATATGATAAGAAATTCAGAATCATTTCTCTCTATATAAACATGGCTTTTAAGCATGTGTTGGTGCTATAAAATAGGATTTTAGATGTAAGCATTTCTATTATTAAAAATTTTAGCCATACTAAGGGTATTAAATTCCAATTTGGATCAGAATTTGAATATTTTTTTTCATTCCTATTAAAATAACCGTAAAGTGTTCCCTTTCTCTCTGCCCAAACTGCTACCTCAAAAACAGACAAGCAAACAAAAACATAGAAACCTCAGATAATTGGATGCTTCAGGCTGACCAGACATAAGATACATCATCCAAGATTCATTAGTATTTCTCAAATTGTTGCCCATCTACATTTTGGCACAGTTATATGCTCGCATCCATGGTTAACCCAGTGTGTTTCTGTGATATGAACATTAAACTTCAAATTTATGTTTTAGTTTTAAGGTTTAATAATTATTAAAGTTTGATAATTTAAACCTGGTTCTACTTACCGAGTTTTCTGTTTATGCATCCATATATGGATTCTGGTTAAGAGTCTCCTAAATCTGAGCACAGATATTTTTCTATATATGCATTTATTATCATTTTCTGAGCAAAAGAACAATGTTTCCATCAGTTCTACACAGGGGACAATGGCAAAATATTAAAAATCTTTTCACTGAAAAGAATGGGAAAAAATAAGAAGGAATAGGAGGACAGTTAAAAGAACCACCAAAAACGCAGAGAAAATGCTCTTTAAAATTAAAAGGGGCCAAGCAATAATGGTGTTGGTCTAAGGAATTATTTTTTGATACTCTTTAGCTCTGTCTTTATGTTAGAATTTCTCTTTACTCCAAATTTTCTGATCTTCACCTCACTTGATTCCTCCCTGCTGCTGCTGCTGCTGCTAAGTCGCTCCAGTCATGTCCGACTCTGTGAGACCCCATAGACAGCAGCCCACCAGGCTCCCCCGTCCCTGGGATTCTCCCAGTGTCCATTAACCACTCTCTCTAATCCAGTTTGAATGCAGCAGGCAGCGAAGTCTAAAATGCAGATCTGATCATGTCACTCCTCCATTTACAGCATTCTGAGGTTTCCCATTTGCACGTATTAAAAATGCACACTTCCTCACATAGGATTCAAGATTCTTTTATGATCTGACTACTACTGAATCCCTCAGTCTCATCAAGGGCTGTTTTCTGTCCCAGGACATATTGATTTCTCATTAGCTATACCCGCTCAGAAGCCAGAGAGCAGGAAAATCCTGTTGATAAAGTGGAGCAAGATTTTAAAATCTGGACCACAGTGCTTGGTGGAAAAGGATGAAGAGTGAATCAGAAGAGAAAAAGAGTAACTAGGTGGCCAGGACCAAAGAGAATGAAGACAGCCTGACCTTGTGGGAACATCTCCACTTGGCTAGCTTGGTGGTTTGCAATTCCAGTTAACAAGCGATCTCAATTAGTGACTCTCTCTTTACTTTCCCAGCTGGATATTTTTGCTTCCTCCTCCTATTACATGCTTGCAGAGAAAGAGGTTATATCTCTTGTTTCTGTATAGCCAAAAGAAATTGTTTTAACCTTTAAAAATAACGTTTTGCTTCAATTACATGGTATGTGTGTTGACTCTGTTGTTACTGTTGTTTGAACCTCACAATGATTGATGCATGAATAGTCAATAAATGATTCAATTATCACCATAGATGAAAATGCCAGCTAACGTACTTATTTGATGTTGTTACACGTCTCTGTTGCCAAATGTGATGCCATCTGTAAGTTGATTACAAAGCTTTATTATTAAACAATTGGATTTTTATTTATGATGCAAGTAGTCAAGCCTAGTGAAAGTATAAAGAAGAAGATATTTATTACGTAAAAAGAGTAAAATATGTCTATGTTGAATTTAAATTCTTTCAGGCTTTTATCCATTTGTGTGCGGGCATGCTAAGCTGATTCAGTCATGTCTGACTGTATGACTGTATGAATCGTAGCCGGCCAGGCTTCTCTGTCCATGGGATTCTCCAGGCAAGAATACTGGAGTGGGCTGCCATGCCCTCCTCCCTGGTTTTCCCTAACCCAGGGACCAAACTCGTGTCTCATGTCTACCTGCTTTGGCAGGAGGATTCTTTACTACCCCTACTACTTCGGAAGCACTATTATCCATTTACTTAATGTTAATATTCTCTATATTTGTTATTAAAAATCAACAAGCGTGAACTAATTATATAATTATTTAAATCCAATCTAAAATTTTAATTATGTCTGCATTATTCTTGTTTATATCCTTTGCTCTGTAGCTGCTTTGCTCAGTTTTGCTCACCATGACAGAAAAAAGCCATCGTGTTAGCTTTTACTTGCATCAGAAGTTAAGCATTTTCTGCATTATAAGCTATAAGACAGCACACACAAATTATCCCACTCTTCAAGCACCAATATATTTCTTTAACCAAGAAAACCATTTTTTTAAGTTAAGTTGATTCTAGTCACCAATGAATATCAGAATAACTTTGTCTCTCTTGTACCCCCCCCCACAGAAATATATGTTAATGGGAATTTGTGACAAGTTCTCACTGTAAGTCATGTTCACTCAACAGTAACCCAAGTTTACATTGCTTACCAGATACATCACTTTTCTATGCTTTTAAATGACAATATCTCTTTTTCTATATTCTTAAACATATACTATATATTTTCTCCTGAACTTCACTGTAGCTGATGAACTTCGTCTAAAATAGGGCTGTAGACAAAACTTCCCACCAAACTTTCTCAACTTCCCACCAGAATTTTTGCTAATCCATTTAATTTCTCGCTTCTTTAGATGGGGTTATTTTAAGTATCTCCACAACCCTATCTAAGGCTTCAATCCATTCTGGATCTTCATCAATTTTATCTCAAGAACTCTTCCACTTATCAATATCTCATTCTCTATTGTATTATTCCTAGTGGGAAACAAACATGGTATTTCTCTTTTTAAAAATAGCATTTCTTCTCTTCAAAATTAATTCTTTTGAACTTTTACTCCTTAAAACGCATTCTTTTGCCTGCGGTGGTGACACGGCCTTCTGGGTTTCTTTCTGACTCACAGGACACACACAGTCATACTTTGTTGCCTTCTTCTCTCGTGGATTTGGCCACACATTGTCCTGGGGGGGTCGTTTAGTCATCAAGTTGTGTGTGACTCTTCCGACCCCCATGGACAGTAGCGCGCCAGGCTCCTCTGTCCCTGGGATTCTCCAGGCAAGAATCCTGGAGTGAACTGCCATTTCCCTTCTCCAGGAGATCTTCCCGACCCGGGAGTTGAACCTGGGTCTCCTGCACTGCTGGCAGATTCTTTACCGCCTGCTCCAGGAGGGAAGTCTGCTCATTGTCCTGGTGGTGCTTTGGTCACTAAGTTGTGTCCGATTCTTGTGACCCCATGGACTGCAGCCCACCAGGCTCCTCTGTCCATGGAATTCTCCAGGCAAGAGTACTGGGGTGGACTGTCATTTCCCTTCTCCAGGGATCTTCCCAACCCAGAAATCGAGCCTGGGTCTCCTGCACTGCCAGCAGATTCTTTACCGCCTGAGCTATGAGGGAAGCCCACTCAGTGCCCTGGCGCCCTACAATCTTTGTCCTATGTCCTCTTCTAGTATTTTTTCTCTATGTGCCATCACTTGGTTTGAGGTATTAAAGAAAATCTATTTCTCATGAGTTCTACGTGCATCTGGACACCTCTGGGAAATCCCAATGAGTATCTCTAACTGCCCAACTGACCTTCTCATTAAGATTGCATACAGTGCCTCAAACTGAATAAAACCTAAGATTTCTTTGCACATCTATTTTCTCCACAGTCTCTCAACTTCAGCCAATTTTACCACCATTTACCAAGTTTCTTCAAGGCAGCAGTCTATAAGATATACCTGATCTTTGATTTCCCCCAGTTCTCTACATTGGATGCAAATCCTATTTTTGGAGAATGATTATTCTCTCAACACATGTAATAAATCTGCCCAAAATGTTTCCTCTGGTTTATAGATATTGCCTGGGCTCCCATGCTGGCGTCGTGGTAAAGAATCCACCTGTCAGTGCGGGGGATGCACGGGATGCCGGTTGGATCCCCGGGTCGGGAAGATGCCTTGGAGGAGGGCATGGGAGCCCACTCGAGTGTTCTCTCCTGGACAGTCCCATGGACAGAGGAGCCTGGCGGTTTACAGTTCATGGATCACAGTTCTAGAGGCAGGCATGACTAAAGAGACTTGGCAGGCACCCACCCATAGATACTGCCTACCTCGATCACCAGCTCCAGTTACACTGTTTCTTTCCCTGGTGGCTCAGACAGGAGAGAATCCTCCTGCAATGCAGGACACCCAGGCTTGATTCCTGGGTGGGGAAGACCCCCTGGAGAAGGGAATGGCCACCCAGTCCAGTATTCTTGCCTGGAGAATCCCATGGACAGAGGATCCCGGTGGGCTACAGTCCACGGTGTGGCGGAGAGTTGGACACGACTGAGTGACTAACACACACACACACACACACACACACACACACAGTGCTTCTTTCTGGGAGCATCTATTTTAGCTGTTATCTCTGTCTGTAACGTTCTTAACTTTATTATTTGCTTGACTGGCCTTAGTTAGTGTTTAGGTCTTTAACTCCAACTTAACTACTTAAATTTACCCAGAAAGAGGCTGACAAAGATGCCACCCTTTGTCAAACTTTAGACAAGCTCCTCTGAGGGCTCATCTCAACGGTATTCATCTTAGTCCCAGTTCTTGCTTGTCCAGCCTAGCCCAGTTTTAGCAAGAATCCTGCTAAGCCAATTTAGACAGAAAAATTGACCATTGGTATCTGAGTGCCTTGTCCTGCCTTCAACAAGAATCCTCTCCCGTCAGCCTGGCACTAATCTTCTTACACTTGACATCTTGCTTCAGTCCTTTCCACTCACGGGTCCCTTCCCTCCACTCATTGGCTTCAAACCTCCAGCTGTCTTTCTGTATTTGTAATTGAGCCTGCTTTCCCTTCCCTATTGAAATATTCTTATTAAATAATCTTTAGTAAAATCTCCCTGTTTAAAAAAGTATCAGGTTACTTTCTTTCCTTAACAAGCTTTGACCATATCCGTCAGTCTCAAGTGGTCACCCAGCTACTATCCTCATTGAAAAGTCATAGGGAAAGTGTTAGTGGCCCAGCCATGCCCTACTTTTTGTGACCCCATGGACTGTAACCTGCGAAACTCCTCTGTCCATGGGATTCTCCAGGCAACAAGACTAGAGGGCGTAGCCATGCCCTTCTCCAGGGGATCTTCCCGACCCAGGTTAGACCCAGGTCTCCTGCACTGTAGGCAGATTCTCTCCTGCCTGATCCAACAGAGCCCTGCTTACATTAATTTGTTACAGTACTTCCACTGTTAGCAGTTTTAATATTCTTTCCTACATTTGTGTTACTTCCTTTATTTCTTTCAGAATTTCCCCTTATTTTATTCTTTTCTTCTCTTCATTTTTTTCCCTTTGTTCTCCTTCACCTTTCTCTTTTTTTCATTGCCTCTCCTTGCTATAAAGGACGTTTCACATAAGCAGGCATATCGTCTCTCTTTTCAATCACTGTCTCCTTAGAGATTGAAGAACAATTGTCACAGAAGAAGCTATTAAAACTTATTAAATAACTGATTGAATTATTATAAAGACAGGTATATACTAAGGTAGAGATAAAGACAAAGGAGCTAAAATTTAGAATAAAGATGAACAGATACTTGTTTATAGTGGAAAATTATGATACGGGACTTTACAAATGATATGATCATCAAGAGGGGTAATGTTCTATGGATTTAAGGTAGATATGAGGAGAATGAAAATGAGCAACGTCATGTAAGAATAAATAGAAATTGTTAATTAAGTATCACTTTTCCAATTAATCTGACATCTCGCAATACTATTGAAATCATACCTCATATTTAATAGCAATAACAAGAGGACTTTAAATATTCTTGATACTCTTCCCACATCTTACAAATAGAAATGAATACAAGAAATGTTTGCTCTGGGATTTTCAGTATATCTTAAAAATGTTCATTTCATAAAATGATTGTCTTGGCTGCTGCTACAGATGAAGCTGTATAGAAGCGAGCATTGAGAAGCCAGACACCAGCTGAGCAATACCTGCTTCCTGTCGCACCACCAGTCCACAGCTCTCTTCTCAGTGTTTTACGTCTGTGAATATATTACGTGTTTTTCAGGCTGGTAAGCTCTGGGAGTTTAACAGATGCCTGGATCTGTTAGGATAACCTGTGTGGCGATTTGCCGATTTAAAATGAAAGTGTAACTACAGAGGGTACACAATGCATCTTCTTTACACCATAATACAATTTACTTAGCGAAGATTTTCTTTTGAAACTTCCTTATTGAAGCTCTATGCAGAGTAATTGACCAAAGACGTTGCTCTTCTGAGGCATCTAGCTCCATGACAAACCCAAAACTATTTTTAAAAAGAACAATTTTATGGACTACACTATAATTTTTCCAACGTAAAGGTTTACTTATTTTAAAGTGTGATAAGAGGAAGAGCAAATCGTCAAGAATATAATATGTAAATTTACACTGGGAAGTCAATCTGGGTCTAAGACCTTAAAGTGCAATTATATTACTGGGTGTGTTTGGTTAATGTACTGACATCTACACGTCTGAATAACTGCTCAAAATGAGATTAATCTTGTAGGGTAAATATGTACTTGAAATGCTCCGGTGGCCTAGTCAGAATTAGGTCAGGTTTGAAATATATCTTGTTGGGAATTTGTTTTCCTTAGGCTTGACTATGTCTTTCAAAAAGTGACAAGGAAGAGGAGAGAGTAGACCTCAGATGTCCCAGGGAGCTCCAGACAGACTTCCCTGGTGGAGAATGAGAGACTCAAAACAGAGTGGTTCCAAGTGGTCTTGTTGATTTGCTAAAATTAAGACTGTGTGGCTACTGCTGTGCTGATTTGTCTCATTTTCACTCTATAAAACATTTAGTCTCTTTCCCACTTTCTAGATATTTGAGGCCACGGATTTGCCAAGTATGATATTACCAGGTAATAACGCAGGGACTTTTTGTTTCCATTGCTCTAGCAAAATATTTTGTTAACTGCTGGTGATTCAAAATCTTTTCCCAAATAACTATGACTAACCCAAAACCCTCAAGTTTCTCTTCTTCTGGACAGAAGACTATCAGGCAAAAATCCCTGCTTGTTCTGTTCACCTATCATCTGCCCCTTGGGCGCTACAATGAAGCTATCATTTTAAGCAAAGCCATGACAAAGTACAGTCAGTGATGAACAGCGTCATCATTTAACGTCAGGGTGCACCGAAGTCTGTGGCAAGTTTAATGGAGACTTTGATGAGATATTAATCTTTTTAGCCCTTTCTTACTGAACTGGGAGACTCCTCAATCAGTCTGCCTTTAAGAGTAATTCCCCTAAGGTCTGACTGAATGTGACTGAATCTGAATTAACCGTGTTTTTGGGTGCATGCAGGGAACTAAGGAACCTCAACAAAACGTGGCTGTAGCATCCAACAAATATATGCAACCAGTTCTTTTACAATATCTGTTAGCTGTTATTAATGTGTTAATATATTTAAACATATTTATCGAGTGCCTGCTATATCCTACATTGAGGTATATAGCAGGGTATAAGAAGGCAAGATACTTGCTCACACAGTGCTAACAACCTAATGCAGAAGAGAAAGAAAATACATTATTAAACAAACAGAATAATTTAAAATAGCATCAAGCGCCTTGAAGGTAATCACACAGGGTTGACATGGTGAGAAGGGATGACTCCATGAGATCAGCTACTTTAGTTATGATGACAGAAAACTTTAGGCAAAGTGACATCTCTGGGGAGAAAACATTTTGTCTGAGCTGCATAAGGAGAACTGACCGAGTGAAAACTTGGAACCAGAAAATTCATGCAAAGTGAGCAGTCAGTGTTAGGGTTCACATGCAAAAGAGACATGAGAGTTTCATAGATTCTGGGGAAAAAAGGCTAATGTTACTATACCACAGTATACCAAAGGAGGTATGATAGGCAACGAGTCTGATAGAAAATCAGGACCCAAGTTATGTGGCATCAAAACCACATATGTGGGAACCCTAACTTTACTGTGTGTGTGCTTCCCCTTGGATGCGGCACGTACTATAAATAGTATCATGACATGATCCTATGTAAAAGTATTTTTCTTTGTTTCATTTCTTGTCTATTTTTTCATCTATCCAAAACTGTCAGTCTTTGGGTGGTGTGTTTGTGTATGTGTGCGCATGTGTGTGTGTACTCTGACATGTCTGCACACACATGTAGTCACCCTTGCAATGATCCATGGGTCTGTGAAGTCCAGCCATGTTGAATACTCAGGGATTCATCAGCTTTTTTTGATTAATGATGTGATATGTCCCAGATGTTAAGTGAACCCATTCCCAGATGTCCTCCATATTAAGCAATCACAGATCTAATGAATTGTAACTTTGTAAGGTGTGTTTTTAAGATTAGTGAAGTAAATGGAGTGTCAGAGAAATTTAGTTAGGAGGTGGGAAACATGTGTTTGTATTAGGGTCACTTTTGAATATGTGTAAGGGCAATAGATTCTCCAAACATATTTTTTGTCTGTTCTCATTAGTGGGGTTGTGTACGTAGCCATGGGATTCTTCATAGGTTTTTTGATTTAATTTTTATTGAAGTATAGCTGATTTATAATGCTGTTTTAGTTTCTGCTGTTCTACCGCCGTACAAGGACAGACTACCATGCTACAATAAAGTCTTTTTTTTTAAATAAGAATGCATATGCCTTTGAAAACTTTCCTTAATCACATTTATCAGTTCTAAGTATGGACTATTCAGTTTCACAAATCTCCAAAGGCAGCAACCGGCTGTTTTTATGTGTAGGTGTGCACATGTGAATCATTGTGATTCAATTAAATAAAAACAAAAGAAACTAAAGTGCAGAAATGTTGTGCTTCATTAGAAGACCAAGGCCTAATGATAACTGCTTAATTTCTAGGTTACAGTGGCTTCAAACCTCACTCCCAGAGAAGGCCCATGGGGGCATCTGGACCATCACTTACCTACAGAGCTGATACTCCCTTAGAGAGCCTGAGGTCCTTCGTTTTCATCCACCTCATTCATCACATTTGGAAAAACACTCAAGGCCCCAGTGACAAATAGGGATTACTAACATTGCTTAAGCTTTCTCAGTCTGCTTCTCTACTTGCAGACTTTAGATAGACTTTAGATACACATACACAAATACTAAAGTAAATTTCAGAATTCTTAGGACCATTAGTCACCAATGAGCCAAATCTTTTATCGAAATCCTTAACAATTTTCAGTGGATCAAAGTGAAAGATACTTATCAAACTACAAGTAAGATCTGTAGTTCTTGAAGAGTATAAAGTATGAGATTATGTGAAAGTCAAATCATGTAAACAATGAAAAGGCAACTTACAAAACACATTTTCCATTCATTTGATTTTGGGGGCATCTTGATTTTGTTATGAAAATATATGACGTGTCTTCATAACAACTTTTAAGCAACTCCAGGATTGTCACTTAAAATCCAGTTTAATACAAAAATGAATAATTTGATTCACAACAGGGATTTATCTGGAAAGAAAATTCTAATAAATCTTCCATCCCACCGGGATATTTTGACAAGTGCAATAACAGAAGCTGCAGTTGGCAGTCTCTTCAAGTGATATCTTGGCCCGTCACCATAATTCTGACCATAGGACTTGAATTAGCTTCTACAAAGCTTAGTAATAAAAACTTCTGTCTTTGACCCTTGAGGGGATACTTATGAATTAGGTGAGCACTTTTGCTTCTCTGAATTATAAATTATGCTTTAACTGTTTCTTGGTTTTAGGCATTCACAAAATTGATACCGGATATCAATTGCATTCCTCTCCTGAGGAGGTAAGGTGCCTGAATATAAGCAGTGCAGAACGTCATAAGCTGTGTCAAAAGCGGTTCTGACAGCAAAGTAAGGGGAGAGTACAGGGAATCTAAACAGTGATTCCCACGGTCTCAGCAGAAATATGAAGCATCTGAAACTCTCCGTCACTCTGCATTGTCCCATGCCGCGTTCAGGGGTACACGAGAGAGGAGAACCCACGCCCAGGATTCACTGCGCATTTCAGCAGGCGAGTCACGAGTCCTGTTTGGGTGTTCTCTCAGCCTGCAGTGAGCGAAGGCCAAGGATGTTAGCTACCACACTGTGAGGAGCGATTCTGCTTCCCACTAACATCCGAGTAGATTAATGTTCACCGAATACTAATACAAAGAAAAATTTCCCTGAATACAACTAGAGTATACCTTTTAGAAAATTTTACTTGGTTATGTTTGGAATTTTGCTCATAATTCTTTACAACCGAGATTTGGAGTCTTCATTTTTATAAATTTGCCTCTGTCTGCATTCGTGGTTATTCTCCATGTCAGAGCCAATGTATGATTCTGTCAGTGCATGTGCTGGTGCAGTCCTGTTTAAGGGTGTACATACTGAAATACGCATCATTTCATTGCAACCTTATTTCCTTCTGTATGATGAAGAGCATGATCTAAATCATTTTAAATTATGTGAGTACATTCCTCATTTTGTTTATGAACTTCATTTCAGCAGAATAAAGCAGGATTTTCAGAATATTTTTTAAAAGCAGCATCATTGTGTCTTATAGGGTTGAGAATAAACGTTGACGTAGTTTGCACAGGGGATAGATAGGTACTGCAAAGAGTCATAATACTTGGGTCGAAAGGCCGGGGTTACAATCTTGTCTCTGTTCTATATACGTCTCTATTTCTCAGGGGAGGGTTGAAGTATTGAGCTTACAATTAGTCATCTATAAAGTAACATGACTTATCCTCATCTTATTCTTATAAAATAAGAATGATTACATATAGTGTACATATCTCTTATAATTATGAGACATATTAAATCTTATATATGAAACTTACTTTTTATAATTTTTAACAAATGACAGAAATAGAGGCTATTACTAAGTATGAAAGCACACTTCTCCCCTCTATGGTTTTATTTGATTTCGAAATGATTAATCCCTCTTTCACAGGTATTGGGATTAATCACCATAAAAATTACAGAATTTTCCTCATTGCACAACAAGCATTTCCAAACTCAAGTTTAGTACAAAGTACTGTTCTAAGTCCAGAGGATAAAAGAAATGAGCATGACAAATGTGTTTTGTAGTCTAGTTATGCTTATCTTTATACATAGCTATATTTAGCATTTATACAAGAATGAACGTCAACTGAAAGTGTCACTCAGTCACGTCTGATTCTTTGTGACCTTGTGGACTGCAGCCTACCAGGATCTTCTGTCCGTGGAATTTCCCAGGCAAGAATGCTGGAGTGGGTTGTCATTTCCTTTTCAGTGGATCTTTCTGATCCAGGGATTGAACCCATGTCTCCTGCATTGCACACAAATTATTTACTGTTATGGACCAAATTCCCCTGGAGAAGGAAATGGCAACCCACTCCAGTATTCTTACCTGGAGAATCCCATGGACAGAGGAGCCTGAGTGGGCTACAGTCCACAGGGTTGCAAAGAGTTGGACACGACTGAGTGACTTCACTTCACTTCATGGACCAAATTAAGGACATTTTGGATATTTCCAATTTGGGAATATAGCAAATCAAGCTGCTATAGATGTTAGTGTGCAGGTGTTTTTGTGTAACTTTTTTGTTTTTCTGAGATAAATATCCAATCATGCATTTACCAGATCATGTGATAATTTTCCTCTCAAAGTCAGCCAATAAGCCTCCTCACTTCCATCAACAGCTTTAATTCCCTCATTATCCAATGTATTCATAGTTTCTGGAGATTTTGATATAAATGTTTCTGTGCAAGGATGGGAGGGACACTTACCTGCTTAACACAATTATTTTAATTATTCTTGAGTCTATATCTTAATATATAAAGTTTATAAAAAACCTTGTCTCTATAAAATATCAATGTGGTAAAAATAGACTTATTTTCAATATTGAACTTTCCAATCCATAAATATGGTCTCTCCATTTACATGGGTATTTCTAAACTTTCTTTTTTCAGAACTTTGTTAAAATATGTTAAAAATTAACATATTTTAATAAGACCTTGTTTCATGTATTTTGGAGCATTTGTAATACTATTTTATTTTTAATTTTGGCCTCCATATGTTCACTGTTAGTACATAGATATACAGTTTTTAAAAAACAGCTTTATTAAAATATAACTCACATAAAATTCACACTTCAAAGTGTACAATTCAGTATTTATTATTATATTCAGAGTTACACAACAAGTAATGCCACTGTATCATATTAAAACACTTTAATTATCCCAAAAAAGTCTCAGGTAATCTCCTTTCCCAATCTTACCCACTGATTATGTCAACCACTTTTGGATTTATGCCTCTGTGGATTTTTGACATTCTGGAACTTTCATATAAAGTGAATTATATTGGTGGCTTTTTTGTGTTAATTTTTTCACTTAGCATGTTTACAAGGCTTATCCATGTGACCTGTATTGTATTTCATTTCTTTTTTACAGTCAAATAATATCCCATTCAACATACCACAAGCTGTCTTTTCATTTATATGCCGATAGACATGTGTTTCCACTGTTTTGCTCTTAGGAGTAATGCTGCTGGGAATACTTGTGTACAGTTTTTTTTTTGTATTGACAAATATTTTCAATTTTCTAACCTATATACCTAGGTCATATGCCTGGACCATATAGTAACTCTGTGTTTGGCTTATTCATTCTTCAACTGGCAAGATTATATCTTTTCTCTAACAAAAGCATTTCTAGTTTTGTCAGGTGCTTTTACTGAATCTATGGAGATGACGATATGGTCTTCCCTTTCGCTCTTTAAATACTGCTTGTTATATTACCTGACTTTTAAACCTAAATTAACCTTGCAGTATGAGAACAAACCCTGCTTGGTCCCATTACTTTTTTGCATCTTATTCTATTCCTTTACGTGATATTTTCTTAAGCATGTATGTATCTATACTTATGATAGTATTGATCTATCACTATCTTTTTCTAAATTAACTTTTCATATTTTTATTTGTGGGTTCATAAAAGGAGATTCTTCATCCTAAACTATTTGAAAGGGTTTCTGCCTTGTTACTGTTATTTCTTTCTCGCGTGTTTGTCAGAATGCACCAGTGAAGCCTTGGAGGTATAGGCCTGGAGGCTTCTCAGTGAAACATTTTAAAATGTATGCTCTCAATTTCTTCAGTTATTATTTTCTTTCTTTTTCTTCTTTGACTTTAGGCTGCCTGGGTCTTTACTGTGGTGGGCAGGCTTCTCTAGCTTTGGTGCACGGCCTCCAGAGCATGTGGGCCCAGCGGTTGCTGCTCACAGGCTTAGTCGCCCATGATGTGGGGTCTTTGTTCCTGGACCAAGAGTGGAATTTGGGCCCCTACATGGGAAGGTGGATTCTTAGCCACTGGGCCACCAGGGAAGTGCTATTACTGGGTCATTTTGATTTTATATTTCTCTGCTTTACAATTAATTTGTCCACCTTGTTTCATTTACTGAGAAAAATTGCTAAGAATAGCTCTTCTTTACCTTTTTAATATCTGTAGAATCTTTGCTTTTGTTTTCTTTTTGATTTCTGATATGGAAATTATGTTTTCTCTCTCACTCTTTTTTTTTTTTCCCCCTGATCAATCTTACTAGGAGTTACGTATTTTCAAAAGATCTTTCAAAGAAACAATTTTGGTCTGTGTGATTTTCCATATTATCTTCTTGTTTCCTCTTTCATTGATTTGCACTCTCATGTTTATTATTTGCACTTTTACACTTAACAAAGGTGTAATTTGCTTTATTTTGAGGACTAGAATTTAGTTTAAAAATCTGCTTCAACTCAGATCTCTTATGCTTTTTAACTCTTTGGAGATAATTATAATTTCATCTCTCCAATATGACCCTGAGACTAACTACTTTAATCTGTCAGATCTCAGTGTTGAATCTGCCAGATCTTGAAATCACAAGATCATCTTCTAATATTCTGTATATCAAGACAGGACACTTAGGAACACAGGGTCTGCTTTTTACATAGGCTTCAGTTTAAGTGCCCGACACACAAATATATTTTAAGTAAGACAGGATGTGATGTAAGTGTATATTTATGCATTCGGTGAAAGAAATCAATTGACAATTGAAGCTGTGTTCTTTCTAATTAACTATGAATTTACTTGTCCTGTTGTGTTAGGAACTGGGTAGGCAGCAATGAGACAGTGAAGGGTTAAGTTTTCTTGGCAGGATTTAGTAATTATAGATACTGATTACTTTAAAACATCATTGAGCTGACAGGATAAGAAAAGCCCACTTGTCTCACTGTTTGGTCCTTTTATTTCTCACAAGATGGATGAGTTAATAAACAGGGAGCAAGCGCTCCCATAAATCCAGCATCTGTAATAGTTGTCACCTTTGGAATTACTTGGATGAGGGGAGCATCCTTTATGTGACTCTGCGGGAGAGGACTAGCAGACTTCCCCTGGAATCTGTATTCCACCGTGTGATTAATACCGTGTTGATGTTAAGAAAAGGCAGTGTCATTTGGAGAATATGCAGTGAGAAAGAACTGTACTTCCTGTAAGCATATTCTGAATGCTAAGATTTTTTTTTTTTTTTTTTTGGATAGGCTATGGTTTGTTCAGTAGCTTGGGTTTGTTACTTCTTATTCCTTACAGCATGTCTTGAAGCAGTAAAAAGTTGAACTCTATATTACACACTGAGACATGGATAGTTTCTTGAAGAAGGGAACCCAAATAATTATCTTAAAGTTATATTGTAAATGGCTATTTATATTAACACAAAGATGATCTAGTTCTAGCCCTTCACATTCACAAAGGAAGAGATTAAGACTCAAAGAGTGCATACGACTTTTCCGAGGTTACAGCAATGTCCAGTGACAAGCCCATGTGCTCTGTCATGTGTGACTCTTGGTGATGATTCAAACTGTAGCCTGCCAGGTTCTTCTGTCTGGAATTTTCCAGGCAAGAATATTGGAGTAGGTAGCCATTTCCCACAGGCTATATATCATCACCTTGTTTATTTAACTTACATAGAGAGTTGTTGTTGTTCACTCACTCAGTTGTGTCTGACTCTTTGTGACCCCATGGACTGCAGCACGCCAGGCTTCTCTGTCCTTCACAATTATATGGAGCTTGCTCAAACTCATGTCCATTGAGTCAGTGGTGCGATCCAACCATCTCATCCTCTGTTGTCCCCTTCTCTTCTTGCATTCAATCTTTCCCAGCATCTGGGTCTTTTCTAATGAGTCAGCTTCTTGCATCAAGTGGCCAAAGTATTGGAGTTTCAGCATCAGTTCTTCCAATGAATATTCATTGATTTTCATTGATATTCATTCAGTGAATATTCAGGATTTATTTCATTAGGATTGGTTGGTTTGATCTTCTTGCAGCCCAAGGGACTTTCAAGAATGTTCTCCAACACCACAGTTCAAAATCATCAATTCTCCCATGCTCAGTTTTCTTTATGGTCCAACTCTCACATCTATATATGACTACTGGAAAAGCCATAGATTTGAGTATGCATACCTTTGTTGGAAAAGTAATGTCTCTGCTTTTGAATATGTCATTGAGGTTTGTCATAGTTTTTCTTTGAAGGAGGAAGTGTCTTTTAATTTAGTAGCTACAGTCACCATCTACAGTGATTTTGGAGCCCAAGAAAATAAAGTCTGCCACTGTTTCCACTATTTCACCATCTATTTGTCATGAAGTGATGGGGCCAGCTACAGTCTGTGGGGTCACAAAGAGTCAGATGCAAACACGCCTATCAATGTGAATCTTTACTGTCAGAATGAACTGTTCAGAACAGTAGACATGTTAAATGGCAGGAGTTTAGTCCAATCTACACTTTGAGTATTTTGTAATTTTAGGTTTTACTACCCCTTTTTAATGAGGAGACCTGAGGATAAACACATTTACTCTAGTGCCTATATAATTCTAATTCAACTGACCAATATTTATCACAAATATAATCAAATTTAAGCTATTAGCCTCATCAAATGTGAGAGTTAAAACCCATAACTTCCTTTAAAGGGAACATTTTCCCCTAGCCCAGCATCTCTTTCCGGCTTGCTTCAGGCTAGACACGTGCGATAGAGGAAGAGGAATGTGATCAGCATCTTTCGTCTTTTTGCTCTTCTCCTTATCACCCTTTCTTTAGCTGATGCTTCTGACGTTTATAGAATCTCACTCAGGAATTAAGTCTAGAGAAGGGGTGTGGAAAAGGGCAGGGAAACTTTCCCAGGCAGCCAAAGCAATATGGTGTTTAGTGAATACTTAAACCTAGCTTTTTAAATTTTCTATGACCACATTTGTTAATAAACAAGAAGATTAAAAACAAGAAATTCAGGTTTAATAGGCTGAAAAATTTCCACAAAACAGGTGAGTACAGTCTGAACTATCACAGGAAATATTTATAAGATCAAACTGACAGAAATAGAGGGGATTAGATATCTAAGGAATCTGGATTTTGAGCCTGAGAGATATCTGGAAATGTCTAAAAATGAGACATTTGCTAAGGTATATCACTTTTCTGGTGAGTCTTAACACTAGAACAGTAATCATGGTACATGCTCGAAATCCCCCTAGGCAAGATACAAATACATTTAAATAGAGAATAGGGGGGTTGTTTTTACCAAATAAGAAAGGGAAATAATAAATGTGGAATAGTCTTGGCTCACACTAAAGCTAAGGAACTTGGATAAGTAGCTGTATTTCCAACTGTTGGGTGAGGAAATGACTTCTCTATTTATATGACCCTGTACCTTTTTAGACTTTCTCTGAGTAACCTCTGTCTCCTGAAACTCTGTTTTTCTCTTCATTGTCTTGGTGTTGGACAAGATGAAGATAAAGAACAATAATAGGGATGTTACTGATCTTTGGCTCCTTCTAGTGAGCAGAACAACTTCTACACTGAGTCCAGAATGACATTCATCCCCTTATTCGCCACTATCTGCTGACTGTAGTGATAATAGCACCCTTTTACATCTTCACCAGCATAAAGAGTTGCATTGTAACTAGTTCATGCTCAAATTTCTATTGGTCACAAGAAAAGAACTGAATCCATTTTAATTTA
>SJYF01001616.1:330270-340762 GCA_006410515.1 Procapra przewalskii
AGGTAAATAATTCTATAATAATGGTGGTTGGCCTAGTTAAACTCTCTCTTAATTGAATCATTAAATTTTCCTTAGAAATATAAGACAAAAATTGGACAAAAGAAGTCCAATTTCTACTTGAAATCATGTTTTAATTTTGAAAGATTTTGCTATGATTGATATAAAATCTATTCCCATATTAAAAATGTAAAAGTACTTGAAACTGGATTAATTGCTAGTTTAAAATTAGGATATACTTCTAGTATCATTTCTAATTCTTATTCATAATGAATATATAACCATAAGTTTGATTTGTTCCATACACTGATGCCCAACTTAGAAAAGTAAAGTGGTTTCATTTCAGAACTGAGTGTGAATTGGGATGACTTCTGAAACATTCACAATGGACAGGGAAGCCTGGGGTGCTACAGTCCATGGGGTTGCAATGAGTTGGGCATGACTGAGTGACTGACCTGAACTGAACTGAATGTATTATGCAATGCAGACTATGTATAACATTTTCAGGAAAACTATAGCTTGTTTTCAATGATTAAAAAAAGAAAACCGTTACATAAGAATATATTAGGTATGAAGCAACACAATATATGAACAGTTTTTCTAAAGACTTAGCTAAAAACTAAAAATTTATACTTAGAATTACGTTTTAAAATATCATATTCAGTTAAATAAATCTCACTAAAGCATAGAAAAGTTTAAATTTGGTTTAAAGTGCTCTAAAGATTATAAGGGATAAAAACCAACTTGCCTTGAATCAACCCACACACTCTACATGTTTTCCTCTATAAGAGCTAACAAAATTTAAAGATTCAAAATTAGATCATTTTATTGTCCTAATGTTGATGATTCCAAGTCTCCCCCATATGTCTTTCCTCTATGGCGTTCCCCTGTGATCACAAGACTAAGATCTTCAGATGTGGTCACGCCGTTGAAGACATCACAGCAACCCCTGATCCGCAGAGAGGGAAGCAGATGTCTGGTCAGCCTGTTAAACGTGCTGCTGCCAGGATTACATGAGTTCTCAGCTAGGATCCTGTTCCCCAGCCAGGAACTGCTACACGCGAGAGGTATCTCTATAGACCACGTCTATTGCAGGAAAAGTCACACTCACTGATATCTTACCCTCCAACAGAAATCATCTTGGCCATTTAATCCAGCTGCCAATTCTAAAGCAACATGCAAAGCTGATAGGATCAGAGGAAGACCTTCTCCTCAGTGTTCCTGTCAGAATGAGCGTCCCATATTGAAGCTCGTTAACATTTCTCTTCGTTTTCCACAAAGAGCTTTCCGCTTGCATCCACAGCTGCTTATCATTTTTACCCAAATTGTGTGTGGTGCTGACTGAGGAGCCTCAAACACTGGACCAATACCTGCCCAGCAGTTGAACTCATGGCACCCTTACTAAGACTCTCTCCTTGGGGACTTTGGGATTGTCTCCTTTGAAGTATCCTTCCTCAATGTCACCTCAGACAACAGAAAATTGAAATAATTTTAAACCAGAGTAAAAAAGGTAAAGTGCCTATATATGTATATATATTTTCTCTTGTCAGAAGAACCCTTGTATTTGCCCCTACCTTTAAAATAAAATATTCCAGTGGATATAGGGAAATAGTTGGATGAATTTCTCTTCTTATTCAGTTCACCTCCTGAGCACAAAATCCTCCCCTCACACTTTTTTCTAGAGCTGGTGCTCCAGTGCCGTAGTACACACACATACACCCGAAAACAAACCGACAACAAAGAGCCACCCTGGAGATTCCAGTCAGAATAGTGAGGAACCACTTCACAGGGACTTTAAAATGGAAACGGGTGATCATTTTCAATGTGCAGTTTTTCTTTTATTGTGACAATTATTAAATATTATGATAATATAAAATAGAAATTGTACCTCACCAGATGCCTTGATTCATTTTAGCTAAGTATAACACAGTGATCAGTGTGAGTTAGAGACAGACATCATTTATATAGTTTTACTTAGATTTGGCTCCATTTTACATAGGAAACAAGGCAGGAAAGGAAAATAATCCTGTCCGAAAGTAATGAAATCAAAAGCTTAGTAGGCCATTGCCTTGGCAGATGAGGAATTATAAATTTGGAACTATATTAATCTTCTCAGTGTTTTAATGTCCATTCTATAAAACAATTTAAATAAATCAGGGGGAAAGTACCTTAAAAACCTGAGTTCTTCAAAAAGGCAAAACAAACGTGGGCTAAAGCAGAAGCAATTCTAAGAGGCTATTTTACAGAGATAAACAGCTATAGTAAGAAAGGAGTAGGATCTCAATCTAACCTCACACCTCAGTGACCTAGAAAAGAAAAAAAGAAACAAAACCCAAACTTAGAAAGAAGGAACAGCTGAAAAGAGAGAGGATAGATAAAAAAGAATAAAATTTAGTCAAAAATGTCAATGCAATGAAGATAGTTTTTTTTTCCAAAGATAAACAAAATAGGCAGTCTTTAGCTAGACTTCCCAAGAAAAAAGAGAGATGACTCAAGTAAATAAAATATGAAATAAGCGAGGAAATATTGCAACCTATACCACAGAAGTGCTAAGGATTATAAGAGACTGCTACAAAGAATTATTTGCCAACAAAGCGTACAATCCAGAAAATGGATAAATTTTTATAAATGGAAAATCTGAACAGACTATTAACAACTGAGAAGATTAGATCGGTCATCAGAGTGCTCCCAACACGCTGTGTCCTGGAAAATCACAGGAATAGTTTCACTAGTGACTTCTACCAAAATTTTAAAGAAGAGCTAGTACCAATCCTTCTCAAAATCTTTCCAAACATTTAAGATAAGGGTACTCTTCAAAATTAGTTTTACAAAGCTGGCATTACCCTGGTGCTAAGACCTGGCATTACCCTGGTCCTAAAACCAAACAAGGAAAACTAAAAGAAAATTACAGGCCAATATTGCTGATTAACATAGATGCAAAACTCCTCAAGAAAATCCCAGCAAACTGAATACAAATGTGCATTTTCAAAACTCACACCTGTTGATCACTGCAGAAATGGGAGGGTTGTTCAAATCCACAAAACAATCAGTGTGATATACCATGGTGACAAACTGAAGAATAACAACCATATGATCAACTCAATACACACAGAAAAAGCATTTGAAAATTATTTCACTATAAACCTCTTAAAAAACTGAGCATTGAGTGAATATACCTCAGCATAGTAAAGTTTGTATATGACAAGCCCACAGCTAACATCATATTCAATAATGAAAGCTGAAGGCCTTTTCTCTAAGATCAGGAACAAGATAAGGGTGCTCACTCTCACCATTTTATTTAACCAGAACTTGTTTATAGGAAAAATGAATAAAAAACTTTATTCTGTTTGCAGAAGATACAAGTGCTGTATTTAAAAAACTACAGTCCACACACACACACAAAATTCAATTCAGTAAAGTTGCTGGTACAAAAATGAATACACATAATCAATTTGTTTTTATACAATAAAATGAACAATCAGAGAGATTATAAAAATAATCTGATTTATGACTGAATCAAAAATAATAAAATACTTAGGAATAAATTTAAACAAGGAGGTAAAAGATCTGTGCAGTGAAAAATGCAAAACATTGATGAAAAAATGGAAGGAGGCACAAAGAAGTGGAAAATATGCACTGCTGATGGATTAAAAGAATAAAAATTGTCAGTATATCAATATTATCCAAAGTGATCTACAGATTCACTGCAATGCTAGTCAAAATTTCAATGTTACTTTTCCCAGAACTAGAATAAACAATTCTAAAACTGTATGGAATCACAAAGACCTCCAGTAGGGTCAAAACAGTATTTGCAAAGGAGAACAAAGCTGGAGGCATCACACTTCCTGATACCAAACTATATTACAAAGCTATAGTGATCAAAACAGTATGTTTTGACATTAAAAAAAATAGACCAATGGAACAGTGTAGAGAGACCCAAACAAACATGTGCATCTATGGTCAGTTATGACCAAGAATCCCAGAATATGCAATGGAGAAACAATAGTCTCTTTAATATAAGTTTTGAGACCACTAGAGGGCCACATGCACAAAAATGAAGCTGGAAGCTTATCTTACACCATGCACAAAGATCAGCTGAAAATGGATTAAATACTTAAATATAAAACTTGAAACCATAAAACTCCTAAAGGGGAGGAGGAGAAACCTTAGGCAATAAATTCCTAAACTTCATTGTCTGCAATGATTTTCAGGATTTGAGACCAAAACCAGTAACAAACAAGTCGCTCTACATAAAACTAGAAAAGCTTCTAAACAGCAAAGAAAGTCACCAAGAATATGAAAAGGTGACATAAATAGTGGGAGAAAATGTCTGCAAATCATAGACGGTAAGGGGTTTATATCCAAAATATATAAAGAGGTCATGCATCTCTATAGCAAAGCAAAACAAAAACACAATTAATTCAAATTAAAATTGGGCAGAGAAAGTGAATAGACATTTTTCCAAGGTGTAAAGATGAGCAACAGGAAGACACAGAAAAACTGCACAATGTCACTAGTAATAAATGGAATTGAAATCAATACTACAATGAATTATCACCTCAGGCCCGTTAGAATGACTGTCATTGAGAAGGTAAGAGTTAACACATGTTAGTGAGGATGTGCACTCTTGTGCATTGTTGATAAGAATGTAAGTTGGTGTAGTCACTATGGATAATAGTATGGAGATTCCTCAAGCTATTGAAAAAAGAGCTACCATATATTCTAGCAATCCCATGTCTAGATGTACAGTGGACCACTGAACAGTGCTGGAGTTAGGGATGCCAACTCCTGTGCAGCTGAAAATCCCACTATGACTCTACAGTTGGCCCTCACAGTTCAAGGTCTGACATACAAGCGAACATGGATCCTGTAGTAATGTAGCATGTATTTATGGAAAAGAGGGAAAAAAATCCACATTTACAACCTGTGCAGTTCAAATTCATGTTTAAGGTTCAACTGTATGTCCCAAGGAAATGAAAACAAGATAGCACAGAGCTATCCATACTTGCATTTTCACTTCAGCATTAAATACTATAGTCAAGACATTGAAAGAGCCTAGTCTTCATCAATGATGAATGTATAAAAAAATACATCATACATATACCAAATGTTTTTTAACCATTAGACACAAACAAAAAAATCCCTGCATTTGCAACAGCATGAATGTGCTTTCAGGACATTGTGTTAGTGGCTCAGTTGTGTCTGACTCTTTGTGATACCGTGGTCTGTCCATGGAGTTTTCCAGGCAAGGAAACTGGAGTCGGTTCCCATTCCCTTCTCCAGGGGATCTTCCCGGCCCAGGGATTGTTCCAGAATCTCCTGCATTGCAGGTTGATTTTTTACTGTCTGAGCTACCAGAGACTTTCAGGGCATTATGCTAAGTTAAATAAGAAATATAAGAGAAAGATAAATTTCATGGTGTCACTTATATATGGAAACTTTAAAAAATGTACACTCATGGAAACACATAGTAGGCTATTGGTTGCCATGGGCTAGGGGAGATGGTGGAGATAAAAATCAAGAGAAGTTGGTAAAAGGGGGGAAAAAGCAATGTGGCATTGATTATTAAAGCATTAATTTTTAATGTAAATACATGATTTTACCTTTTGTAAATCATAACAAGTTCATTATATTGATTATATATCTACCTTCTGATATGGTCAATATATTGCCCAACTAACTTTCAAAACAATTTAGCAGCTAAGACAATAAATATGATCTAATACAATTACATAAAAATACAGTGGAGGGACTGATGTTGAAGCTGAAACTCCAGTACTTTGGCCACCTGATGTGAAGAGCTGACTCATTTGAAAAGACCCTGATGCTGGGAAAGATTGAGGGCAGGAGGATAAGGGGACGACAGAGGATGAGATGGTTGGATGGCATCACTGACTCGATGGACATGGGTTTGAGTGGGCTCCAGAAGTTGGTGATGGACATGGAGGCCTGGCGTGCTGCAGTTCATGGGGTCACAAAGATTTAGACACAACTGAGCGACTGACCTGAACTGAATACAATTACATTTGAGATACATAGAATAGGTTGGAGGGTGAATGCATTTCACTTAATAGATAATTAAAACCTACTGTATAAATATTAACATTATTCTGCTAGTGGTTGGGACGAAGGATGCAACAGGTCAAAGGATGCATTTGAAATATGATAAGATTGCATTTCCTAATATCAGACAAGAGGTAGATCCAAGAATTTGTTTCTAATTCTGGCATTTAAACCCAGCTTTAGTCTTTTAAAATGCTAAAATGCCTGAGTGTTATGTTGACTCAGTTGCTTTGCTGGACTCTGGTACTTAGAGGGAATAGAAGTCTTAATGGGATGCTACCAAAGTCATAATACATAACTTGCTTTTATCAGCAGACTGTCAAGATGGGAAGCATAGGCTTGAAAAACAAATGTGCCGTGTCATCATCAGAAAGAGTTTTAGTTGCTGAACCTGAGGTTTTGCACCCCACACATTACTTCAAGGAGTTTTGTTGGCCTTTTGACCTGTCACAACTAATAAAAATTTTTCCTGTTACGTGGTACTGGTCCGAAACTTTTTGAGGAAATGGTATACAAGGACCACTCATATTAACATTTTATGTTTTCCTCTCAACATCAGTGGGAAATGGGGTAAACTGTAGTGGAAGTTTGCTATATCAAATATAGCACAGACCTGCTAAGAAAAGAAAAGCATTTCACATTCTATAACCTGAAGAACTCAGGTAGAAAATTATCATCAGATTTTTCAGCAGGAATCTAAGTAAAGCAAAGAATACACATCCATACCAACTTATTTATTCTATTGGAGCAACTTTCAACCACAGCTCTTTTAAAGCACTTGGCAGATCATACCTCAAGAAGTTCTAATTTCTCCTGTTGCTATTAGTGAATCAAACACTAAATAACTTTCACTAACTCTCTTAAAATAGGGATGGAAACATTGGGAAAAAGTTTGAAAGAAGTTGGTCTGCCTTGGTTCTCATTTCTTCAACTTCCGTTCTGGTGAAGGAAGACAAAAACTGTCCTTATGAAGCCCTGTGGGGTTTTTTGTTACATGTAGTAGAATCTTACTATTGTTATCTATTAAATACAGGAAAACATACTATAGAGATGGATTAGAAGGACACTGATAGGAAAAAAAAAGAAAACCTCATTGTCTATATAATGCAGTCCTTAAACATTCTGTAATTATGTTTTATAGAATTATCACCCATAGTTTATATATATATGTGTATATACACACACACACACACACACACACACACACACATACAAGAATATAAAATTTATGAAGATGAGAAGAACAACTGTCTGGATTGCTTGTCTAGACTCAGGGTTTTGCACAGGGCCAGTGCATTATAGGAGCTCAAATAATATTTATAAAATGCTTGAAAGAAAGTTTCCTATGGCATCGCTTTAAATACTTTTACATTTTGTGTTATATTTCATTAACTTAGAACTCATGAATTGGCCTCACGCTCCAGAAGCCAGTTTTCTACTTCCTGTTCATTGCAGGAGAAATTCAAGAGTCGGTCATTATAGCTACACAGAAGGTGACATCTTTCCTTGACATGCCAAATTTTGAGATGTCTGATTGTAGAACATCTCCTTAGAAAGCCTGAGTAGAGGCTTTTGTACAATCTCAAAAATTTTTTTTTACCAGTCTAAATAATCATCATCGCTTCTTGGCCTTTCGGCTAAGATCAAGTGTATATAATCACCATTTATGTATCTGATTAGTCTACTGATGTTTTGTGTGTATTTAGAGCAATTGTCTGTTATGCATCTATCTGACTCTTGCTTTATTTGATTGTAGACATGTTATGGCTGTGATTATTGAGCATGCAAGATCTGAAAGATTATACCTTCTTAGTTTACTTTCATTAAACAAAAATATTACTTTTATTTTATGGATTTACCCTTGCCACTTTTGTTTGTTTCTTTAAATCAGTTAACATTTCTGGTTAATATTTTTTCACAAATTTAATAAGGGAAAGATACATGCATTTCTCTCAGTTTAAATAAAATGGTTTCACTTGATGTCCAACAAAAGGTCTGATTTTCAAGGCACTTAGAATGATTCTTACTTGACAATTAAGACTACTTCACAGCTAAAGTCTAGTTTGAAAAAATTGAAATATAATGAGTTTATCTTGGTATTATTGCTTTCCATGTTTCAGGCTGCAAGTCATATGTTTTCTTTACAACATGTAATTATGGAACTTATTTTAAACCTATTAATGACAACATTAGGAGAAGGCAATGGCACCCCACTCCAGTACTCTTGCCTGGAAAATCCCATGGACGGAGGAGCCTGGTAGGCTGCAGTCCATGAGGTTTCTGGAGTCGGACACGACTCAGTGACTTCACTTTCACTTTTCACTTTCATGTATTGGAGAAGGAAATGGCAACCCACTCCAGTGTTCTTGCCTGGAGAATCCCAGGGATGGTGGGCTGCCATCTATGGGGTAGCACAGAGTCGGACACGACTGAAGCGACTTAGCAGCAGCCAAGTTGCTGGCTCTGGGAGAGGTGATGTATAGCATTTCTGGTTGAGCATTGCATTCCCCAGATTAAACCCTGTAGAGCTCTGCTATGGTGACCATGAATGTTCCAATTAGTTACTATTCTCTCAGCCTGAGAAATATCAATAGCCTTAGATATGCAGACGATACCACCCTTATGGCAGAAAGTGAAGAAAAACTAAACAGCTTCTTGATGAAAGTGAAAGAGGAGAGTGCAAAAGTTGGCTTAAAGCTCAACATTCAGAAAACGAAGATCATGGCATCAGGTCCCATCACTTCATGGCAAATAGATGGGGAAACAGTGGAAACAGTAGAAACAGTGTCGGACTTTATTTTTTGGGGCTCCAAAATCACTGCAGATGGTGACTGCAGCCATGAAATTAAAAGATGCTTACTCCTTTGAAGAAAAGTTATGACCAAGCTAGCATATTAAAAAGCAAAGACATTACTTTACCAACAAAGGTCCATCTTGTCAAAGCTATGATTTTTCCAATAGTCATGGTATGGATGTGAAATTGAACCATACAGAAAGCTGAGCATCCAAGAATTAATGCTTTTGAACTGTAGTGTTGGAGAAGACTCTTGAGAGTCCCTTGGACTGCAAGGAGATCCAACCAGTCCATTCTAAAGTAGATCAGTCCTGGGTGTTCTTTGGAAGGACTGATGCAGAAGCTGAAATTCTAGTACTTTGGCCATCTGATGCAAAGAACTGACTCATTTGAAAAGACCCTGATGCTGGGAAAGACTGAAGGAGGAAAAAGAAGGGGTCGGCAGAGGATGAGATGGTTGGATAGCATCACCAACTCAATGGACATGAGTTTGAGTAAACTCCACGAATTGGTGAGGTACAGGGAGGCCTGGCGTGCTGCAGTCTGTAGGGTCACAAAGAGTCAGACACAACTGAGTGACTGAACTGAACTGATTGTGCTTATGTTCTTGACCTATATGTCAAAACTCTGTGACATAATTCATATCATGATAATGCACAGATGATATCTGGACAGGTATCTCTGAATGAGACCTAGTTCTCCAAATGAATAGTAACTCAACTCTTGTGTCTTCCTGAAACTTGGGGTATGTTCATGTATGTGTATATGTGAGAAAGCAGGAGCAGGAGAGGGCCAGTGAATGAGAATTCATTCACATTTTGCATACAAGATTTTAATAAGGAATAGGAAAGAAAATGTAAGGTCAAGAAACAAGATGCTAGTCCCCTCCTCTTTGCTTAGATGTTTACTCCATAGGGGATACAGAAAGTTGGAGTTCCATAATTCAGATGAGTGTCAGACCACCTGATTGTATATTGGAAATGATCTGGTACCCAAAGAAAACAAGGAAATTCACACAAATCAGTGTTATTTTCCCTTAGAAATCGCTTGTTGATAGGAAGCACATACTAGTGCTCTAAAAGGCTTGCTCGCTTATTTCGTGTGCTTTGCTTACCAGGGGCACAACAAGGTTTATATTCAGAGCAAAGCTGTATAAGTCCTGTCTGATATTCAAGTCAAGCACAAGGGCTCTATCAGGTGGTGGAGGAAATACAGCTCCAAAATGTCTTACTTTGTTTCTCTAGAGTTGTTGAAACATTCAGTAAATGTACACAGAATGATTCCAAGCTTTATTTGTGTTTTCCAGGCTTTGCTCCTCCAAATGCCAAGATGTCATTAAAAACCTTTGATATTAGTTATTCATAGAATTTCTGTAGAAGGAGCTTATTTCCAACTTCACTTTTATTGGATGTAATTCCATTTCCATTAAGCTCTCAGTGTACGTGTTTGTCAATTTACAATACCAGTGCAGATTTAACTAAATAATCTTAAATACATGTACTTAAAAGTCAAATGTAGAAATTAAGATCCAGTTGTTCACCTGCAACTGTTTAATTTATGCTGGCTATTTAATTGAAAGTCAATAACCGGGAAAGAAAAAGCATATTCATTTGAGATTATATTAGAAACTGTAAAGCA
>SJYF01001616.1:346778-362000 GCA_006410515.1 Procapra przewalskii
TTGGACTCTGAGGGAGAGGGAGAGGGTGGGTTGGTTTGGGAGAATGGCATAAAAACATGTATACTATCATGTAAAAAAAATAAAATTAAATTAAAAAATTTAAAAAAAAATAAAAAATAAAAATGAATTTAAAGAAAAAAGGAAAAAAAAATAAAATAAAAGCGGTAATGATTATCACATATTTTAACAATCTAAAGAATATCAGAAGGGAAATTTCACACCTCTTTTGGCATTTCCTCATGCTCACATCTCCTCTTTTTTTGGTGCCTGGATCCCTACAAGTAATTAAAAAGAATGCACCCACGTGCTGCAGCTGGTGCACTCTAAGGACCTAGGGTCAAAAGAAGACAATTCTGTGACGTGTATGTACCAAGCGCCCTAAGAAATCTGGCCTACTCACATTCAGTTCTTTGTTTAGTTTCTACTGTGCTTGAGACACTGTGGTAGGCATCGTTCAAGGTACATAGATGAATAACAGATTTTTTGCCAGTAAGGAATTTATTTTATATATAATAGAAAAACATAAAATATAGTCAATAGTTGCTATAAAATGTTCACAGAAACCATAATCAACTAAGATATTTTAAGCTATTGGATATATTAGTTTTAGAATATTATCCTCCAAAAGATTTAAATAAAATGTAGGATATTATATTCTAATCTTAGAAGTTAGTGTTCAAATCATTTCAGTTCAGTCCCTCAATTATGTCTGACTCTTTGCTACCCCTTGGACTGCAGCATGCCAGGCCTTCCTGCCCATCACCAACTCCCAGAACTTGCTGAAGCTCATGTCCATTGAGTCGGTGATGCCATCGAACCATCTGTCATCCCCTTCTCCTCCTGCCTTAATATTTCCCAGCATCAGGGTCTTTTCCAATGAGTCAGCTCTTTTCACAAGGTGGACAAAGTATTGGAGCTTCAGCTTCAGTCCTTCCAATAAATATTCAGGGCTGATTTCCCTTCGTATTGACTGGTTTGATATCCTTGCAGTCCAAGGGACTCTCCCGAGTCTCCTCCAACACCACAGTTCAAAAGCACCAATTCTTCAGTGCTCAGCTTTCTTTATAGTGCAACTCTCACATTCACACATGACCACCGGAAAAACCATAGCTTTGACTAGATTGACCTTTGTTGGCAAAGTAATGTCTCTGCTTTTAAATATGTTGTCTAGGTTGGTCATTTTTTTTTTTTTTGTCGCTCAGTCGTGTCCAACTCTTCGTGACCCCATGGACCAGAGCCTACCAGGCTCCTCTGTCCATGGGATTTTCCAGGCAAGAGTATTGGAGTGGGGTGCCATCGCCTTCTCCGCTAGGTTGGTCATAGGTTAGTGTTAGAATATTATCTTCATAAAGATTTAAATAAAAAGATGCTATAGGTTCCTATGAAAGTGAAGTGAAAGTTCACTAAGTGACTTGCTTAGTCATGTCTGACTCCTTGTGATCCCATGGACAGCAGCCCACCAGGCTCCTGTGTCCACGGGATTTCCCAGCTGAGAATGCTGGAGTGGGTTGCCATTCCCTTCGTTAGGAGTTCTTCCCAACCCAGGGACTGAACACAGGTCTCCTGCAGGCAGACTCTGTGCCCCCTGAGGCAGCAGGGAGAGCCATAGTTTCTTATAGGTGAGATCAAATTTTGTTGGGGAAGAGCATTAAAATAAGAGGATTGAATCATCACCAACAGAAACAATTTGACATTTTTTTAATTTATTTTTAATTGAATGATACTTGCTTTATAATATGGAATTTGACATTTCTTAAGTTTAAGCATTGTGTGTTATATTTTAGCTGTGTATGAAATTGCACTTTCCATTCATTCTATTTTTCTCTTTCCCATTTCTTTTTTTTTTTTGTCACCAAGTACAATGTTAGTATTTTCTTCTCTTATAATTTCAACACAGGAATTCTCTGTTCACCTTTCTGTATTGTAAAGCTCTTAATTATCATTGACTTTCACACTGGAGAAGGAAATGGCAACCCGTTCCAGTCCTCTTGCCTGGAAAATCCCCTGGACAGAGGAGCCCTGGTAGACTACAGTCCATGGGACCACAGAGTCCGACACGACTGAGCGACTTCACTTACTTACTTCACACTTTAGTATTTTTAGTAATATCATTGATTGTGCCCAATTGGGAAATAAAAGTTTTCTGAATTATCAGATGTTTAAGAAGAAGTGACATGGAATAAAATACACACAAAATAATCTTCTGACAGAAATTGAGGAATGTGGAATCAATCACAAATGTGAAGGGATAAAACATATTTTGTACCCATATATACTAACAGAACAAAATTTATTTGATTGTCATATTCAATATTTGAATAGACCACCACTAAATTGGATTGATTAAAAACTCTTCAAAAAATGGGCGTAGAAGGAACCTACGTCAGGATAGTAAACACCATATATGATAAACCCACAGCAAACATTATTCTCAACGGTAAAAAAACTGAAACCATTCCCTCAGACAAGGATGGGCAAGACAAGGATGCCCACTCTCACCACTATTATTATCAACAATTTTAAATTAAGCAAGTTTTTTTTTTATTGTTTAGGGAGTAAACTTATCTCATAAGATAAAGACTAGAGCGTGCAAAGTTCTTGTCTAAAACAATCAATTTAATTTTGTAAACATTTGAGCCTAATAGTAGAGAATACAATTTAGGATTGATACCAATTGCAGATAGTTTTTTTTTTGCTAAGAACACATTTAAAATTGTACTAAAACTACAATAATTTTGCAAGTTTATTAAGAAATAGCAAGTACACAGATATATGACTAACTATTTACCTGTTGATTATCTCTTCATTTACTCTCTTTGGCACTATTTCAAATTTCTGGTTCACTTGTTGACTTCCTGATGAATGACTTTAAGTGTAAGCAATGGTAGCTCATGATGAAATAAAAGAAGAATTTACTCAGCAGCAAAGACTACACTCTTTGAAAATATTTCCAGTAAATGGTTTATTCAAATAGGAATATGGAGAAAAGTTTAAGGGGGGTCAGTTTTGTGCAAACGCAGATCTATTGCATTTTGGAAATTGAAGGATGTGGGAAAATGGGAGAGAACCAGCAAGAAAGTCACTTGAAGACTGAGCTGGGACAGTTATTGAAGTAGGGTAAAAACTATAAAAGAGGATTTTAGAAAGGATAGTGACATTGATAGTGCAGAATATCACAGGTCCCGAAAGCTCAAGATAAAACCGTTTTCCTGGCCAGAGGAGTTACAGAACAGATATCCTGTGAACCATAAAATTCTGGGAGATTTCCCTTTGTGTGTGTGTGTGTGTGTGTGTGTGTGTGTGTTTGTGTTCATATAGCACTTATCTATGAGGGTAGCTCCAGAAGAATGAAACTGCTTTGCAGGATGGGAAGCTAAATTACTGAGAAATAAATCAGCAGAAAATGTTGTATCCAGTAGATGATGTAAGGGGCCCTAAAGGATACAGAGAATTTGGGGTAATGGAGAGGAATGAGCAAGAGAAGAGAGCTCCCGGGAGTGGTCCATAAACATAAATAAGTCTGAGCTAACCCTGATGGAATCAATGGAACAATCCATTGAAGCACAGGAAAGGACATGAGAACCAGACTGAACCACTGCAGATGCCAGTTAAATTGTAAAGCTGACCAATCTCTAACCAGACTAACCATGAAAAAAGAATCCTTTCAACCTAGAATTTTTTTTTAATTGAAGTATAGTTGGTTTACAATATTATATGAGATTCAGGAACAATACAGTAATTCAATATTTTTATACATTACACAACACACTAAGTTATTACAATATTATTGACTATATTCCCTGTGCAGTATATTATATCCTTGGGATTCATTTGCAATTGCTAGTTTGTACCTCTTAATCCGCTTCACACTTTTCATTCATTCTGTACACCTTCCTCTCTGGCAAGCACAAGGTTTTATCACTGCCACTATTAGCCTATTTCTGTTTTGTTATTATTTGTACATTTTTTATTGGCTACTTGCAAATGACAACATACAGATTTGTCTTTGACTTTTTTTTTCTTTTTTCACTTAGTACAATATCCTTTAGGTCCTTCCAAGTTGTCACAAATGACACAATTTCTTTATTTTTAATGGCTGAGTCACTGAGACCTTTAGTCCAATTGTCTGATGATGGCTGGGTCTGTGCTCTCTCCCTGTTAGTTTGACCTGAGTCTGAAGGCTCTATGGTAGGGTTACTGGCAACCACCAGAAGGAATTATGCCAACACGCACCTCCCAGGACAATTGCAGTCAGGGCCCCAGTCCCTGCGGCAGGCCAGCTGACCCACGCCTCAGCAGGGGACCCTCAGACTCACCGGCAGGTCTTGCTCAGTCTCTCATGGGGTCACTGCTCCTTTCCCCTGGGTCCTGGTGTGCACCAGGCTTTGTCTGTGCCCTCCGAGAGTCTCTGTTTCCCCCAGTCCTGCGGAAGTTCTGTAATCAAATCCCACTGTCCTTCAAAATCAGATTCCCTGGGGATTCCCAGTCCCTTTGCTGGATCCTAATGTTGGGAAGTTTGATGTGGGGCCTAGAACCTTTGCAACAGTACAAGAACTTCTTTGGTGTTATTGTTCTCCAGTTTGTGGGTCTCCCACCCGGTAAGTATGGGATTTGATTTTATTGTGATTGCACACCTCCCACTGTCTCACTGTGGCTTATCTTTTGTTCTTGGACGTTGGGTATGTTTCTTTGATGGGTTACAGCTTCGGTGCCAAGATGGAAGAGTAAAGGAACGTGCACTTGTCTTCTGTGCTTATCTTCTCTGGAGCAGTAAAGAACTGAAATCCTGGGCTTGCAGCCGTGGCAAAACACATGAAGGTCCCAGTTTGCAGACTCAGTGGCTCTTCCCTCCCACATCCAAGATGAACAAGTAATGGTGGAGAGTTCTGACAAAATGTGGTCTACTGGAGAAAGGAACGGCAAACCACTTCAGTGTTCTTGCTGCAAGAACCCCATGAACAGTATGAAAAGGCAAAATGATATGACTCCAGAAGATGAACCCCCCATGTTGATAGGGGTCCAGTAAGCTACTGGGGAAGAGCAGAGAAATACCTCCAGGAAGAATGAAGAGGCTAGGCTGAAGTGGAAATGACCCTTACTTGTAGATATGTCTGTGGACAAAGTAAAGTCCGATGCTGTAAATAATGATATCGCATAGGAACCTGGAATGTTAAGTCCACAAATCAAGGTAAATTGAATGTGATCAAGCAGGAGATGGCAAGAGTAAACATCAATACATTAGAAATCAGGCAACTAGAATGGATGGGAATGGGCAAATTGGCTCAGAGGTTAAAGCGTCTGCCTCTAATGCGGGAGACCCGGGTTCAATCCCTGGGTCGGGAAGACCCCCTGGAGAAGGAAATGGCAATCCACTCCAGTATTCTTGCCTGGAGAATCCCATGGGCAGAGAAGCCTAGTAGGTTACAGTCCACGGAGTCGCAAAGAGTCAGACACAACTGAGCGACTTCACCTCACCTCACCTCAACCATTAAAAAGAGATTGAGAAGAGATGGTATGAATACGCAGAAGAACTATACAAAAAAGGATCTTAATAACCTGGATAACCACTATGGTGTGGTCACTCACCTAGAGCCAGACATCCTGGAGGATGAAGTCTAGTGGGCCTTAGAAAGAATTACTACAAACAAAGCTCATGAACGTGATGGAATTCCAGCTGAGCTATTTCAAATCCTAAAAGATGATGCTGTGAAAGTGCTGCAATGACTATGCCAGCAAATTTGGAAAAGTCAGCAGTGGCCACAGGACTGGAAAAGGTCAGTTTTCATTCCAATCACAAAGAAAGGCAATGCCGAAGAATGTTCAAACTATAGTATAATCGCACTCATTTCATATGCTGCTGCTGCTAAATCTCTTCAGTCATGTGTGACTCTGTGCGACCCCATAGACGGCAGCCCACCAGGCTCCACCATCCCTGGGATACTCCAGGCAAGAACACTGGAGTTGCCATTTCCTTCTCCAATGCATGAAAGTGAAGTCACTCAGTCGTGTCCGACTCCTAACAACCCATGGACTGCAGCCTACCAGGCTCCTCCATCCATGGGAGTTTCCAGGCAAGAATACTGGAGTGGGTTGCCATTGCCTTCTCCTAGGAAGGTAATACTCAAAGCCCTTCAAACTAGGCTTCAATAGTGAAGAACAGGTAGGCCTGGCATACTGCAGTCCACGGGGTCACAAACAGTTGGACATGACTTGTAACTGTAAAACAACGATATGGACACTTAGGTTGCTTCCATACCTTGACTATTATAAATAATGCTACAGTGAATGTGGCAGGGGGTGGATGCATATATCTTTTCAAATGTTCTCCTATTCTTCAGATAAATACCCAGGAGAAGAATAGTTGAATCATATTTCTCTCTCTCTCTCTTATTTTCTAAGGAATCTTCATACTGTTTTCCATTGTGGCTGTACCAATTTACATTCCCATCAACATGGCAAGAGGGTTTCCTTTTCAATACTTATAATTTGCTGTCTTCTGGAGATCAGTCCAGTTCAGTTCAGTCGCTCAGTTGTGTCCAGCTCTTTGTGACCCCATGAACCACAGCATGCCAGGCCTCCCTGTCCATCACCAACTCCCAGAGTCCACCCAAACCCATGTCCGTGGAGTCAGTGATGCCATCCAACCATCTTATCTTCTGCCATCCCCTTCTCCTCCTGCTCTTCCCCGGGGTCAGGGTCTTTTCCTATGAGTCAACTCTCTGCATGAGGTGGCCAAAGTATTCGAGTTTCAGCTTCAGCATCAGTCCTTCCAATGAACACTCAGGACTGATCTCCTTTAGAATGGACTGGTTGGATCTCCTTGCAGTTTGAGGGACTCTCAAGAGTATTCTCCAATATCACATTTCAAAAAGAGCAATTCTCCAGTGCTCAGCTTTCTTTACAGTCCCACTTTCATATCCATACATGACCACTGGAAAAACCATAGCCTTGACTAGATGGACCTTTGTTGGCAAAGTAATGTCTCTGCTTTTTAATATGCTGTCTATCTTGGTCATAACTTTCCTTCCAAGGAGTAAGCATCTTTTAATTTCATGGCTGCAGTCCCCATATGCAGTGATTTTGGAGCCCAGAAAACTAAAGTCATCCACTGTTTCCACCGTTTCCCCATCTATGTGCCATGAAGTGATAGGACTGGATCCCATACATTTTCTGAATGTTGAGCTTTAAGCCAACTTTTTCACTCTCCTCTTTCGCTTTCATCAAGAGGCTCTTTAGTTCTTCACTTTCTGCCATAAGGGTGGTGTTATAGGCATATCTTTGGTTATTGATATTTCTCCTGGCAATCTTAATTCCATCTTGTGCTTCTTCCAGCCCAGCATTTCTCATGATGTATTCTGCATATAAGTTAAATAAGTAGGGTGACAACATACAACCTTGACATACTCCTTTTCATATTTGGAACCAGTCTGTTGTTCCATGTCCAGTTCTAACTGTTGCATCCTGACCTGCATACAGCATACAGATTTTTCAAGAGGCAGGTCAGGTGGTCTGGTATTCCCATCTCTTGAAGAATTTCCCACAGTTTATTGTGATCCCCACCATTAAAGGCTTTGGCATAGTCAATAAAGCAGAAATAGGTGTTTTTCTGGAACTCTCTTGCTGGATGATAGTCACTCTGAAATGTGTGGTTGTATCTCATTGTGGCTTTGATTTGCATTTCCAAATGGTTAATGTTGTTGAGCACTTTTTCATTTGCCCATTAGCTGTCTGTATGTCTGCTTTTGGAAAAATGACTAATAGGTCCTCTTCACTTCCACTATTTTGGCAGTAACTGTTCTTATTATGGTGATAATATCCTAATTAATGAAGATATGAAATTATTATATTGTGTGTCTTAAATTAATATCATAGTGTATGTTAATTATAGGTCAACTTATGTATAAAACACATTCTTTATAATATTGAGTTGTGTAAATTCTTTATATTTGGAAATCAACACTTTATCAGGCATATTAATATGATTTGCAGTTTCTTCTTCCATTAAGTAGACTGCCTTTTAGTTTTGTTGATGGTTTCCTTAGCTATGCAAAGGCCTTTTAGTTTGATGTAGTTCTGTTTGTGTATTTTTTGCTTTTTTGCTGTTGCCTTTGTAGACAGATGTAAACAAATATTGCTGTGATCAATATTAAAAAAAATGCTACCAATGTTTTCATCTAGCAGTTTTACAGTTTCAAGTCTTATATTTAAATCCTTAATCTATTTTGAGTTTGTTTTTGTCCTAGGTGTGTAAGGGGCCTAGTTTAATTTTTTTTTATCTGTTGTTGTGCAATATTTCCAATATCACTTATTGAAGAGACTATCTTTCCTTATTTGTCTATTCTTATACCTCTTGTAGGACTTCCCTGGTGGCTCAGAGGGTAAAGCGCCTGTCTACAATGCGGAAGACCCAGGTTCGATCCCTGGGTTGGGAAGATCCGCTGGAGAAGGGAATGGCAATCCACTCCAGTACTATTGCCTGGAGAATCCCATTGACAGCGGAGCCTGGTAGGCTTCAGTCCATGGGGTCGCAAAGAGTCGGACACAACTGAGCGACTTCACTCACTTCACTCACTCATACATCTTGTGTTATAGACTGTATGCATATAATATATAGATATACATATAATTACCTCTATATTTAACTATGTAGGTAATATAGTTATAAATATATTGTAATTATATATATGTCTATATATAATTATATAGACATCCATACAGTTGACTGTATGTATATGGGCATATTGCTGGGCTGTCTATTCTGTTCCATTGGTCTATCTCTCTTCATTGACTGCCAGGCATCATTTACCATGTGTCCAGAGGTTGAAGCAAAGGCCTTGCTGAGGTGTCTGAGGAAGGGGTCTATGCCCCAACCAGTAATGCTGAAGAAGCTGAAGTTGAATGATTCTGTGAAGACCTACAAGACCTTCTAACTAACACCAAAAAAAAAAAAAAAAAAACACCAAAAGGATGCCCTTTTCACCATAGGGGGTTGAGATGCAAACATAGGAAGTCAAGAGATAACTGGAAAAACAGCAAGTTTGACCTTGGAGTGAAAATGAAGCAAAGCAAAGACTAATAGAGTTTTGCCAAGAAAACACACTGGTCATAGCAAACACCCTCTTCCAGTGACGAGATGACTACACATGGACATCACCAAATGGTCAGTATGGAAATCAGATTGATTATATTATTTGCAGCCGAAGATGGAGAAGCTCTATACAGCCATCAAAACCGAGACCAGGAGCTGCCTGGGTCAGATCATGAACTCCCTTTTGCCCAATTCATAATTAATCTGAAGAAAGTAGGGAAAACCACTAGGTCATCCGTATATGGCCTAAATCAAATCCCTTATGATTATACAGTGGAGGTGACAAATAGGTTCAAGTGACTACATCTGGTAGACAGAATGCCTTAACATCTATGGATAGAGGTTCATAACAGTACAAGAGATTGTGATGAAAACCATCCACAAGAAATAGAAATGCAAGAAGGCAAATGTTTTTCTGAGGAGGCCTTACAAATTGATGGGAAAGAAGAGAAGTGAAAGCCAAAGGAGAAGGGGAAAGATACAGCCAACTGAATTCAGAGTTCCAGAGAAGAGCAAGGAGGGAGAGGAAAGCATTCTTAAATGAACAATGCAAAGAAATAAAGGAAAACAATAGAATGAGAAGGACTAGAGATTTCTTTCAAAAATTTGAGATACCAAGGGAATATCTCCTGCAAAGAAAGAAACAAAAAGGACAGAAATGGCTAGGAGCTACCAGAGGCAGAAGAGATTAAGAAAAAGTAGCTAGAACACACAGACGAACAACAAAAAAGCTTCTGATGACCTAAATTATAATGATGATGTGGTCACTCACCTAGAGCCAGACATCCTGGAGTGTGAAGTCAAGTGGGCTTAGGAAACATTACTATGAACAAAGTTAGTGGAGGTGATGGGATTCCAGTGGAGCTAGTTCAGTCCTGAAAGATGATGCTGCAAAGTGCTGTACTGAATACATCAGCGAATTTGGAAAATTTAGCAGGTCACAGGACTGAAACGATCTGTTTTCATTCCAATCCCAAAGAAAGACAATGCCAAAGAATGCTCAAATTGCCATTTAATTGCGCTCACTTCACAGGCCAGCAAGGTTATGCTCAAAATCTTTCATTCTAGTCTTCAGCAGTACATGAATTGAGAACTTCCAGATGTACAAGCTGGATTTAGAAAGGTAGAGAAACCAGAGATCAAGTTGCTGCTGGATCATAGGAAAAAAAAGTGAAATTGAAAAAAAAATCAACTTCTGCTTCATTGACTATGCCAAAGTCTTTAATGGTGTAGGTCATAGCAAACAGGATTATTCTCAATGAGATGGGAATACCAGACCATATTACCTGCCTCCTGAGAACACTGTATGCAGGACAAGGAGCAACAGACATGGAAAAACAGACTTGTTCAAAACTGGGAAAGGAGTAAGTCAAGGCTGTGTATTGTCACAGCCTTATTTAATTTATATGCAGAGTACATCACGCGAAAAGCTAGTCTGGATGAATCACAAGCTAGAATCAAGATTGCCCGGAGAAATGTCAAAACCTGAGATAAGCACATGATACCACTTTAATGGCAAAAATTGAGTAGAAACCAAAGACCCTCTTGATGAAGGTGAAAGAAGAGTGAAAAAGTTGGCTTATAAGTCAGCATTCAAGAAAAGAAGAGCATGGCATCCTATCCTGTCACTCCATGTCAAACAGGTGGGGGAAATGTGGAAACACTGTCATATTTCATTTTCTTGGGCTGCAAACTTAAATGTGAACGGTGACTTCACAAAATTAAATATGCTTGCTCCTTGGAAGAATAGCTATGACAGCCCTAGACAAGGTGGTGCAAAAGCAGAGGTATCACTTTGCCAACAAAGATCTCTGCAGTCAAAATATATCTATTTTTTCCTGTGGTCATGTATGGATGTGCGAGTTGGACCAGGAGGAAGGCTGAGTGCTGAAGAATTGATGCTTTTGAACTGTGGTGTTGGAGAAGACTCTTGAGAGTCCTTGGGACAGCAAGGAAATTAAACCAGTCCATCCTAAAGGATGTCACTCCTGAATACTCATTGGAAGGGCTGGTTTTGAAGCTGAAACTCCAATACTTTGGCCACCTGATTTGAGGAGCTGACCCGTTGGAAAAAGCTCTGATGCTGGAAAAGACTGAGGGCGAGAGGATAAGGGGGCAACAGAGGATAAGATGCTTGGATGGTGTCACTGACTCAATGGAAATGAGTCAAGGGCAGGGAAGCCTGGAGTGCTACAGTTTATGGGGTCGCAAAAAGTCAGACACACCATAGTGACTGAACAACAGCATTCTGTTTTTGTGGCAGAACCTACTATTTTGATGATTATAAATTGTAGTACAGACTGAAATCAGGGAGCTTGATGCCTCCAGATTTTTTCCTTCTCAACGTTATTTTGGCTATTTTGTGGTATTTTGTGTCTCCATAAAAATTTTTGGATTATTTATTTCAGTTCTGTGAATAATGCCATGTGTATTTTGACAGGAATTACACTTAGAAAACAGCGTTGAATTTGTAGACTGTTTTTGGTGGTATGGATATTACTTCTTCCAATCCATGTATACAGTATATCTTTTCATGTATTTCTGTTATCTTCCATTTCTTTCTTCATTACCTTATAGTTTTCAGGACTTTCACCTCCTTTGTTAAACTTACCCCTAGGTATTTTTACATGATTATAAATGGGATTGTTTTCTTGTTTTCTTCTAGTTCATTGTTAGTTTGTAGATATGCAACATATTTCTGTATATTAATTTTGTATTCTGAAATTTTGCTGAACTTATTTCAATAGTTTTAATAATATTTGGGGGATAGTCTTTATGGTTTTTGATCTACAGAATGACAGTTTACTTCTCCCCTTTCAATATAGATGCTTTTTATTTCTTTCATTTGTCTGATTGCTGTGGCTAAGACTTCAATGCTATGTTGAATAAGAGTGGCAAAGGTGAGCATCTTTGTCTTGTTTCTGATTTTAGAGGAAAGGCTCCCAGATTTTCACTGTTGAGTTTGATGTTAGCTGTGAATTTGTCATAAATCACCTTTACTATTAATATGTTAATGCATAGTCCTTCTCTATTGATTTTATTGGGAGCTTTCATTATGAGTGGATGCTGAATTTTGTCTGATGAGTTTTCTGCATCTACCGTGAAGACGGGGCTTCCCAGGGAGCTCAGTGGTAAAGAAGCCACCTCCAGTGCAGGAGACACTGGTCAGAAAGATACCTTGAGTAGGAAATGGCAACCTAATCCAGTATTCTTGCCCAGAAAATTCCATGGGCAGAGGAGCCTGGCAGGCTGCAGTCCATGGGGTCACACAGAGGTGGACATGACTTAGCAACTGACCACACAGGCATCAAAATGATCATATGGTTTTAATCCTTTGTCAGTGCATTTTGTCACATTTACTTATTTGATGCTTTTGAACTGTGGTGTTGGAGAAGACTCTTGAGAGTCCCTTGGACTGCAAGGAGATCCAACCAGTCCATTCTGAAGGAGATCAGCCCTGGGCTCTCTTTGGAAGGAATGATGCTGAAGCTGAAACTCCAATACTTTGGCCACCTGATGCGAAGAGTTGACTCACTGGAAAAGACTCTGATGCTGGGAGGGATTGGGGTCAGGAGGAGAAGGGGACGACAGAGGATGAGATGGCTGGATGGCAGCATGATGGACATGAGTCTGAGTGAACTCCGGGAGATGGTGATGGACAGGGAGGCCTGGCGGGCTGCGATTCATGGGGTCGCAAAGAGTCGGACATGACTGAGCGACTGAACTGAACTGATTTGTAGCTATTATAACATTCTTGTATCCCTGCAACAATTCTCACTTGATCATAATATATGATCCTTTCAGTTTGTTGTTGAATTCAGTTTGCCAATATTTTGTCAGAGCTTCCCACATCTGTTTCAGTGACACTAGTCTGTAAATTCTTTGGGGGGTGGAGGGTACTGTCTTTCTCTTGTTTTGATATTAGAATGATGATGGTCTAATATAAGTTTGGAAGTGTTCCATCCTGTTCAATTTTTGGAAATAATTTTAGAGACATAGGTATTAACTCTAAAGCTGTAGTCGAATTCCCTTGTGAAGCCATCTGGTCCTGGACTTTTGTTTGTTGAGTGTTTATTGATTATAGATTCAATTTCATTAGTCTGTTAAGGTTTTCTATTTCTTCAGTTAATCAGTCTGTTAAGGCTTTCTATTTCTTCCTGATTCAGTCATGGACGATTATTTGTTTCTAGTAATTCACTTATTTCTTCTAGGTTGTCCAATTTTGTTGTATAATTGTGTTCTTTAGTGATTGCATTTCTGTGATATTGGTTGTAATTTCTCCTCTTCCATTTCTAATTATATTTATTTGAGTACTCTCTCTTTTTCTCTCAATGCTTCTAGCTAAAGGCTTTTCAATCTTTAAAAATATGTTTAGAAAACCAGCTCTTAGTTTCCTTGATTTTTCATATTGCTTTTTATCCTCAATTTTATTTCTGTTGTGATCTTTTTATTTCCTTTTCTCTACTTCACTTTTTGCTCATCTTTTTCTAGTTTATCTAGATATGAGGTTAGGTTGCTCATTTGAGTCTTTTTTGTGTGTCTGTTTGTTTCTTGAAGTAGCTGTATCACTAAGAACTTCCCTCTTAGAGCTCCTTTTTTTTTTTTTTTTGGCTGTGTTCCAAAGATTTTGGAAGCTGTGTTTCTATTTTCAGCCATCTCAAAGGGCTTACCTGAGCAGTCTTGGCAAGTTGACTAGAGTGTCAGACACTTCCAGCCTGCTGCCTCTGCTTTGGAGCTCAGAGGAAGTAAGTTCTGTGTAAGCCCTTTGGGAGCACGCTTGGTTTTCTCCAGCCCTCCAGCTCAAAAGCCCTGCTGCTTTTCAGAACCAGGCAGGGGCTGATCTTCCTGTTGCCCCTCCCCAGGGCCAGGATGCCCAATGCAAGGCTCAAACTTCTTTCCCCTCAGGGAGGACCTCTGTGCTTGTGATACTCTCTTCCCTCTTTGGTTGCTCACTTGAGGCGTAGGTCCTGATTAAATCATGTCTCTGTCCCTCCTACCCATCTCCTTTTTTTTTTTTTTCTTTATATCCTTAATTGTAGAAGAGCTGTTCTGCTGGTATTCAGGTCGGTTTTAGAGAAAGTTGTTCTATATGTGGTTGTAGTTTTGATGTATCGGAATAAGTGAGTTCAGGATCTTCACACTGATCTTGATCCCACCCTCTTGGTTCCCATCTTGTCCCCACCCTTTCTCAACGTAGAATTCTGTATCCAGTTAAAATACCTTTCAAAAATTACTGAAATAAAGACAGTCTTAGATTAAGAAAAAATAAAATAATCTGTCACTATCTGAGAATGTTCCTTAAGCTAAACAAAAATGATTCCAGAAGAAATTTTGTAACTTCAGGAATGAAGGGCAAGCAATTAAGTTAATAAAATTGATACCATATAAAGCATATCTTATGATCATCCAGTGTTCTTGCCTGGAGAATCCCAGGGACGGGGGAGCCTGGTGGGCTATGGGGTCACACAGAGTCGGACACGACTGAAGCAACTTAGCAGCAGCAGCAGCAGCAGCAGCAGCAGCAGCAGAGATAAATTACAAAAAGATATCTGGAAAATCCCTTCAAAATCCCCAAAGTTGGAAGTTAAACAATAGACTTCTAAACAATGTGTTGCCTGAAAAGGAAGTCTCAGCTATGTAAGAAAATATTTTGAATTAAATAAAAATATTGAATTATGAATATTGAATATATGTAGTCATATATTTTGTACATAATTAAAATATGAATAAAATATTTTGAATTAAAAATAGCTACATCTGTTGGGTACTGATAAAACAGTTCTTAGAGGGAAGTTTATAGCATTAAATGCATATATTGGAACAGAAGAACGATCCAAAATCAGTAAGCTTTCACCTTAAGAATGAGAGAGAGAAGGGCAAAATAAACCTTACAGTAAACAAGAAATATGATAACAGTGATTAGAGCAGAGATCAGTGAAATTACAAGCAAACAGAGAAAATCAGTAAGCCAACATTTCTTGTTTTTTTCAAGATCAATTAAATTGATAAACCTCTAACAAGCCCAACAAAGAAAGGAAAGAATACACAATGCATGCTCTTCTGATATTAAAATAATAGCAGGACAATATTACAAATGACTCTATGGCAATAAATTTGAAAAAAAATTAGATGGA
>SJYF01001616.1:453631-469163 GCA_006410515.1 Procapra przewalskii
GTAAGTGGAAATCTGAGGAAGATTTTGAAATATAGATTTCCCACAACGCTAGTGGCATCTATGTAAAGCGCAGGCCAGGTGCTTTATCTGCAGAGTAGTCCTCACTAAGCTTCACTCACCTTTTCAGGGAAATGCTACTATTTGGTCTTCCATCCTAAGAAGCATTTATTTGAAATGAAATGATATTTTCTTTCTGAAATTGTTCTAAGACAGACACCTATCACAATCAGGGCAATCCTTTTTTCCCAGCTTTAAAAGGTTTTAAAAAATGGAGTGGAGAGGAAAAGTAAATGAGATACACAGGGAGAAGGAAGAGGGGACAGGGAAACAGAGAAGGAGAAGAGGAGAGCAGAAACAAGAGGGAAGAAAGGATGAAAGAAGAGAAGAGACAGAAAGATACGGGGAGAGGTGGGCTGAAACAGAGAAATCTCTCTTTAGTGGCAACAGTACAATATAGTACGCCTCAGTGACTCATCTGCCAGCTCTGCTAACTAGTAAAGGATGCTTTCTATAGCAAGAGTGAAGAATGAAGCAGAAATGCATAGACTAAAAAAAAGAAAAGAAAAAAAAGGAAGAAGAAGAAGAAATACTGTCTTGATGAAATTTTAATACCCGGTTCCCAGTAGATTCCAATATGATTTATATCTTTGCTTTAGGTTTTTTGAGAGCACTAAAATCTTTTCTACTCAAGATAATTGAATGGGCTTCTGTTACTTGCACTGCAGAGAGTCCTCATTTTGTGAGATATAGATGAGTTAAGAGTGATAATTATAGAAAATGTTTTAAAAATGAAGTAATTTAGATTTAAGGTTATAGTGAAAGAAGCAACAATGAGTTAGAAAACACCAAATAGTTATGGCTTAGATATATTCGTGTAAATATTTCATATTAAGAAAGATTTCATCTATAAAAGAAAACTATAGGTTAAGGCAACAGGCTGGAGAAGACAAGTATGTATTAAACTCAAATATGTTGAGAATTTATGGTTGTTCATCCATCTATCTATCCTTTACTACAGAGGACTCTTGTAAGTAGAATCACTGTTGCAAATTATGACCTGTCAAGAATTGAATTAGTGAGATTCAGCATTTTTCAATCCATTTTCTCATGACATCCCATCCACTTCCGATTTCAATCTGTAAGTGCTATCTATATTTGTTTTATATTAATGATCTGGCACAATTTCATGTTGCAATAAAATTCTTTATTGATAACTTCTCTGAAAGAGCTTTTGGATAAGAATGTTATTTTGATTAATAAAGACCCAAGGTCTCTGTTAAATGTCCCTATTAATAATACACTGGAGGTTCTCTAAAGGTGAATGCCAGTAGCTCTTCAGTCAACACTTCATCTTACAACTAACTATGCCTAAACACACACACACACACACACACACATACACACACACACACACACATCAGCTGAGCACAAAGGCAGACAGTAGTCGAATATCTGTCCTTAGTCACTGAAAAAACAATGAAAAGATACAGATGCAACTTTTAAGTAATGTAAAACTTGTTGTATGATGAGAAAATCAGTAAATCACTGACTGGCAATTTTTAGAATTTATCAGAAAAGCAATCAGAATGGCTCTTTTATTTTTGCTACATTTTTTTTAGCTTGATTGAATAGGTACAAAAAAAATGACACCTACTTTAATCTTTGTGCTTTAAGAGTTGAGGAGTGAAATGCTATTACTTCCATTGTTCCCGTAAGGTAGAAGGAAAGAGCAGCAATCTACCCTCACCTTAATTATTCCTCTTTTCTTTCAACATCCACAGTTCGTATTTAGTTTGAATTTGTAAAACACTGCAGAGACTTAGTTGGTCATTAAATTAATCTAACTAATTCTTAAACAGTGAATGTATATTGATTATCTTTATTGCCTAGATTCCTGACTTCAATAAAAATAATCCATCTTTATTAGAAATATGTTTTAAAATGAACTTTATACTCTACCATTTGGAGAAGGAAATGGCTACCCACTCCAATACTCTTGCCTAAAAAAAAATCCTATGGGTAGAAGAGCCTACCAGGTTCCAGTCCATGGGGTTACAGAGTCGGACATGACTGAGCAGCTGAACACACTCTACCAATGTCAGTAATGCTGCATCAAATCAAATGTATAAATATTTTGTCTCTCTTACTATTTTTCCCTCACTTTTTTTTCTTTCCATAAGTATGAACGTTACTGAGCATTAGGTACACCTCCATTATTTTTTTGTATGCTTTCCCCAAAGAATTTATGTTACAAAAAGATTTCAATTACCATATTAGTGCAAATGAAACATACATGTCTGGAACACTCTACTTTTACATTTCATTGTAAAATTAGAGATATTTAACTTTGGGAATTCGGAGAAGGTGATGGCACCCCACTCCAGTACTCTTGCCTGGAAAATCCCATGGACAGAGTTGCCCAGCCAGATCCAGTCCATAGGGTTGCAAGACTCAGACACAATTAAAGGGGCTTCACACACAGCACATATGATGTGACAAATGAGAGGTAAAGCCAGGTAGAAATCCGGTTACAAAAAATAATAAAATAATCCTATTGAGTGTCAAATATTTACAAACAATGAGATTAAATATCTTTATAATTTTTAAAATCAAAGTGAAAGTGAATGTTGCTCAGTTATGTCTGACTCTTTGCGACAGCATTGACTGTAGCCAGCCAGGCTCCTCTGTCCCTGGGCTTCTCCAGGCAAGAATACTGGGGTGGGTTGCCATTTCCTTCTCCAGGGGACCTTCCCAATCCAGCGATTGAACCTGGGTCTCCTGCATGGGTCTAAGATTTATACAATTTTTTTGTTGCCTGGAAATTATCTGAACACATAGAAATTTCCTGATTAGTGCAATTGGAACCCATGGTTGGAAATTTATCTGAAATTAGAATTAAGCATCAGACTATTTAAATTTATGCTGTGTGTGTGTTCATTCACTCAATAGCCTCTTACTCTTTGAGACCCAAGGACTGTAGGACTCCAGGCTCCTCTTTTTATGGGAATTTCCAGGCAAGAATAGTGGGATGGGTTGCCGTTTCCTACTCCAGGGGATCTTCTCTACCCAGGGATTGAACCCGCATCTCTCCTGTTTCCTGCATTGGCAGGCAGATTCTTTGCCATATCTGATAAAATCTGAAGAATGGAAAAAAATGAATGATATAATTAACACAATTCTTCCCATAAAAGTCCAAGTTGAAAAAACTTACAGGGATATCTATGAGCTAAAATTTAATCTTTTCAAGGTATATGAGTTATTTTTTTCACATAGCTAGAATATCACAAAGGCCAAAATATTATAAAAATAAATATTAAAGTGGTAAATTTAAAACTAATTTATTAATATTAACTTTATAAAATCCTAATAATATAATTCAAAAGTATTTACAAATGGGAATTTTCCCCAGAAAGGTAAGAATAGATTTTTTCCATCTAACTACTGCTGCTGCTTCTGCTGCTAAGTTGCTTCAGTTGTGTCTCCAACTCTGTGTGACCCCATAGATGGCAGCCCACCAGGCTCCCCCATCCCTGGGATTCTCCAGGCAAGAACACTGGAGTGAGCTGCCATTTCCTTCTCCAATTTTCTTCTAACTACATAAGTGCAATTCGACTTATTAGGGTAGAAAATGAATACAAAGACAACTGACAAAACAAGAGCAACAGTTATGGGGTAGGACAAAGATGGAGATTCAGTAAACTGTCTAGAAATCAATAAAATCCATACTTAAAATAACATTTCAACTTCAATTAAGTGCAGACTAAAATAGATTATAATAGGTAACATTGAGAGCTCAGAGAGATATTTTGTTTTCTATTTTCGAGGTACTTGCCTCTCTCTCTATACACATACACACGCACACACACACATACACACACACATTTAATGAGCATTTTTCTATTAATTTATTTTGTATTCAAGTATGTTGTGCCGATCTCTGCTGTACAGCAAAGTGACTTAGTTATGCACATATATTCATTCTTTCTTTATGTTCTTTTCCATTATGGTTTCTTACGAGATATTGAATATCATTCCCTGTGATATACATTGGGGCCTTTTTAGCCATTCTCAATGCCATCGCTTTCATTCCCCAACTTCTGGTCCATCCCTCCTCCCTCCCCTTGGCAACCACAAGTCTGTTCTCTGTGTGTGAGTCTATTTCTGTTTCGTGGATAATTTCATCTGTGCCATATTTAGATTCCAAGTACAAGTGATATATGCGTTTGTCTTTCTTTCTGAGTTAACTTCACTTGGTGTGATAATTGCTCGGTGCATCCATGTCGCTGCAAATGGTATTCTTTTGTTCCTTCATATTGCTGAGAAATATTCCATTGTACATACATGTATGTCTTCTTTATCCATTCATCTCTTGATGGACGTTTAGTCTGTTTCCACATTTTGCCTATTGTGACTAGTGCTGCTGTGAACATAGGTGTAATGTATCTTTTTGAGTTATAGTTTTGCCTGGTATGTTACCAGGAGTGGGATTGCTGGATTAAATGCTAATCCTATGTTTAGTTTTCTGAGTAATCTCCATGCTGTTTTCCATAGTGGCTGTACCAGCTTACATTCCCACCAGCAGTGTAGCATGATTTTCTTTTCTTGACACCTTCTCCAGGATTTGTTGTTTGTAGACCTTTTAATGATGGCCATTCTGATCAACATGAGGTGGTATCTCATTGTAGTTTTGACTTACATTTTTTGATGAGTATTTTTTTATGGCATTTGTACATTTTATTAAGGAATTCTGCTGGAAATGTATCTGATGTAAGTAACTTGATACACTCAAATATTTAAACACTGTCATATTTAAATCATTTAAAATTCATATAACTGATAGCACACTTTTTATAAATTAATGATGCTGTCTAAGAATAATGCACTAATCATTGTAATGTGTTCAGTGAAAAATAAAATCCACTTTCAAAACCATACACTTCCATGTATCCAAGGTATAGAGCCATATAATACCACATACACACTCACACATGCACATGTTGGGGAAAAGAATTAAACATATGTGTAGTATTCTGAGAAGTTCTATAAATTTCAAGAGACTTCTAAAGGTAATTATAATCTCCAAAACTACAAAAGAACATTATATGATAATCAGGATGGTCATGCAATTTAGAAGATACTTGTAATTTAAATTTTTTTTTACTGGCTATCCAGTTATGCTTACAATTTTTAAAATTAAGAATATTTTTTGTTTGTTTTTTATCTCAGTTTTATTTATTTACTTATTTTACTTTACAATATTATATTGGTTTTGCCATACATTGACATGAATCCGCCATGGGTGTACATGTGTTCCCCATCCCTCTGGGTCCTCCCAGCGCACCAGCCCCGAGCACCCTGTAAAATATTCTTAATCTTAATTAATTAAAATTAAGAATATTTTATTAAATAGTTATTAAAATATGTCTACAAAAACAATCCATACTTACTGGTACCATATAGCACTAAAGATAAATTTTAGACCAATGCTAAAGCCATGGAAGAAAAGCTATGACAAACCTATTCAGCATATTAAAAACCAAAGGCATTGCATTGTTGACAAAACTCTATATATTCAAAGCTATGGTTTTCCCAGTAGTCATGTATGGGTTGAGAGCTGGACTATACAACGAGCTGAGCACTGAAGAACTGATGCCTTTGAATTGTGGTGTTGGAAAAGATTGTCGAGATTCCCTTGGACCGCAAGGAGATCAAGCCAGTCAATCCTAAAGAAAATAAACCCTGAATATTCATTGGAAGAACTGATGCCAAAGCTGAAACTCCAATACTTTGGCCACCCGATGCAGAGTCAACCCATTAGAAAAGACCCTGATGCTGGGAAAGATGGAAGGCAGGAGGAGAAGGGGATGACAAAGGATGAGATGGTTGGATGGTATCACTGACCCAATAGACATGAGTTTGAGGAAACTGCAAGAGATGGGGAAGGACAGCAGTCCTTGGGGTTGCAAGAAGTCAAACATGACTGAGCAAGTGAACAACTACAGAACCTGTTGTAAATGTTCCTTAATTGCACAACCTCATTTTTGTATTCACAAGTTAACGTTTCTGAAATGCATTAAAAACATACTGACACATTTACTGACTCTTATACATTTTCTTGGACGTACCCCAGATTGTGTTTTGATAGTGATTAACTTAATAGTACATGATAGACTGTACAATTTGTTTTAGTCTAGTTCCCCTGAGAAGCAAACACTGATGCATGATTAAATATGTTAGAATTTCATTAAAGTAAATGTCTATGTGAAAGAAAATAAAAAGGGAATTGGACAGGCTGAGAGGGCAATGAAAGTCTCATCCTAAGTGCCAGAGAAGAAGAGAAAGTTTGGTGGAAACATCCTAGACTTTTGTGAAGTCTAAGATATTTTGGTAAACCCTCTGGAAGTCTTCAAGGCAGTGTTGGTCACTAGAGGAATTTGCTTGTAACTGAATCAGTTCTGCCCAAATATTTCTATTGCACTGAACCTTCGCTGCAAGAGACTGTGGAACATGTGTGCTTGCAAAACTGTGGTGATGGATTTCAAAGTGCAGTAACTGGAGCACCCACTAATTATATTATCAAAGCTACCACGATGAAGGTATCTTATAACTTACTCTGGAATTATTAATATAACTCAACATAGATTTATTACCATTACTTTTTCTGTTTATTCTACTTAATTATTTGTTTCTGCATGTTTATGCATATGGTATATATCTATTTTTGTTTTTTATTCACTAAGTCATGTCTGACAGTTTTGCTACCCCATTGACTGTAGCCCACCAGGATCCTATGTCCATGGGGTTTCCCAGGCAAGAATGTTGCCATTTCCTTCTCCAGGAGATCTTCCTGACCCAGGGATCTAACCTGCCTCTCCTGCATTGGTAGGTGAATTATTTACCACCAACTCACCGGAAAAGCATGATATCTATGTATTGTTGTTGCTATTTAGTCATTAAGTCATGTCAGCTCTTTTGTGACACCATGGACTGTAGCCCACCAGACTCTCAGTCCATAGGATTTCCTGGGCAAGAATACCAGAGTGGGTTGCCATTTCCTTCTATTGAATCCATATTTCCTGCATTGGCAGGTGGATTCTTTACCACTGAGGCACCAGGGAAGCCTATATATCTATAGATACACACATATAAATAAATGCATGCATGATATGCATGAAGAAATACATAGAAGCAATTATATACATGGAAATGAGTGCATTGATATTTAAATATATGCATTATATGTATATATTACACACACACATATATTTATATACAACATTTACTTAAGCTCTGCCTAAAATCTTAAAAGTGCAGTATATCATTTTCTATGGCTAATTAAAGCTTTCAGAATATAAAAATTTCTTATATAGTATGAAAAATTAAAAATAGAATGGTTATTATTGCACATATTTTAGCAATTAAATTTCTGTTGAAAAAGCACTGAGTATAAATATTAATTATATAAGAAATAGAAAGGAGAGGGGGCCAAGATGATAGATTAGGAAAGCCCTGAAATTACCTCCTATCATGGAAACAGTAAAATTAAAACTACTTATAGTGTAGTAATCTAAGAAAATGACCTGAAGACTAACAGAAAATAATTCCACAAATAAGCTCAATGTCAAAAAGGAACCAGAAGAAGAAGAGGGGAAAAGACGTTATCTAGTCGGGACCCATTCCCTTGGGTCAGTGACTCTCAAGCCAGAAGAATACCACAGTCATAGAGGACCCCAACAAAGAATGAGGGGGTCCAACCCCCACATCCAGCTTCCCAACCTGGATACACCCTGCACTGGAAGAGAAGTCCTATAACATCTGGGTTTGAAAACCAGTGGGGTTTATGTTCAGGAGAACCATAAGAAGGCTATAGGAAACAGAAGGGCGCACATAAGTCTCAAATACTTTCAGCACAGAGGAAATAACCTGAAAGAAATCTGGGTCAGATCAGCTTAATGATACTGAAGAGTCTCCCACAGAAGTAAAAGGTGACTGAAAATCTCCCTGGTCATGGTGATACAAAGTGAAGTCGCTCAGTCATGTCCAACTCTTTGTGACCCTATGGACTGTAGCCTACCATGCTCCTCTATCCATGGGATTTTCCAGGCAAGAGTACTGGAGTGGGGTGCCATTTCCTTCTCCAGTGATGCAGGCAGAAAGTCAATTTGGAAGGTTGTTCTGCTGTGATAACACTAATGCAGAAAAGAAGCATTTGGAAATCCTTTTTCTAGCCTATTAGCCTGTTCCCCACTGGATTGATAACAGACACAATTGCCATGAAACTGTGAAAATGGCTGAAGAGGGTCCCAGTCCTCCCCTCAAGTGGGTGGACAGCAGCCTTGAGCCTGGCCAGTCCCTGCAGACAGTGTGTGAAAGTATGGCCCTGTCCTCCAGTGGGTGCACATCAGCCCCAAGACCCCGTGGGCTGTGCAGAGAGCCTTATGCACCCGTGCTGCAGAGTCACCTGCATGGGGGATACCCCCTACCCTCCAGTGGGCACACAGCCACCCCACAAAGGACAGCTTTGTAATCAGCTGGATAAGAGCTCAGACCTGCCTGCCAGCACTCCCACAATAACTAGCCCTTTCAAAACAGAAGGGTGCGTGGAGCTTGTGTGTGGGGGATACCTGGAGAATATAGTTCTGGGGAGCAGAAGGTATGCTACTGAGCCCTATAGGATGTCTCCTATATTGGGCCATTTCTCTAAGAGCAAGAAATATAAAAAATTGCCCCAACACAGAGAAATAAGCACAGAAGTTTGTGCTAATTTACCTTACAACCAGCAATGCATGAATGCCCCTCTAGGTATTTTTTAAAACATAAATTTATTTATTTTAATTGGAGGCTAATTACTTTACAATATTGTAGTGGTTTTGCCATACATTGACACAAATCCACCATGGGTGTACGTGTTCTCCATCCTGAACCCCCTGCCCACCTCCAAAAGTAACTTGGCAGTACTAATAAAGAGCTTTATAATGTAAAAAAAGGAAAGAAAAAGAAAAATACATTAAAAATGTATATGGTTGCCAAACTTAAAAAAAAAGAAAGAAACATAGAACACTAGGTGAAATGTGAAACAGTTGAATGTGTTCCAAACTAAGAAGAAAGACAATATTTCAGATGAGAAACCAAATGAAGTGGAGACAAGCAATCTACCTGACAAAGAGTTCAAGGCAATGATCATAAAGATATTAACTGAACTTGAGAGAAGAGTGGATGAATATTATGAGAATTTCAACAAAGAGAAAGCTTGAAGTAGAATCAAACAGAGCTGAAAAATAAAATAACTATAATAAAAATACACTCAAAAGAATTCATAATAGGTTATATCACACAGAGGAACATACAGCAACGCAGAAGACAGAGTATTTGAAAGTACCCAAGCTGAACAGAAAAAAAACATAATAGTAGTTTTTAAAAGTAAGAATAATTTAAGATTCATCTGGGAAATTAATGGAACTGACATTCACATTATAGGAGTTCCACAAGGAAAAGAAAGAGAAAAAGTGATGGCAAAATTATTTGACTAAATAATCGAAAGCTTCTCTAACCTGGTAAAAGAAACAGACATCCATATCCAGAAAGCTGAAAGAGTCCCCAAAAGATGAACCAGAAAAAATCCTCGCCAAGACAAATTGCAATTAAAATAGAAAAATTAAAGGTAAAGAATTTAAGTGTAGCAAAGGGAAATTAATTTGTTACATGCTAGAGAAATTTAATTGACTTTTCATTGAAAACTTAGTGAGTCAAAAGAGAGTGGCACAATCCATTCTATATGATGAAAGGAAAATCCTACTGCCAAGAATGCACTACCAGAAGATTACAAATCAGATAAGAAAAAAGCATAAAGAGCTTTACAGATAAAAGCCGAGAGAGTTCATCCCCAGTAAACCAACTTTACAAGAAATGATAAAGGATCTTTTCTAGAAAGAAAAGAAAAAATATGACTTCAGGTCAGTTCAGTCACTTAGTCATGTCCAACTCTTTGCAATCCCATGAACCGCAGCACGCCAGGCCTCCCTGTCCATCACCAATTCCCAGAGTCCACACAAACCCCTGTCCCTTGAGTTGTTGATGCCATCAGCCATCTCATCCTCTGTCGTCCCCTTCTCCTCCTGCCCCCAATTCCTCCCAGCATCAGGGTCTTTTCAAATGAGTCAGCTTTTCACATCAGGTGGCCAAAGGACTGGAGTTCCAGCGTCAATATCAGTCCTTCCAATCTACCCACCCAGGGCTGATCTCCTTCAGAATGGACTGGTTGGATCTCCTTGCGGCCCAAGGGACTCTCAAGAGTCTTCTCCAACACCACAGTTCAAAAGCATCAATTCTTTAGCACTCAGCTTTCTTTATAGCCGAACTCTCACATCCATACATGACCACTGGAAAAACCATAGCCTTGACTAGATGGACCTTTGTTGGCAAAATAATGTCTCTGCTTTTTAATATGCTGTCTATGTTGGTCATAACTTTTAATTTCATGGCTACAATCAACATCTGCAGTGATTTTGGAGCCCCCAAAAATAAAGTCTGATACTGTTTCCCCATCTGTTTGCCATGAAGTAATGAGGCCAAAAGCCACAATCTTAGTTTTCTGAATGTTGAGCTTTAAGCCAACGTTTTCACTCTCCTCTTTCTCTTTCATCAAGAGGCTCTTTAGTTCTTCTTCACTTCCTGCCATAATGGTGGTGTCATCTGCATATCAGGGCTTATTGGTATTTCTCCCAGCAATCTTGATTTCAGATTGTGTTTCCTCCAGCCTAGCATTTCTCATGATGTACTCTGCAGAGAAGTTAAATAAGCAGGGTGACAATATCCAGCCTTGACGTACTCCTTTTCCTATTTGGAACCAGTCTGTTTTTCTGTGTCTAGTATCACTAGTGATATAATATGACTAGTGATATAAAAGTTATGAATGGAAAAATCTCATTGTTAGGATTAAAAGACAGAAGTAGTAAAATCATATATATCCCCAATATTTCAGTTACACACACAAAAATGTAAAATATGATGTCAGATATATTAAAGGTGGGGGTGAGTAAAATAAAATGTTGTTAAAACACATTCAAGCCTAAAATAATCACACATATATAAATTATTATATATAAATCTTATGTTAAGAACAAACCAAAAATCTAAAATACAATACATACTCAGAATAAAGGAGAATGGAATCCAAACATAATACTAAAAATATTTATCAGTTCACAAGGAAGAGAGTAAAGGAAGAGGAAAGAAAGAGAAAAAAACTGCAAAAACCAGCAGAAAACAAGTATTAAGGTCAATGAATATACATCTATCAAAAATTCCTATATTTTTGATAGAACAACTATATTATATGCCAACAAAATGGAAACCTAGAAAAAAATGGATAAATTCCTGGAAAGACACAATCTCCTAGGATTTAATTGGGAAAAAAAAAAGAAAATATGATTGAGGAGGAGAGCTGAATGACAGAGGATGAGATGTTTGGATGGCATCACTGACTCAATGGATGTGTGTTTGAGCAAGCTCCAGGAGACAGTGAAGGACAGGCTGGCCTGGCATGCTATAGTCCATGGGGTTGCAAAGAGTTGGACACAATCTAGTGACTGAACAATAGCAAGGAGGCTGTAATCTCACACTTATACCAATGTCAGATCATCTGAAGAGAAAATTAATATAGAAGCATAGTCACACGTGATACCAGATACACTTAATAGATATAGAACTTTCTACCCAATAAAAAAGAAAAAAGAAAGATTACAGTTCTTTCAAGTGAATATGGAGCATTCTTCATAATAAATAATTATGTTAGGCCAAAAACCAAGTTTTGTGTAAACAACAAAACAATCAATGGATCATTGGAAAAAAATAAAAAAGGAAATTTCAAAATGTGAAGATAAATGAAAACGGAAAAAAAAAAATCAGAATCTGTTGGACATAACAAAAGCAGTTCTAAGAGGGACATTCTAGCCATACAAGTCTACCTCAGGAAAAAAGTCAAAAACAACCTAAATTTACATTTAAAGGGGCTAGAAAAAGAACAAATAGATCCTAAAATTAGTAGATGAAAAAGAATAAGGATCAGAGTACAAAAAAAATTAATGTAAACACAAAATAGAAAATATCAATAAAACTAGTTTACAGCTTGAAAAATAAATGGGTGATAAACCTTTAGTTAGAGTCATGAAAGAGCCCAAGTTACTGAGGTCAGAAAGAGAAGTCATAACCAACTGCAGAAATACACAGGATCACGATAGATTTTACAAACAACTATATTATATGCCAACAAAATGGAAACCTAGAAAAAAAATGGATAAATTCCTTGGAAAGACACAATCTCCTAGGATTTAATTGGGGAAAAAAAAAAGAAAATATGAGCAGACTGATTACCAATTAGTAAATTGAATCGATGATAAAACAGCTCCAAAAAATCCAAAAGTCCAGGACTGTCAGATACCTTCACAGTGAATTCCACCAAACATTTAAAGAGGGGTGAGGCCCTATCCTCCTCATTATTCCAAATTCTCTCACTATGTAGAGACCAGAAGTCAACCAATCTATGACAAAGGAGCCATGAATATTTGATGGAGAAAAGATGGCATCTTCAATAAATGGTGTTGGGAAAACTGGGCAGCTACTTGTAAAAGAAACAAATGGACTATTTTTCCACACCATATACAAAAAACTCAAAATGGATTAAAAACTCAAACATGGCACCTGAAATCATAGAAATCTGAGAAGAAAACGTGCACAGTAAGCTTTTTGACATGAGTCTTAGCAATATTTTGGGGTCTGTTTCCTCAGGCAAGGGCTACAAAAACATAAACAAATGGAATCACATCAAACTAAAAAAACTTTTGTGCACCAAAGGGAAATGTTAACAAAATGAAAAGGCAGCCTATTGAATGAGAGAAGATTTTGCAAGCAGTCTCTCTGGTAAGTGGTTAATATCCAGGATATTCAAAGAACTTGCACACCTCAACATAAAAAACAATCTCAGTTTAAAAATGGGTGATGGGCCTGAAAAGACATTTTTCATAAGATATACAGATGGACAACAGAAGCATTAAAAATATTCAGTATCAGTAATCATCAGGGAAATGTAAATCAAAACCGTAATGAGATACTATCTCACACCTGTCTAATGGCTATCATCATCAAGACAACAAATATCAAGTTTGGCCAACTTGAGGAGAAAATGTGGGATTGTAAATTGGTGCAGCCCATATGTAAAATGGTGTAGATGTGCCTCTGGAAATTAAAAATAGACCAGGCAATGTCATATGTGTGTGTTTATGCAAAAAAGGGAAACATTTATTTGAAAAGAAGATGCACATTAGTGTTCAATGCACCATTGTTTGCTATAGCCAAGATGTGGAATCAACCTAAGTATCGATTGATAGTTGAATGAATATAGATGATGTGGTATGTATATATATATATATATATAGATACATATATATATATATATATATAATATATTCAGCAGAATATCCCTCTGCTCTAAAAAGTGAAACCCTGCCATTTGCAAAAATGTGGATGGCTCTAACGGGTATCATCTTAAGTGAAATAGGTAGAATGGATAAATAAAAATGCTGTGTAATCTCACATACGTGGAATCTGAAAGGCAAAACAAAATAAAGCAAAAGAAAAACAGGTTTGTAGTTAAAGAGACCAGAGTGTGATTGCCAGAGAAGAGGAAGGTGAGGAAGCAAAACAGGTTAAGGGTATTAAGAGGTATAAGCCACCAGGTAGAAAGTGAGTAATCCACAACGTTGCATTATACAGCATAAGGAATATGGTCAATAATACTGTACTATGTATGGGAACAGAAGGTTCCTCACTTTATCACAGTGATCATTTCATAACGCATGTAAATGTCAAATAAACACAAAGTATTCATAAAAGTAAAATACTATTATATATAAACTATAGCTTAATTTTTAGAACAAAATAGAAAAATATGTCCACATTAGCATATGGAATAGTAGATTTCAAAGAGAAGTCTTAAATTACTAAGAAAATTTATTGCCATATAAGTCCATGATTACAAGTTTCTCTTTATTATTCCTGTAGTTTTGGTCTTTCTTGTGCAAGAAATTTACCATTGCCATTAACTATATAAATTTATTTGTGCTGTATTTTAAATCTCCAATTTAGCAACAATTTTATCTTTGGTCTGCATATTTCATCAGTCTTGTCAAAATGACTCAAGATCTTGAGCAATCTTTGAAATTTATTTGTTTTTAATCTTGGCTGTTTTTGTTTTCTATCTTATTGCTTTCCATCCTAATATCCTCTCTTGTTTCTTTGATTTTATTCTGCTGTTTTTCCAGTTTCTTTAGGTTTTTTAATTCTTTTTTTCTTGTGTTCTGATATATTGAAAGCTGTGTCTTCTAAGTATTAAGATGTTCAATTTTTTTATCATCACTGTGTGTATGTTCAGAGGCTAGAGTTATAAAAATATGTCTAGTTGAATATTTATTTTAGTCTTTTAAGTGGATGTAGAGTAGAATATGGACCATTGCCAGCTTTTAGGTGCCTCTTGCTGACCTGTCTCAGCTCATAAGCAGCAATTTAGAGAAAGTGTAAGACTTTTATGGTGACTGGAACTAGACAGTTTTCATCATCCTTGATGCAATTAAGAGGCCAATCTGTCCAGAGTAGACACCAGGAATAATTAGAATCAATAAGGAGAGCATTTTTTTTTAATTTTTAGCATGCTCAGCATATGCAAAATAGTCAATGTGTCCAAACTATTCCATATCTTCAGTGTTCAGATATGTTTTACTATAGAAGTCATGAAAATGGAAAAATTCCCCAAGCTAGAATAAAGAAATATTCAGTGAATGAATCTGAAGTGTTTGTATTTGGATCTGTATCTATATTGCATGGTCATAAATCCAAAATCTATTTCTATTTTGTAATCTGACATTTTTATTTAGGTGGTAAATGCAAATGTCTTTAAAATTAAGAGTTTATTGACTCAATTTGCGGGAAAGCTTCTGGCTCGAAAACAATTCAGAAATGATTTATTTACCTTAGTTTTTTCTTAAAACTTGTTTCTCGACCTTCCAAGTTCCTTCTCATCTTGTGCTTCAAGGAGTCCAGGCAGCTGCAGTGTGTGGTTGCCAGGATACATGGGCAGACATTGCCTGGTGAAAGTATAATGGAACAGCTTGATTTGTCATCAAAGTGGAGAAACCTTGAAGGAAAGGGGATGTGGTGAGTGGCAACTAGAATTTGAAAATGCTGATTTCCCGTAAGTTAACATAACAAAAATTTTAGAAAGTTGGTACCAGGCACACATTTGTGTGCGTTATCTGTATACTAAAAGTGGCATAGATATATATTCCTTATGCGAAAACCACATGAGAAGAAATAATGATTTATTATTAATATTTGTTAAAGAGTTTGTGTTTCTTATATAAAATGAGTAGGTAATAAAATTGCATCATTTCTAGGATTAGCTTGTCATACCTGCTTAGTCTTACTGTTTAAATACTGTGGCTACAATTGACTTATTTTTTCATGTATTACTTATTGAGAT
>SJYF01001616.1:592768-604834 GCA_006410515.1 Procapra przewalskii
GATAATAATGTTTTTTTAAAAAAACAGTAACATCAGGACGTAAATATAATCCCTCCATTCAGTAAAGATTACAGAAGCCTAGAATCAACAACGATGCATGAAATTTGGTGTATATTATCTGTGACTATAGTATAAATTGTATATTCCTCTCTGAATAGAGGATGCTTTATATCCACTTACCTAGAAGAATCAATGAGGGTTATGAGCCTAGAACACCAGTCTGCCAACATTATCTTTAATAATGCCCAGTTCACCCACTAATTTATTATCATTAACTTGATGAATACTTATTAACAAGTGAATTTTTGCAATATATTATATAAAGTATGGCTACTTTGTATAAGACAAGTCAGGTATATAACTTGCTAACAGCTCTTGAAATTATTTTACCTATATTACTTGTGTTTTATACAGACATATTTATGGATACACTACCTGTATTCATATGCATTTTTATCAGGTGAATTGTCTTGATAATTTTGATATTCATGCGTAAGTATGCATGTCTTTGTATGTGTGTGTGTAATAGATGGGGGGCAATGGGAAAAATTTAACTGAATTGACATGCAAATCTAATATTAAAATGACCCATCTAAAGCCCTAACTGTAAACATTTTTCTTTAAAATCTACCAAATATCCTCATATGTTTATAACTAATGAATTCACTGAGGGACTATATGAATACATGCTGTAAAACATAGTAAGTGTGTAAACTTTATTTTGACAAATTTTATTTGAAACAGTTGGCTTCTGAAGTGGCATAAAATTATTCAATATTTTTCATATGACAACAAGGATAATATGTATATTAAATTTACTACTTTCAGAATGCATAAAGTATAAAATTTTTTAGGACTGTATGTTTATAATTATTATTTTAGCAATCTACTGCTTTGGGTGAATATTTTAGCTTAATTTTGATGAAATTATATGCCAGAAAAAATATATTCTATTTCATATGTTACTACCTACTAAAATCATAACGCTGATTTATTGCTGTGATCACCTATTTAAGGCATGAACAAGACCTATTAAACTCATTCCAGAAGGGAGATTTTTATTATTAACAGATGCATTCTAACTGGGGAGTCTCATGCTGCTGTGAAATATGAGCCTTACTTCACGATGCATTTTTTCACTACGTGTGAACCAAGAGCTGGTTCAGTCCCGGGTTCGGGCTGTATTCGCTGCTCCTGTGACCATCAGCTCCCGAAGTGAATTGGCTCCCCGCGTCCCCAGGGCCCTGCCCATTGTTCTATTTCTTCCTGTGTAAACACTGTGTTACCAGTGCTGGTGAGCGCACTCTCCTCCTCCCTACTTTGCTCTAATAAAATCCCCATTTTTTACAAACAGGAGGACATTCATTTTTCCCCGCCTCATTTTTCAAGTACCAAATTATGGCATTTCAAATTTTAAGTAAACAAAAAGTCCAATATTTCATAGTGACAGCAACAGCATTGATGTATGAAACTGAAATGCCAAATGACTTATTCCTGATGATATTTGAAGAAGGCCCTTGTAGTTTTAAAACATGCCAAAATTATTTGTTTTGGCATTTTGCTAGAGCCCTTGTTCATGTAAGTTCTTATTCGGCTATGTTTCATTATCCAGGGTGTAGGTCCTTGTTATAAATTAGAGCCCATCTGGTAAAATCTCCTCATTAGAGGGACAAAGGACAGATAATGCCAAAGACTTCTTACATATATATATATATATATATTTTTTTTTTTTTAACCTTTCGAGTGAACTGCAGTACAAGTAAGTCTAGACAATCTCCAAGATGGACAGAACCTGGTTTTTCGTGTGTGGATATCCTGAGAGAGAAAAGTAAGTGTCACAGCAATTGCCTTTTCATTTTTGTTCCAGTCACAGTATCATGAGGATGTATTTTGAGAAGAAAGCACTTGTAGCCGCCAACATAATGCTACAGCCATCCCCAGCACTGCCGGGCCTGAGTGGACAGTGACAAATGAAAAAGACTGTAAGAAGCAAGTGTTCACTTTAGGTCTGAGGTTTCTATCTTTCAAGAGTGATCTGCTAGGAACCCAAGACTTAAAGGCAAGAAGTGTTCATTCTTGCTTTTCCCATGACTGTAGGGAAGTGTAGTGATACAGTTCAGTGGTTACCAGGTTAAGATCTAGAGTTAAAATGCAAAACTGCGAGATATTTTCTTTACTCTTGCTTATCCTTTGGAGAGGGGCATCTCTTTAGCCCTAATTTTATGTCTGTATTGGGGTGTAATTGCAACAAGGGGGCTGTGCATCTTAAAAGTGAGCAGTTTCCACAGTGATCTGTACAGCCACCCGTGAATCACCCACAAGCAGGAGAGGGCACGAGCTCCTTACAGCCTGCAGCTTCTTTTCCTCGGTTTGTATTCCATGCTGCCTTCTACTCTGCCTTTATCTCCTTTTCCTAAGAACACATTGCTGTGTTACTCTGTGATAGATTAGTTTATATTTTCTGAAATTTTATAAAAATGAAAGTGTACAAATTTACAAAAGATATTCAAAAGATATATACACATCTACAGCAGAATATCCACTAGTGTGTACTCTGTATCTGTGAGTCTTTTATATATTTCGTGGTGGAGCACTAGCTTCTAAACATGATTATTTCAAAAATTATTCATGTTATATGTACTGATTGTATCTTTATTCTTAAATAGTATTCCACTGCATGGGTATGGCACAATAGGTTTTTTCCCCTGTTAATAAACATTGGTTTGTTCCAAATTTTAACAGTTTTACAAATGAAGCTAATATGAATATTCCCAGATAAGACTTTTTAATAACATAAATTTTAAAAAAAGAAACATAGTTTATTTACAATGCTACATTAGTTTCAGGTATATAGTGTGATGGTGCAGTTTTTATAGATTATATTCCATTTAAAGATATTATAAAATAATAGCTCTCTCTCTCTATATATATATATACCTGTGTTGTTGCCAAATACATCTCGTTGCCTACCTATTTTATCCACAGTAGCTTGCTTTTCTTAATCCCGTAACTTTTCCCTCATTCTCCCATGCCCTCTCAGCAGGTTATCCAAAAGTTTTTTCTCTATATCTTTGAGTATGTTTTGTTGCATATATTCAACAAATCTATATTTGAAATCTATATCTAAAAATCTATATTTTTTAGATTCCACTTATAAGTGATAACATGCAGTATCTTTATTCCTATGTCTGACTTATTTCACTAAGCAGATTCTGTAGGTCCATCCACATCTTTGAAAATGACAGAATTTCCCTTTTTATAGCCGAACATATTCCGTTGCATATATATGCCACATCTTTATCCATTCATCTCTTGATGGACACCTGAGTTGCTTCTGTGTCACGGCTGTTATAAATAATGGTGCTGTGAATACTGGGGCACATGCATTTTTTTCAAGTTGGTGTTTTTTAGGTTGTTTGGATATATATCCAGGAGTGGAATTGCTGGGTAATATCACAGTTCTATTTTTAGATTTTTGAGGGACACTCATACTGTTTTCTATAGTGGCTGCACCAGTTTACATCGGCACTAACAGGGTGTGCAAGTTCCCTTTCTCCACATCCTCGCCTACATTTGTTATTTTTACACATTTTGAGGATCGCTATTTTGATAAGTGTGAGGTGATAGCCCATTTTGGTTTTGAATTGTATTTTCCTGTTGGTTAGTGACGCTGAGCATTTTTTAGTGTGTCTATCAGATATCTGTATTTCTTCTCTTCAAAAACATCTCCTGTGCTTGCTCCCTTTTTTAATCAGGTTATTTGTTCCTTTGATACTGAGTTGTGTGAGCTATTTATGTATTTTGGATATTTTATCCCTATCAGTTATGCAATTTGCAAATATTTTCTCCCATTCAATAGGCTTTTTTTTTTTTTTTTNNNNTTTTTTTTTTTTTTTTTGCTTTGTTGACAGTTTCCTTGGCTGTGGTAAAGCTTTTAAGTTTAATTAGGTCCCATTTGTTTATTTTTGCTTATATTTCTCTTGCCTTAGGAAACAGATACACATAAATATTGCTATGATTTATGTAAAAGAATATTCTTTTATGTTCTTTTCTAGATGATTTACAGTTTCAGGCCTTATACTGAGGTTTAAATACCTTTTGAACTTATTTTTTTATATGGTATAATCTCTTTCTCTCTCTTTTTTTTTTTTTTTTACATATAGCTGTCTAGTTTTCTCAGCACCACTTACTAAAGAGACAATCTTTTCTCCATTGTATTTTCTTCCTTCTGTATTACAGGCCAGTTGGCCACAGGCAAATGGGTTTATTTCTGAGATTTCTATTCTATTCTGTTGACCTATGTGTTTGTTCCTGTGCCAGTACCATGCTGTTTTAATTACTGTAAATGTGTAGTCTGAAATGAGAGAACATGATTTTTCAGTTTAGTTCTTCTTTTTCAAGCTTGCTTTGGCAATTTGGGGTCTTTTCTGGCTCTATGTAAATTTTAGGACATTTTGTTTAAGTTATGTGAAAAATGTTTTGGGTATTTTGATAAGGATTTCATTAAATCTTTAGATTGCTTTGGGTTGTATGGACAGTTTTAACAGTATTCATTCTTCCAAGAACAAAGGCTATCTTTCCATTTCTTTGTACCATCTTCAGTTTCTCTCATCAGTGTTTTAGAATTTTCAGAGGATAAGTCTCTCACTTTTTTGAGTCTCTCACTTTTTTGGTTAACTTTTTCTTTGGAATTTTATTTTCTTTGATGCAATTTTAAATGAGTTTTTTTTTTTTTTTTGCTTTTTCTTTCTGATATTTCATCATTAGTGTAGAGAAAATCAACAGATTGATGTATCTTAGTCTTGTATCTTGAACTGTAGTGGATTCATCATTACTTTTAGTAGCTTTTTGGTGGAAATTTTGCAGTTTTCTAAATGCATTGTCATGTCATGTTCGGCTCCAGCTAAGATGCACAACAGACAGTCTTGAGAAATCAGGCAACCAGCACAGCAGTCTTCAGCCTTCCATCTCTTCCTGTTTCAGAGCAAGCTGGCACTGTATCTTCCTCTCGAGTGGAGTTCAGTTCTCTTACGGCCCCTCTCTCAGTCCCATTATCCCTCCAACCAGCCAGAGGACCTTGTCTTCTCTGTGTCAGTCCTCAGAACTGGGGCGCCCAATCTGTGGCTCAAACCACCTCCTCCTCAGGGCATATCTGCACCCATGCATTTTCCCTTTTCCATTGAATTCCCTCCCATCGGAACAGATCCTGACCTAATCTCTTCTCTTCCTACCTACCTGATTCCATGTGGACCTTTCTTACAGCCTTGGTCATACAGGAGTTTTTCTGCCAGTCTCCAGCTAAATACAGTGAAAACTGTTCCATGCGTAGAGCTGAAATCCATGTCTTCCTTCTTCACCATTTTGATCCAAAGCCAATATACATTTTTTAAAGAAAGTTTATTCAATATATAGGATTTAAAGTGGGTAGGATACAAGCTAAGTATACACCTAACTTTTTTTAGAAGCTGCTAAAATGTTTCCTGAAGTGGTTGTAATATTTTACACTATCATCAGAAAAATCCAAGAGTTGCGGTTTCTCCACATCTTTATCAACACTTGTATGGTAGCTTGTTTAATTGTAGTTATTCTAACATATTTCAGTGAGATATTAATGTATATTTCCCTAGGGTCTAATGAAGTAGACCATCTTATCATGTGTATGTTTTTATCTGTATATGTTTTTTTTTCTGGCATTTTCTTGTTTTTCATATGATCCAACATATGTTGGCAATTCAATATCTGGTTCCTCTGCCATTGCTAAATTCAGCTTGTACATCTGGAAGTCCTTGGTACATGTATTGCTAACCTAGCTTGAAGGATTTTGAGCATTACCTAAATAGATGCAGAAAAAAAACTTTTGACAAAATATTATATCCATTTATGATTAAAAACTCTTCAGAAAGTGAGCATAAGGAAACTGGCTCAACATATTAAGGGTTATATATACATATATAACAACCCCCATTGAAATGACATTTTTCTGAAGAAAGCACACAGATACCCATTGCAGCATTTTCTTGTAGCCAAGAGAAGGAAAAAAACACCTAAAATTCTATCAATAGATAAATGAACACATAGTGATACACATATACAATGCGATGTTTTTAGCCTTAAAAACAAAATAAATTATTTTGGTTTTTGCAGCTCATTTTAGAGAATTCATAGCACATAGGCCACATGAAAACAGGCCAAGGGCCAGTTCCTCCCACCGCCAATTTCTGTCCAACTCATCAGTTCGTTTTATCCCTTTGTTGATTGTCTCAAAGTTTCACCTTCAGCTTAGCTGGCTTCCCACTCTCATTTCTCTCTTCTCCATCCATTAATTGTGATGCTTGACCTTTCACATTTCTTTCTTCAATTTCTTTCAACTTAATTTTCTTACCACTTTTCTAGTTTCTTTATGGAGAAACTGAGTTTATTTTTAATAAATATATCTATTGACATACTATTTCTCTTAAGTACTGCTCTACTGACACCCCACAAGTTTGATATGCTTTGAAAAGTGGTCTGCTTTTATAAATATTCAATTTTTAATTGAAAGTATGTGTATTCTGCTGTTGTGTGGAGTGATTTATAAATTAGGTAACATTCTTTGATATCATTGCTCCAGTCTTCCATGTCCTTACTGACTTTCCAGTTATTTTTTTCTATCAATCACTAATTATCCTCAAATACTTACAGATTTATCTATTACTTCTTACTTTGAGTTTTATTTATTCTGAAATGTGTTATTATGTGCAAAAAATTTAGTATTGTATATTCTATTGATGAATTGATCCTTTTGTCATTGTGACGTGACCCTGTGTATCCCTTGTAAAAATTTTATACCAAAACATATTTATATAATATCAGCTTCCTATAATATACATTTCCAGCTTTCCTTTGACTATAATTTGCATTTGATCCTTGAACAACATGGAGATTAGGAAGGCCAACCCTCCATGCAATTGAAAATCCTCATAGAAGTCTATAGTGGGCCCCTCCTTATCTGCAGTCTCTCATCAGTGAATTCAAACAGCTGTGGACAACCTAGTATTTTAATACTTGTTCAGTTCAGTTCAGTCAGTTCAGTCACTTAGTCATGTCCAACTCTTTGTGACCCAATGAATTGCAGCACGCCAGGCCTCCCTGTCCGTCACCAACTCCAGGAGTTCACACAAAATCGTGTCCATTGAGTCAGTGATGCCATCCAGCCATCTCATCCTCTGCCGCCCCCTTCTCCTCCTGCCTCCAATCCCTCCCAGCATCAAAGTCTTTCCCAGTGAATCATCTTTTTGCATGAGGTGGCCAAAGTACTGGAGTTTCAGCTTTAGCATCATTCCTTCCAAAGAAATCATAGGGCTGATCTCCTTCAGAATGAACTGGTTGGATCTCCTTGCAGTCCAAGGGACTCTCAAGAGTCTTCTCCAACACCACAGTTGAAAAGCATCAATGCTTCAGGGCTCAGCCTTCTTCACAGTCCAACTCTCACATCCATACATGACCACAGGAAAAACCATAGCCTTGACTAGACAGACCTTAGTCGGCAAAGTAAGGTCTCTGCTTTTGAATATGCTATCTAGGTTGGTAATAACTTTTCTTTGAAGGAGTAAGTGCCTTTTAATTTCATGACTGCAGTCACCATCTGCAGTGATTTTGGAGCCCCCTTCCCCCAAAAAAGTCTTACGCTGTTTCCACTGTTTCTCCTTCTATTTCCCATGGAGTGATGGGACCAGATGCCATGATCTTCGTTTTCTGAATGTTGAGCTTTAAGTCAACTTGTTCACTCTCCTCTTTTACTTTCATCAAGAGGCTTTTTAGTTCCTCTTCACTTTCTGCCATAAGGGTGGTGTCATCTGCATATCTGAGGTTATTGATATTTCTCCCGGCAGTCTTGATTCAGCTTGTGTTTCTCCCAGTCCAACATTTCTCATGATGTACTACTCTACATATAAGTTAAATAAGCAGGGTGACAATATACAGCCTTGACATACTCCTTTTCTTATTTGGAACCAGTCTGTGGTTCCATATCCAGTTCTAACTGTTGCTTCCTGACCTGCATAAGGATTTGTCAAGAGGCAGGTTAGGTGGTCTGATATTCCCATCTCTTTCAGAATTTTCCACAGTTTATTGTGATCCACACAAAGGCTTTGGCATAGTCAATAAAGCAGAAATATATATTTTTCTGGAATTCTCTTGCTTTTACTATGATCCAGTGAATGTTGGCAATTTGATCTCTGATTCCTCTGCCTTTTCTAAAACCAGCTTGAACATCAAGGAGTTCATGGTTCATGTATTGCTGAAGCCTGGCTTGGAGAATTTTGAGCATTACTTTACTAGTGTGTGAGGAGTGCAATTGTGTGGTAGTTTGAGCATTCTTTTGCATTGCTTTTCTTTGGGATTGGAATGAAAACTGACTTTTTCCAGTCCTGTGGCCGCTGCTGAGTTTTCCAAATTTGCTGGCATATTGAGTGCAGCACTTTCACACCATCATCTTTCAAGATTTGAAGCAGCTCAACTGGAATTCCATCATCTCCACTAGCTTATTTGTAGTGATGCTTTCTAAGACCCACTTGACTTCACATTCCAAGATGTCTGGCTCTAGATGAGTGATCACACCATTGTGATTATTCAGGTCATGAAGATCCTTTTTGTACAGTTCTTCTGTGTATTCTTGCCACTTCTTCTTAATATCTTCTGCTACTCTTAGGTCCATACCATTTCTGTCCTTTATCTCTGCATGAAATGTTCCCTTGGTATCTCTAATTTTCTTGAAGAGATCTCTAGTCTTTCCCATTCTGTTGTTTTCCTCTATTTCTTTGCATTGATCGCTGAAGACGGCTTTGTTATCTCTCTTGCTATTCTTTGGAACTCTGCATTCAGATGCTTATATCTTTCCTTTTCTCCTTGGCTTTTCACCTCTCTTTTTTTCACAGCTATTTGTAAGTCCTCCCCAGAGAGCCATTTTGCTTTTTTGCATTTCTTTTCCATGGAGAAGGTCTTGATCCCTGTCTCCTGTACAATGTCACGAACCTCCATCCATAGTTCATCAGGCACTCTATCTATCAGATCTAGGCCCTTAAATCTATTTCTCACTTCCACTGTATAATCATAACGGATTTGATTTAGGTCACACCTGAATGGTCTAGTGGTTTTCCTTACTTTCTTCAATTTAAGTCTGAATTTGGTAATAAGGAGTTCATGATCTGAGCCACAGTCAGCGCCTGGTCTTGTTTTTGTTGACTGTGTAGAGCTTCTCCATCTTTGACTGAAAAGAATATAATCAATCTGATTTTGATGTTGACCATCTGGTGAAGTCCATGTGTAGAGTCTTCTCTTGTGTTGTTGGAAAAGGGTGCTTGCTATGACCAGTGCATTATCTTGGCAAAACTCTATTAGTCTTTGCCCTGCTTCATTCCATATTCCAAGGCCAAATTTGTCTGTTACTCCAAGTGTTTCTTGACTTCCTACTTTAGCATTCCAGTCCCCTATGATGAAAAGGACATCTTTTTTGGGTGTTAGTTCTAAAAGGTCTTGTAGCTCTTCATAGAATCGTTCAACTTCAGCTTCTTCAGCATTACTGGTTGGGGCATAGACTTGGATTACTGTGATATTGAATGGTTTGCCTTGGAAACGAACAGAGATCATTCTATCGTTTTTGAGATTGCATCCAAGTACTGCATTTCGTACTCTTTTGTTGACCATGATGGCTACTCCATTTCTTCTGAGGGATTCCTGTGTGCAGTAGTAGATACATGTTAATTGAAAAAATCCTCACATATATATTAGAGATCCTTGCAGTTCAAACCCATTCAAGAGTCATTCAATAGTCAACAGTATATCATCTTCTATCTTTTTACCTTATAATTATTTATATTTCTATTTTCAATTGAATTTAGATATCTTGCCTTTCTGTTTACTTTGACACACTCTGACTTTTAATTAGATTGTTTTGACCATTTATTTTTAATGTGATTATTAATATGGGTTGTTTTGAATCTACCATCTTGCTTCTGATTATTTTTTTTACTTGTCCCTTTTGTATTATCCTCCCTTTTCTTTCTTGTCCTGCTTCGTTATGTGTTGAGCATTTTTTATGATCTGACAAACTATATTTATTATGGTGGTTATTTGGACTTAATTTATACATCCTTCTTAACATCACTTTTTGCCTTCAATTTATATTATACCATTTCATGTTAAGTATGGAAATCTTTAAATATACTCCTATTTCTCAAATAGACTGATTTTCAAGTATTCGCTCAAATACTTATACAATTTGTAAACTCATAATATTACTTTTGTTTCAACGATCAATTGCCTTTTAAAGAGATTTCTGTTATTTTTTAAAGTCAGTTATATAAGTCGTTCATGTAGCACAATACCAGGAAAAAAATAAAAGCAACCCAATAAAAAAGTGGGCAGAAGACCTAAACAGACATTTCTCTAAATTTGATATACAGATGGCTAATAAACACATGAAAAGTTGTTCAACATCACTCATTATGAGAGAAATGCAAATCAAAAGTACAATGAGGTATCACCTCACACTGGTCAGAGTGGCCATCAGCAAAAAATCTACAAACAGTAAATGGTGGAGAGGGTATGCAGAAAAGAGAACCTTCCTGAACTAACTGTTCATGGGAATGTAAATTGATACAGCCACTATGGAGAACAGCATGGCCCAACAAATCCCACTACTGGACATATACAATCAGAAAACCATAATTGGAAAAAAGACATGTATCCTCAGTGTTCATTGCAGCAACCTAGATGTCTATCAACAGATGAATGGCTTAAAAAGAGCGGTACATATATGCAATGGAATATTACTCGGCCATAAAATGAATACATTTGAGTCAGTTCTAATGATGTGGATGGAAACCTAGAGTCTATTATGCAGAATGAAATAAGTCAGATAGAGAAAAACACAGATCACATATTAATGCATATACATGGAATCTAGAAAGATGGTATTGATGAACGTATTTGCAGGAGAGCCATGGAGGTGTAGACGTGGAGAACGACGTAGTGGGGAAGGGGAGGGTGGGGCGAATTGAGAGAGTAGCATGGAAACATATATATTACTGGATGTAAAATAGATAGCCAGTGGGAATTTGCTGTCACTCTGTGACAAGCTAGAGGGATGAGATGGGGTGAGAGGTGGGGGGCGGTTCAAGAGGCAGGGGACGTATGTATCTGTATGGCTGACTCATGTTGATGTATGGCAGAAACCAACACAATTTTGTAAAGCAATTATTCTCCTATCAAATATACATAAGTTAGATTTTTAAAAGTCAGAGAGTTACAGTGTGGTTTCTACCCTTGCGTCCTTCGTGGCTTTGCATATACTAACATTTCTATCCCATATTATTTTTCTTCTTCCTGAAGGGCTTCCTTTAAGTTTTAACACTTCAGACCTGCTTGTGATGAATGCTTTCAGGCAGGTCTTATAGTTACGAGGTCATTTGTTTTGAGAAAATTGTAAAGAGTATTGTATTTTAACACTATTGCCTTTTAAACAACATTGTGTTTTTAACATCAGTGTCCACATGGTTATGGCTAGTATGTAGTAATTTGATTTATTTCCCTATGATAATCTTGTATCCTAGACCTTAATAAATTCACTTATTAATTCTTACTAAAAATCTATATTTCTAGGGATTTTCTATACTGGCAAATGTAAAGTATGTCATCTTCATTTCTTGTCTAGATGACTCTTATTTTTTCATTTTGCCTCATAGTTCAGGTGAGAAATCCCATTACCGTGTTGGAAAGGTTGATAAAGGGGACATCTTTGCCTTGTTTCCAAACTCGGAGAACACATCAATCCTTTCATTATTAAGTATTATGTTATCTATAGAGATTTTTTTTTGAGATTTTTTTTATCAGATAAAAGAGGTTCTCTATTCTTAGTATGTTGCAAGCTTATATCCTGAATAGTATCAGATTTTGTAAAATGCTTTTTCTTTCTTTGCATCATCTAATCATTTCAGTATGTCAATTAATTATTTTCTCTATTAGTCTATTGCTGTTGCAGACATTATTTATATTATAGGTTAATTGCCAAATATTAGACCACCTTTG
>SJYF01001616.1:608646-618984 GCA_006410515.1 Procapra przewalskii
TATATATATATATATACACACACATGTGATGTTTCTGGGTTATATCCTTGCTGGTCCCACTGTAGTGGACTGTATTTTCCAAAGATGGGCATTATAATAGCTCTAGTATCAGATGCTTTTCACAAATATTGCTGTTTGTCATAAAGAGAAGATTGTCTTTATGAGAATTTAAGTGAACCTGTGATTTACTTGCAACTAACAGAATGCTTCTGAAATGATACTGCATGACTTTGTATACAGAGCCTAAATGAAGCATCTTCTGCCTTGCTCACTGAAATCTTCATTCTTACATCTTCTGCATGCAGTATGACTACCCTGATACTGTGATGCATTGAAAACTCCAGCTATCATGTGTTGAGATTGTTACATCTTCTGCGTGCAGTATGACTACCCTGATACTGTGATGCATTGAAAACTCCAGCTATCATGTGTTGAGATCCCCATTGATATAACCTAGAATAATAGTGAAGGTAGAGATCTCCAGCCCCCTCTGATGTATAAAACAGTTTGACTGAAAAAATCTGAGCTACATGAACCAGAACCATACCAATGAGCCCAGTTAAGAACTGTGAAGACACACTGCATCTGTCTTCCAAAATTCATTGCTATACAAACATCCTCAAAGAAATAAAAATGAAAAATAAATAAAATGTATGTAACAAAATTATCAATGCCTCTTTCATAGAAAGTGCAGAAATGCAATAGACATGGAAAATTGTCTCCCCCAAAAAATGCTTCCAAATTACAGACCCACAGATACTGTAAAAGACAATAAAATCAAATAAAATGTTGCTTTAAATCATTAAGGTTGGGGCTGATTTTTTGGCTATAGCAATAAATGAAATACTACCTTTAGATACAGAGGTCTTAAAAACTATAATTAATATGATACATTCATCAAAATATAAGCTATCAACTCACACCAAGAACCTGAAAGAACGTATTTTTTTAAAAAGTTAACTTTGGTTGGGAAGATGGAGCTAAAAATGTTTAAAAAATATTCAGAACTCAAGCTATATTCAAAATAGAATATTATATTGGCACATCACGAGTAATCCCCTAGTACAATGGAAATGAGAGGAAAGGAAAATCAAGTCAAATATAATGCAGAAATCCAAGAAAAGTTAATCAAATTTCACTCAGCTATGCTTGCTCTAACAAATTATCACAGAATCGATAGCTTAAAAGAAAGATAAATGTATTCTAATTCTAGAGGCTAGATATCCAAAATCAGTATCAATAGGCTAAAATCAAGGCTTGGCAGGACCCGACTGTCTCCACAGGCTCTAGAAAATATTCCGTTTCTTACTTCGTGCAGAGTCCGAGTGCTGTAGAACTTATTTTGTGGCCTTACTATTAGCCTCCCTGACTCTACATTAAACAACCTTCCCTTCCCTTTTTTATGTAATCTTCCCTTTTGTGTGTCATCTTCCTCTGCCCCTATCTCACAGGGACACTTGTAATGGTATTTAGGACCCACCTGTTTAGGATAATCTGCCCATTTCAAAATTCTTCACCTAATCATATCCATGTAGAGATGGTGAAGAACAGGGAAGCCTGGTGTGCTGCAGTCCATGGGGTTGCAAAGAGTAGGACACAACTGAGTGACTGAACAACAACAAGATCCTTTTTCAATATAAGGTAACCTTCACAAATTCCAGGAATTAAGATCTGATATATTTGGGCTGCATCATTCTACCTACTGCATACAGCTGTTTTTTTCAGTTATTGCAATAAAAATGCTGCAAAACAAACAGAACCAAACTCTCAGCTATATGAACCAGTCATTTCATCTGGGTTTTTCCGGGTAGGCTGACACTGGATTTATTGCCTTCAGGTATTCTCTGTCTATATAACAAATGGTAAAACTGTAAGGCCAGGCCTCCTTCCCAGAATGATTGTGAAACAATTGCTTCAGTTTGTACCCATGAAGGACACTTTTCAAGAGAAGCTGAACTAAAGAAAGAATATATAGAAATAACATTTTAGTGTGTCCAGTGAAATACCCTGGTGGCTCAGATGGTAAAGAATCTGCTTGCAATGCAGTAGACCTGGGTTCTATCCTTGGGTTGGGAAGATCCCTTGGAGAACGGAATGGTTACTCACTCCTGTATTCATGCCTAGACAGTTATATGGATAAGGGAGCCTGGTAGGCTTGTCCATGGGGTCATAAAGTCAGATACAAGTGAGACTAGCACTTTCACTTTCAATGAAAAACACAGCTGTCCAGTGAATTATTTCATGCCAGTCCTACCAGTCAATATACACTAGCCATGCAAAGCATCTAATATTTTACAACTTCACTTTAAAAAATGAACATGCACATCAATGTAACAAATGTACCGCTCTGGTACAGAACAGTAATGGTAGGTGAGGTTGTGCATGTGTGCCAACAGGGGACACATGGAAACGCTCTACTTTCTGTTCAGTTTTGCTGTAAATCTAAAACTGCTATAAAAATAAATCTTGTTAATTAAAAAAAGAAAAAGAGTAGGCCCCTAAGAACTTCTAGTAATTCGAATAAAGACTTAAGGCAAGGGAAAAATTAAGAAAAAGATCAGATGAAATAAAGACATCTTAAAAACTATAATTAATATCTACCAAGAGATTAAAAAGCAGAGCATATAAAAAAGCAGAGACCTTACTTTGCCAATGACGGTCTGTCTCATCAAAGCTATGGTTTCTCCAGTGGTGATGTAGGGATATGAGTGTTGGACTATAACAAAACTGAGCACTGAAGAACTGATGCTTTTGAACTGTGGTGTTGGAGAAGACTCTTGAGAGTCCCCTGGACAGCAAGGAGATCCAACCAGTCAATTCTAAAGGAAATCAGTCTTGGATATACATTGGAAGGACTGATGCTGAAGCTGAAACTCCAATACTTTGGCCACCAGATGAGATGAACTGTCTCACTGGAAAAAACTTTGATGCTGGGAAAGATTGAAGGCAGGAGGAGGATGGGATGACAGAGGATGAAACAGTTGGATGGCATCACTGACTCGATGGACATGAGTTTGTGTAAGCTCCAGGAGTTGGTGATGGACAGGGAGGCCTGGCATGCTGCAGTCCATGGAGTCACAAAGAGTTGGACATGACTGAGTGACTGAACTGACTGACAAAGAGATTTGCAAAATGATACTATATCCATGAAAGTGTAAATGTTATTTTTAACAAGGAATAACTAGAAAGAAATGGGAAGTCCATGGAAATTTAAAATAGTGTAGTTAAGTCTGATTAAAAATCAGTCAAGTTTTGGGAGATAAAGGTTTTGCAAAGTAGAAGTTTCTTTCTGTGAAGGGTTTGTCCCTTGAACTTAAATTAGAACATGTTATTAACAAAAAATAGAAGTGCTAACATCCAGGTTCCAGAAGATAAGGCAGCAGGAAAGCATGCTCTAGTAAGTACAAAGCACTCTCTGTAATTAAACCACTTTGTCCTTGCATAAGACAAGGGTAGCAGAAATCTTCCTGAGAAGGTGTGAGGCAGTGGAGAGATCCTCTCAGAAAGGATGACTTCTTTTCTCATGCAAGTCAGTATAAAGCACTGCGGAACAAACTGCCCAAGTTGAAGTCAGTGATACTAATAAGTGGAACTCCATCTTTAGTGGAGGCTGAGTATCTCAAAACACAAAGTGTCCTGATTTAATACCTTTCAAATCCCTCCTTTCCCACTGAGTGAATACTTGTAAAGCAAGAGTGTATTATACTTGCCATAAAACATCATTGCCTTTCAATATAATGATAAAAATTGCATGCATGCTCTAGTGACCTGAGTGATAGCTAGAAAACTTTCCTCTAGAGTCTTACCTGTAGAGAGGTAAGGTTAGTCATAGTAGTTATAGACATGGTATTCGTGTATTTTTCTATCCCTCTTCTTGGCTCCTTTTCACACATAATTAAAGGAGCCAAACAGGAATTACATATGGTGACTTATTGTTCAGTTGCCTAGTCTTGTCCAACTCTTAGCAACCCAATGGACTGCAGCATGCCACTGTCCCTCACCATCTCCCAAAGTTTGCCCAAGTTCATGTCCATTGCATTGGTGATGCCATCCATTTGTTTGCTAGTCATGGAATTTTACTAACAGACAAATCACACAACTTGCTAAGAGAGTTCCAAATTTAGAATATATTCTTTGAAAAGGCAATAGGTTTAAGCCAACAGTCACAACAATAGTGAAAGGAATATTTTTAAACAAGTATTCTTTGAGAACTTTGCATGGTATGATGTTTTAAAAAGCTAGTATTGACAACTTTTGAAAGTTAATCTTGTATGGAAGATGAGCACACTTGGTGTTTACTTCATGCTTCCATTATTAATTCATAATGTTTCTTAATCTTAGAAGTGCCAAGCACTGTGCCAGGAGTTGGATAATAAGCTCAGATGGACAAAGTTTAGCAGTGACTTGCTTTCTGAGAAAATAAAGGACAGCTATGGAGTTTTATATTTCAGTAGGCCTCTGTGACCTACTGAAAGAAAAGTAGCAGGATGAAAGCTTTAAATGAAAGCTTCAGATCATTAATATCACATTTTCACTTTTGGTTTGAAGGTGAGATGATATTATTATTACTATTATTAGTGCTATGAAGACAGGCAGTCTAAGAGAGTACTAAAGTGAAATTTGCTGAAATTGAAAGCTATAATAATATTACTATTACTAGTTTACTTTCTTATAATAAATGATTCAAAAAGACAATCTGCCTTTTGGACTCTAATTTTAGTTAATGCAAACGTGTGGCCAGATTTCTTCTTAGGAACCTAGCACAGATTCTATTGAAGGCATAATAAAGTTACCAGGAATAGACACATTTGGCTTCTGAGGTCATAATTTTGTTCCAAAAGAAACTATAGGCAGATATTTTCTTTCCATACACAGGATGTAAAAAGGCAAAGGAGTGATGAGAGATAAAAGAAAATAGCATGAATCTAACTGGGGAAAAAGCTTCCCTTAGTCTCTCCAAAACAGTGGACTCTGAAATTCTAAGTCAGTATTGAATCATATATAGCACTCTGTGTCATAGTCTGAAGGGCATTTGTTTACCAGAATCATTAAATAGGTTCTCCTGAAAGAAGGATCAGACCTTTGTAGGCAAAGTGATGGCTACTTCTTCTTTTTTATTTTTCAGTTTAGATTACCTTTGTTTTTTCCTTTTTTGTCTCTTTTATAATTCATTTATTTTTTAACTGAAGGATAATTGCTTTACAGAATTTTGTTGTTTTCTGTAAGACATCAGCATGAATCAGCCATAGGTGTACATATATCCCCTCCCTCGTGAACCTCGCTCCCATCTCCCTCCCCAACCCACGCCTCTAGGTTGATAGAGGTTGATAGAGCCCTTGTTTGAGTCCCCTGAGTCATATAGCAAATTCCCATTGGCTATTTTACATATGGTAATATAAGTTTCCATGTTACTCTCTCCATACATCGCACCCTCTCCTCCCCTTTCCCCCATGTCCATAAGTCTGCTCTCTATGTCTCTTTCTCCAATGCCACCTTGCAAATATATTCATCAATACCATCTTTCTAGATTCCATATATATGTGTTAGTATATGATATTTCTCTTTCTCTTTCTGACTTACTTTATTCTGTATATCAGGCTCTAAGTTCATCCACCTCATTAGAACTGACTCAGATTAACTCCTTTTTATGGCTGAGTAGAATTCCATTGTGTGTATGTATCACTGCTTCTTTATCCATTCATCTGTCAGTGGACATCTAGATTGCCCCCATGTTCAAACTGAACATTGGGGTGCGTGTGTCCTTTTCAGTTTTGGTTTCCTTAGGGTATATGCCTAGGAGTGGGATTGCTGGTCACGTGTGGTTTTATTCCTAGTATTTTAAGGAATCTCCGTGCCATGCTCCGTGGTGGCTATATCAATTTACATTCCCACCCAAGGTCTACACGAGTGCAAGTACTGTTAGTAACCCAGTCGTGTCTGACTCTTTGTGACCCAGTGGACTGTAGGCCACCAGGCTCTTCTGTCTATGGAATTCTCCAGGCAAGAATACTGGAGCAGGCTACCATTCCCATCTCCAGGAAGTCTTCCCAACCCGGGAACTGAATCCGGGTATTGTGCATTGCAGGCAGATTCTTGACTGTCTGTATCATGAGGGAAGTCCACCAAAAACCTATGGGATGCAGTGAAAGCAGTTCTTGAGGGGCACATAGCAATACAATCCTACCTCAAGAAACAAGAAAAACATCAAATAGACAACCTAAATTTACACCTAAAACAATTGGAAAAAGAAGGACAAAACCCCCCAAAATTAGAAGGAAAGAAACCATAAACATCAGGGCAGAAATAAGTGAAAAAAATTTTTAAAAAGCAAGAGTAAATATTAATAAAACCAAAAGCTGATTCTTTGAGAAGATAAAATTGACAAACCTTTAGCCAGACTCATCAAGAAAAAAAGAGAGATCAAATCAACAAAATTAGAAATTAAAAAGAAGAGGTTACAACGGCAATGTCTCTGCTTCTTAATATGCTGTCTAGGTTTGTCATACTTATTCTTCCAAGGAGCAAGCATCTTTTAATTTCATGGCTGCAGTTGCCATCCACAGTGATTTTGGAGCCCAAGAAGAGAAAATCTGCGACTCTTTCTACTTTTCCCCCATCTACTTGTCACGGAGTAATGGGACTGGATGCCATGATCTTGGTTTCTTGAATGTTGAGTTTTAAACCACTTTTCACTCTCTTCTTTCACCGTCATCAAGAGGCTCTTTAGTTTCTCTTTAATTTCAGCTATTAGAGTGGTATCATCAGCATATCTGAGGTTGTTAATATTTCTCCTGACAGTCCTGATTCCAGCTTGTGATTCATCCAGCCTGGAATTTTGCCAGATATATTCTGTATAGAAGTTAAATAAGCAGGATGACAGTAGACAGCCTTGATATACTCCTTTCCCAATTCTGAAACAGTCAGTTATTCCATGTCCTATTCTAACTGTAGCTGCTTGATCTGGATGCAGTTTTCTCAGAAGGTGGATAAGATCATCTGGTAGTACCATCTCTTTAAGAGTCTTCCACATTTTGTTGCGAGCCACACAGTGAAAGCCATCAGGATAGTCAATGAAGAAGAATTAGATTTTTTGTTTTCTGGAATTTCCTTGCTTTCTCTATGATCCAATGGATATTGGCAATTTGATCTCTGCTTCCTTTGTCTTTTCTAAACTCAGCTTGTACATCTGGAATTTTTCAGATTTTGACCATTTCTTTGCTACCGTGTGAAATGAGTGAAACTATTTGGTAGTTTGAACATCCTTTTGGCACTGCCCTTCTTTGGGATTGGAATGAAAACTGACTTTTTCCAGTCCTTTGGCCACTTCTAAGTTTTCCAAAGTTGCTGGCATATTGAGTGCAGCACTTTTACAGCATCATCGTTTAGGATTCGAATTAGCTCAGCTGGAATTCCATCACCTTCATCAACTTTGTAGTAAGGCCCACTTGACTTCACACTCTAGGTGAGTGACCATACCATTGTGGTTATCTGGGTCATAAAAAGCTTTTTGTATTGTTCTGTGTATTCTTGCTACCTCTTCTTAATCTCTCCTGTTTCTGTTAGGCCCTTGTCATTTCTGTCCTTTATTGTGCCCATCTTTGCATGAAATATCCCCTAGGTGTCTCCAATTTTCTTGAAAACATCTCTAACCTTTCCCATTCTATTGTTTACCTTTATTTGAGCCTTTAGATTTGCTATTTTCTCAATATCTCTCACATTCTGTCATGTATGTAAAAGAGCTATGTTCATTACACTGAAAAAATAAGGGATATTTATATAGTGAAAAGGGGGCATCCCAGGTGGCTCAGTGATAAAGAATCTGCATGCCAATGCTAAGGACATGGGTTCAATCCCTAGCTCACTAAGATCCCCTGGAGAAGGAAATGGGAACCCAGTCTAGCATTCTTGCCTGGAAAATTCCATGGATGGAGGAGATCAGCCAGCTACAGTCCATGGGGTTGCAAAGAGTCAGACATGACTTAGCAAAAGAGCATGCATGCGTACAATAAATTAAATAATGTAAATGAACACAGGAGAAAGGATCTTGTGTGGTAACACCTGAAAGTTATAATTTTATAAAATCTTAATGTTGTATACACATTGTAAACCTTGCCCTTTGTCCTTATCATTTGGGGGGAAAGTCTTTTTAAAAAAAGATTTTCTATACTTTTTCATTTAGGAATTGAGTACAACCAATCTATCCTAAAGGAAATCAGTCCTGAATATTCATTGGAAGGATTGATGCTGAAGCTGAATTTGGCCACCTGATGTGAAGAGCTGACTCATTGGAAAAGACCCTGATGCTGGGAAAGATTGAAGGCGGGAGGAGAAGGGGATGACAGAGGATGAGATGGTTGGATGGCATCACTGACGCAATGGACATGGGTTTGAGTAAACTCTGGGAGTTGGTGATGGACAGGGAGGCTTGAGTGCTGTAGTCCATGGGGTCACAAAGAGTCGAACACAACTGAGCGACTGAACTGAACAAATTTATAAAGAAAACATATCATGTACAGATTATATGCATTTTCTTTAGATTTTTTACTTTTCTCTATAGAGTTGGGTGTTGTTTTTTTTCCTACTATTGAGGTAATATAGGTTAAAAATCTTGTCTCCTGTGTGTATTGTAATTTGTCCTCTGAATGCACTACAGTATGGAGCTACTGAGGTCTAATTCCATTTGTCATTATACAGTTGGCTCCCGTTACCCATTTTGCCCAGGCCTCACCCTTTCCCCTCCAGTAACTACCATTTTTTTTTGTATGTATGTGTTTATTTGGTTGTATTTACTTTGTTTTTTTAAAAGTATTTCACATAAGAATGAAATCATATCATGTTTGTCTTTCTCTGACTCATTTCACTTAAAATAATGTCCCTGCAATCATCCACGTAGCCACAAGTGCTGAGAGTCCATCTTTTTTATGTTTGAGTGGTATTCCACTGTATGTGTGTTCTACGTCTTTATCCACTCGTTCACAAATGAGCACTCACATTGTTTCCTTATCTTGGCTATTATAAATAATACATGCCCTGATGAACAGAAGGGTACACATGTGTTTTCTACTTAGAATTTTCTTGTCCTTCAGATAAATACCCAGAACTGAAATTACTGGATCACATAGTAATTGTCTTATTAATTTTTGAGAAATCTCCATACTGTTTTCCATAGTATTTGTACCAATTCACATTCCCATCAACAATGTATGTTTCACAGTTTCCTTTTCTCCTGTGTCCCTCTCAACAATTGTTGTAATTTGCCTTTTTAATCATAGCCATTCTAACAGAAGTGAGGCTATATCTCGTTGTGGTTTTGATTTGCATGTCCCAACTGAACTGAACTGAATAATTATTGATCTCCAATAGCATATTGGGCACTTACCAACCTGCAGAGTTCCTCTTTAAGTATCCTATCATTTTGCCTTTTCATACTGTTCATGGAGTTCTCAAGGCAAGAATACTGAAGCAGTTTGCAATTCCCTTCTCCAGTGGACCACACTCTGTCAGACCTCTCCACCATGACCCATCCATCTTGGGTGGCCCCACACCCAATATGCTATTGGAGATCAGTGGATAAATAACTCCAGAAAAAATGAAGGGATGGAGCCAAAGCAAAAATGATACCCAGTTGTGGGTGTGAATGGTGATAGAAGCAAGGTCCGATGCTATAAAGAGCAATATTGTATAAGAACCTGGAATGTCAGATCCATGAATCAAGGCAAATTGGAAGTGGTCAAGAGGAGATGGCAAGAGTGAACGTCGACATTCTAGGAATCAGTGAACTAAAATGGACTGGAATGGGTGAATTTAATTCAGATGACCATTATATCTACTACTGCAGGCAGGAATCCCTCAGAAGAAATGGAGTAGCGATCATGGTCAACAAAAGAGTCCAAAATGCAGTACTTGGATGCAATCTCAAAAACGACAGAATGATCTCTGTTCATCTCAAAGGCAAACCATTCAATATCACAGTAATCCAAGCCTATGCCCTAATCAGTAATGCTGAAGAAGCTGAAGTTGAACGGTTCTATGAAGACCTATAAGACATTTTAGAACTAGCACCCAAAAAAGATGTCCTTTCCATCATAGGGGACTGGAATGCAAAAGTCGGAAGTCAAGAAACACCTGGAGTCACAGGCAAATTTGGCTTTGGAATGTGGAATGAAGCAGGGCAAAGACTAATAGAGTTTTGCCAAGAAAATGCACTGGTCATAGCAAACAACTTCTTCCAACAACACAAGAGAAGACTCTACACATGGACATCACCAGATGGTCAACACTGAAATCAGATTGATTATATTCTTTGCAGCCAAAGATGGAGAAGCTCTACACAGTCAA
>SJYF01001616.1:720327-734072 GCA_006410515.1 Procapra przewalskii
AGCTATTATAGTAATAAACTAACAAGATAACTTCAAAATATATGAAGCTAATGATGAATAAAGCTAAAAAGAAAAATAGATACGATTATAGGTAGATTTCAACACCATTTCTCTCAAAAATGTTAAAATAATTAACACAAAGAAACTTAAAAAGAACACTGTGAACTTACTGACATTTATAGAAAACTCAACCTAAAAGTAAGTTCTCTCTAGGTACACATGGATATATACCAATGTTGCACATTACTCTTGGACAAAAGCAAGTGTCGACTATGGCTCAATGGACCTAAACGAAGCAGAATGCTCACAAATTGGGAAGGAATGAACAACATTCTCTTAGAGGTTTCAGGATCCACTATGCATAACTCTGTGCAACCTATGCCAGCAGGAAAAAAGCTACAAGAACTAACAATCAAAGACACTATATCCATATGGGCTTCCCTGGTGGCTCAGAGGCTAAAGCGTCTGCCTCCAATGCGGGAGGCCCGGCTTCGATCCCTGGGTCGGGAAGATCCCCTGGAGAAGGAAATGGTAACCCACTCCAGTATTCTTGCCTGGAGAATCCCATGGAGGTAGAAGCCTGGTAGGCTACGTCCATGGGGTCGCAAAGAGTCAGACACGACTGAGCGACTTCACTTTCACTTTTCATATCAATATATTAATACAAAAAACTATTTTCCATATATTAGCATTGAGTGATTAGAAAATAAAATGATAAGTGCAATGTTATTTAAATATCATCAAATATAAATTAAGGGGTAAATTGAATAATAAATGTATAAAAATATACAGTGAAAAGCACAAATTAAATAATTAAAATGAACCAAATCAACATATCCAAGAATTAAAATATGAGTAAATGCCATTAATTATACCTCAATAAGGGCTATCTTTATTGAGATATAGTTTAGATACTTTATTAACTTTAGATAATTTGACCCTTTTTCAAGTGCAACTCAGTGTTTTTATGTATGTTTAGCAAGGTTATAAAACCATCATCATTTTATAATTCATTGATATTTTTATCACCCTGACCTGAAAAGAAATCACAGTCTGTCAGCCGTTGGTTTCATTCTCCCTTCCCTCCAGCCCCTGAAATTTAACAATAAACTTCCTATCTCTAGACATCTGCCTACTCTGGACATTTCATATACATAGAATCATATAATAGCTGCCCTTTTTCATCGGAATACTTTTACATGCCTAATGACAATGTTCATCTATGTCTTAGCATGTATTTAATCCTTTCGTAGCTAAAAAATATCCTATTATATGGACATATTACAATTCTGTTTATCCTCACTTACCAGCTAATGGATATTTGACTTGTTTTTAATTTAGGTTATTCTATGAATATTGCTTTGCATATTTGTATACAAATTTTGTTATGAACATATATTTTCAATCCTTGTATGTATATATCTAGGAAAGGAATTTCTGCATATGATGACTATGTTTAAAGTTCAATCAGTTTACTTGGTATAGGAATGCTATATTGTTACTGTTCTATTCATGTTGGTTCTTCTCAGATTGGGTTTGGTAGCATCATCCTTAGAGTAATTTTTCCATTTCATCTAGATGCTTAATTTTTTGCCATGTGATTATTCCTAGTATTCTCTTAAAATTTATTTTATTTTTGTAAGGTCTGCATTCCCTCTTGCATTTCTGAGTTTAGTAATTGAAGTCTTATGTTGTTCTTTTGTGCAATCCAGCTAACAGTTTGTCAGTTTTCAAAGAGCAGAATTTTTGTTCATTTTCTCTATTGTTTTTGTCATTTATTTCTGCTCTAATCTTTTAAAATTATTTAAGCTTGATTTTTGTTTAGCTTGCTCTCATTTCCTAGTTTCTTTGGTTGAGGAGCTGAGTTGCTGATTTGATCTTTCTTCTAATTTTACTAAGGCGTTTTCAGATATACAGTTCCCTCTGAGTGCTACACTGCTTTAGTTTCATTCCATAAATTTTGGTATGTTTTATTAATCTCAAAGCATTCTTTGATTTCTTCTGTGTCATTTATAAATTTATTTGCTTACAGTTTAATTTCCACATATTTGTAAATTTCCCAAATTACCTCCTGTTAATTTCTGATTAACAGGCTTCTGATTTGATTCCATTTTCATCAGTGGAGATATCTTGTATTATTTCATCATTTAACATGCTTGAAATTTATTTTGTTAATGACTGCCCTGTGGATTATAATTAATATCTCAATTTATAACAATCAAGTTAATACCAACTTAATTCCAATAATACACAAAATATTTTCTCTACATGGCTCTGCTTGCACCTTCTCCTTTGTACTATTATTATCATGAAAATTGCATCATTATACATTGTGTGCCCTAAAATGTAGAATTGAATGTCTTACTTTAAGGAATTTTCTCTTAAATGATATAAGAGAAAAAGAGTATTACAAGCCAGAATGCATTTGTGTCTTTTTTTCTTTTTATCAGTGCGTCTTTATTGATTCTTTTTCTTTCTTCCTGTAGATTCAGGTTTTGTATTCAGCAAATTGTAGTGAATTTAGCATTTGCTGCTTTGTGTTCTTTCGTTTCAACCTGAAGGACAGTGTATGCTGAGGAAGCTCTTTCGCCATGTTGGGGGCACACCTTCTGCCTCTCCAAGCCTGTGTCTCAGCCCTCCCTCCTGCGTGTGGGAGCCTCGAGCTTAGCCAGGGAGAGGGTTTAGGGCTGAGGGCCTGCTCAGGCTTTGTTGGCCTGATACACCGTGCAGCCCCATCTGCCTGTGGGTGGCCTTCCAGGCCCCCGGGGATGTGTCAGGTTTTTCTGAAGCCTCCTGTCTCATTCTCCAGGCTTTCTTTGCAAGATTCTTACCTAGCCCATGTTTTGCTTGTTTGTTTTGCTTCTACAGCTATTCAGTGTCTCAAGGAACTAAAAAAATGAAATACTCCAGTTGTCTTAAACAGCACTCAAAGTGAAAATGATTTTTCCTCTCACTCCTTTTTTTTCAGAACTCCTTTATTCCCTTGTGAAACCATCACTTTCACGTATTCTTCTTTCACACTTTGCTGGTCAAGAGACCCCTGGCGGAAAGAAAACGTCAGTGGATGCGGTCTGTCCTGCATACGAAGCACCAGGCTTATACCTGTCTCTGTTGGCAACTTCACTCCTCTCCATACCTAGGACCTCAAAGAATTAGTACCAGAAATGGCAAGACATTTTTGGTTTTCCCCAAACTGCATCGTACTTCATTTTCAGCAACCCCTCTTCATTTCTTATGTCCCAGTCAAGAATGAATTTTTCTCTGGAAAATTTTAAATTTTAATTGTCATTTGTGTGCTGTCATTCTGGGTTCACTATTCTTGAAAAGATTGACTTTAGAAAGAGGCAAATGAGAGTTCCAAGGAAATTCAAAGTAAACTTTTTATTTAGTGTTGCCAAAATTATATGTTCTATATGAGAGGAAAACATTCTTTCAAGCTGAAGAATTCCTAAGCTGAAGTCAATTTTAGTGGCCAGTGTACTTGCATTATCTGCGTTCAATTCTTTGCCATCACTGAGTAAGGTAAATTATAGCACAAATTCCCCCTTTGTTTATAACTAAAACATGGTTTTGGTTTTATTGCATCTTCATCTTTCAAATAATCTTTGGAAATGAGACACATTATTCAACAAACACTGTAGCATTTCTCTTTTTTAAGCAGACATATCTCAAGCACCTACTGCATATTAAACACCTATCTAGATACTAGAGAAAAACAAACAGTAGCTTTTGAGAAGTAAATGTTATACTTTGAATTTTAAAATACACGTTGAGATTTCAGAATTGCGAGAATCAGCTAGGCTGGAGCAGTATGGAAAAGCAACAGAAGTGAGTAAAGAAGGAAATGAATTGAGCATTAAATAATGAGTTGTTATTTAGTAGCCAAATCATGTCAGGCTCTTTTGTGACCCCTTAGACAGTAGCCCATTAAGCTCCTCTGTCCATGGGATTCTCTAGGCAAGAGGAGCAGGTTGCCATTTACTTCTCCAGAGGATCTTCCTGACACAGGAATCGAACCCAAGTACCCTGCATTGGCAGGCAGATTCTTTACCACTGAGCCACCAGGAAAGCCCCAAAGAATGAGTAAGATTTAAGAAGAAAGAGGGACTTTAGAAGTGCAGCCAAGCCCTAGGGTCAGATCATGAACTCAGTCAACTAAATCCCAGACTATCAAGTTCTGACAGACCCAAGGTTTCTTTCTAAAGTAAACATTGAAAATGCGTAACTGCCTCTCCAGCCTGGATTTGAGACTTTGTCAATTGGAATTCTATCATCTCTCTGAAATGGATGGGAGGTTGCCCAACACAAGTCTTTCCTTGATCAAAAAGAAAAATAGAATCCTTTCCTCTTTCTCATAAATGTATTCTTCTTTCCATAGCTGACTAGATGAATTTTTCCAGTTGATTGATAAATACTTATCCCCTTTCCTCCCGCTAGGTTTCTAAAGACTCTAGAAAATATTTCATTGACTGGAGAACTTTGAGTAAAAAGATTGCTACCAAACCCCAAAAAGATTTTTAAAAGGGAAACCTCAGCCCTGCTCTGGCCCCTAAGGTGATAGTGAATGAGATGCTTGCAAAGAGGCTGGTTCATATCTTGCTCCTCCCTTTTCCAGGAGAACCTGCTCCAGGGAACCTGTTGGAAGATAAGCTACATGAAAGATCTGACTTGCACCAATCAACCTAGCTGAGACCATCTTCAATAAGCAGATCACCAGTCATGCCCCAGGTATGTGACCCCTGGCCGTATTAGCCAATCCAAATGGGAAGACTCTTCAAAGAGTAAGTTACTTCAGAGAGGCTTGCACAATAACAGCTAAGCCTGGTGGAGAGCTGTGAAAACCATAAGACCTGCCAGACATCAGTGTTAATTGCTGTGTGCCTCTGGGTGGTGGGTGCTATGTCAGGCAACGTTACTGTGTCAACAGATAACATATACTCAGCTCATGACCAAAAGTACAACTTTTTACCTTCACAAAATGAAAAATTGTTTAATCACTTCCTCAGGGTAGCTTGCTTAAGCCAACACAAAATCTTTCTGCCTGTGTAAAGCTGCGGCTGCCCTGTGAGCCACTGACAGAAGTGTTTGTCTGACCTGTCCACAGGGATGTCTCCAGGGCTCTCGGGGGTTCCCCCTGAAATTAGCAGGCAGCAAGAGGATACGGCAAATTTTCTTGAACAGGAATGGGTTATGACTGGATTGCTGAGGCTTTGATGGCATCTTTGCATGTGTTGTGATCATTTCTCCCTTTTCAAATAGAAATAAAAGGAGAAAATAAAATTGCAGCCATCCCTCTACACCTAATTTGAAGTAATAGTAGAAGTCACGGTAATAAATACTAGTGTAAAATATTTCCTCTGCTTAAATCTGGCAAATTTTGATTTTGCATGATATTTGGCTTGATCTTAAAGTCCCCTGAACGTATTATATTCCTGGAAACTGTCACCAAATGATCATCATGTTTAACCACATGTAACATCACTTACATTTGCATGACGGGTAAAGTGGAAGAACAATTGCCTGGAGTTTTCCATGTCTTACAAGCTTGGAATCAGATGCCATGTGTGTCTGTGTACAGGTACAAGTCATGATCAGTATTACAAATTAGTAGAAAGTAAACTTCTACCAAGATGATGGAGGTAGAGAAAGGATAGAATTTCTTACCCTTAGGTAGACATATTCTAAGCAGTGTGTTCATCTGATGTCTTTCCTGTTACTCTTTTCCCTCTTCTAAATCTCCCTCCATCCTTCTTCATGTTTTTTTTTTTTTTTCCTCCACTAGAGGCCATCCTGTCCCAAACACATCTGTGTATCTAATGCCATCATGTGTTTAAACAATAGGGTAGGCCTGTCCCTGTAAGATTTCCTTGAACTCCCAAAGGTTACTTTTCTCTCAAGCAGGAAGACCCTATCCCCTTTTTTCTGATCCCAGTCTCTGATAATACAAGCCATACCTATATCCTCGAGGCCCTCAGGGCAGTGAATTCCTGGTCACTAAATTATGGCTGGTTTCTTCTTATCTTTGCAAATGATTATAAATAAAGTTTTCTAGAATTATAATTATCCTATATTAAGTTTGCTACCTGTTTCCTGTGAGAACACTAACTGGTAAAGTCTTTAATCACATTCTTCAAAATTTGCAGTTAACTTCTTGCAAGAGATGTGAATGTGTGTCTGAGATCTTGGACAGATTAACATTTACCAGAGTATTGGAAGGGCATTGGCAAGAGGAAAATAGAAAAATTATCTGTATTATTCTACCCACAGTAGAGAAAAAAACTTTATGCTGTAATAGCATGATGTCGAAGTCCCAGTGGATAACATACAGAGATGAACCATATTCTGACTGTATAATCTTGTTGGTAACTTAAGGCTCAGTTTCCTCATTTTTGAAATAAGCACTTGACTACCTGCTCCATTCACCTTCAGCAGGATTCTTGAAAGAATCAAATGAGAGCAAATTAAGATTCATAGAATTATAATTTTTTAAACTGTTTTTGTTAAATATGTTGGAATACCTTATTTATCTGATTTGGGGCCCAATTAGACTAAAATGTATATTTAGAAACTCATATTTGTTTGAGCCCCCTTATATGTGTATAGATTTTTTTGTTATTGAAAATAAGGATGAAGTTCCAGGGATGCTACTATATCTCAGAGGAGAAATTCAATCACGCAGAAATTTTCTGAGATTGATTTCACAGAAGATACCTAATTTCTGCAACATCATATTTTGGCAAATCCAGGTCACTTTCAGGAACAGATACGTAGAAGTCATCTAGATACTGTTTAAGGTTGTTCACTGATCGTTTCGTGCTATGTAATATCTGGGAGGCAGTCTGATGACCTGTCATTCACCTATTCATCTATTTCTCTAGGTTATTTGTGTAAACATAGCACCCATCATGGAACATTATGTGTGGTCGGTTATTATCTACTGCCAATGGGACCTTAGTAAGTAAGTCATCTGCTGCCATTCTCCTTTCTAGGAATAGTGGGGGAGTCAGTGATTCTTATCATGTCTGAAGAAATGCCACCCACCAGGGGTCACATTTACATGCTCTATTGAAAAAGAACTTTAGCTGAAAGTGTTCTAATAGTTCATATCCTGCTGTGAAACATATGTGAAGAGACATTAACCACCTACATGTGTTAGAGATGTAAAAAATACAGAAAAACTGTGCAGTTTTACAAACTGGCAAAATAATTGAAACTTAATGAGGAGGTTCTCTGGGCAGAAAATGACCTCTTGTTTCAGTGTCAGTGAGCTCCCACTTTTTATCTGGTAGCTGGAAAAATGAATGAATAAGAGCGTAAAGAGCAGCCTAAATCCCACTGAGCCCATTTTTTCTCAATGCTGATTACCTTCTAGGTGTTCTCTTTGCCACTTAGGTATTCAAAACAGTTTTTTTGCTCGACTGATTCGGGTTTTTTTAGGTTTGTGAAAACACAAAAGAGAGACACTTTCTCCAAGTGTTAAGACAAGCCTAGTGTTTAGAGATTCCCACAAATCCAGACTTCAATTTTAGTGACATGGTTGCAAGGAAACCCCACAATTCTAAACCTGTTGAATTTGAACTGCGAAGCTCATTATTGCAACCTTCAAAATCAATCTGCCTTTTTCAATAGCATTTCCTTCCACTAAGAAGCTAAAGGTTTTAGCTCTATATTTCTCCAGGGACAAAATCTGTCATTGGCTCTTTGAATCATGCTGTCTATTCATCCAGGGTATGTAGACTGTCTCCTGGCTCCCCAGTATCCTCCATGCTCAGAGCTACCCTCCAGCCCTGAATTTTCTGGGCACCATGTGCTAACTTCTTTCTAAGAAAGTTTTTGTGAAATCTATTTACCCAACATTTTCTCCTATCTCTCATTTAAATAAAATTCCCTTTTCCAGCTAAATATATCGTATCACTTAGAGCAGTAATGTAGTTACTAATGGAAGCATCTCAAGTTTATGTTATGTCATTTGGCTAGTATGCTTTCTGCTCTTATCTTTAAGATCTTCCTGATCTTGTTGATTTTTGAAGTATAGTGTATTTCTCTCTTTTAATGGACTACCATGCCACCCCTAACCCCAAGTTTCTAGAACTGGGAAATTGTAACTGTTGGAGAAAATGATCAGGGTCATACTTTATTTCAAATTAACGCAAGTGGATCAATAGAAACTCTTAAACCATTACAAATTGATTGTACAGTTACACAGGCATTTTGGATATCAGATTGAGTGCTTTATTAATGGTGTTAAATGTACACATACTATATGAAACAGCCATTCAACTCAGGCATTTACTAAAGAGAAGTGAAAGCATAAAAAGTATACAAAATTATACATGCATGTTACAGAAGCTCTTTTTCAAATCAGCAAATCCTAGAAATATTAACTGTTCAGAAATAGGTGAATGGGCAAGCAAATTATGGCATATCCATACAAAAGAATATGAGTCAGCTATAAAAAGAATGAACCATTGATACACAAAACAAAATAATCTCCAAAAAATGATGCTGAATAATCGGAGAGAATGGTGCCTATATGGTCTCATATACTTATACTTTTTGAAAATGAAACTAGTGTATATGACGGGAAATAGATCCTTGCTTGTCTGGGGTTGTGGCTGGATGTGGTTGAATAATGTGATTGTGAAGTAAACCAGGACTTCCCTGGCGGCTCAGATGGTAAAGTGTCTGCCTACAGTGTGGGAGACCCAGGTTCAATCGCTAGGTGAGGAAGATCTTCTGGAGAAGGAAATGGCAACACACTCCAGTACTCTTGCCTGCAAAATCTCGTGGACAGAGGAGCCTGGTAGACTGCAGTGCATGGGGTCATGACGAGTCAGACATGACTGAGCAACTTCACTTTCACTTTCAAAATGAACCAATAAAACTTTCATGAGAGATGTTTATATTTATTATCTTGATCAGAGTGATGGTTTCAGAGTTGAATACATAAGGCAAAACTTGGAATTTAATGTTTTACATTGTTATCTTATTAAATATCCTTCATATTTTAACAAATCTGTTACACAAAGCAAAACAAAGAAAACAGAACGTGGGCTTCATACTAGGAAATATTAAGTTGTTGAATGTATTAGTCGCTCAGTCATGGCTCATTCTTTGCGACCTCATAGACTGCAGCCCTACAGACTGCACTGTCCGTGGGACAGGCAAGAATCCTGGAGAGGGTTGCCATTCCCTTCTCCAAGGGATCTTCCTGACCCAGGGGTTGAACCCTGATCTCCTGCATTGTAGGCAGATTCTTTACTGTCTCAGCCGCCATGGAAGCCTAGAAGTTGTTGAAAGATAGAAGCTGTTTATTTCTTGAGAGCTTGACAAGTTTTTTTGTAAAGGTGTTAGAAGCCAGAAAAAAAGCAAAGAAACAAATATTTTCAAGTTAATGGTCATAAACAATGCGTATTCCATAGGGACTCTGGTCATCTATAATAAATGTCAATACGAATGTAACTAGGATAATAATTAGGTAATAATGAGTTGTTGCCTCATACAAAGTGAAAGTGAAAGTTAGTCACACAGTTGTGTCGGACTCTTTGTGATCCCACGGACTGTAGCCCACCAGGCTCCTCTGTCCATGGAATTCTCCAGGCAAGAGTAATGGAGTGGGTTGCCATTTCCTTTTCGAGGGGATCTTCCTGACCCAGGGATCAAACCTGGGTCCCCTGAACTTCAGGCAGATTCTTTTCCATCTGAACTAATAGGGAAGTCCAAAGCTTATGTTTTTAATCTTTTTAGGGAGAGGCTGTCCCTTCCTTGGGAGAGGAACTGAAAATGTAATCTGGTTTAGGATACCACTCAAGAAAATTTAGTGGGATTGAGGTGGAGTGAGTGAGAGCTGTGATTAGATTTTCTTATTATATCATAACAATACCATGTCAAATCTTGGAAATATTATTTATCCAAATCAGGAAAGATCCCTTACTGGACTAGGTGAACAATATGTCCGGAAATTGCAGACACTCAATTTATCAGGATCTACCCTGATGGTTCAGATGGTAAAGAGTCTCCCTGCAATACAGGAGACCTGGGTTTGATCCCTGTGTTGACAAGATTCCCTGGAGAAGGGAATAGCAACCCATTCCAGTATTCTTGCCTGTATAATCCCATAGACAGAAGAGCCTGGCAGTCTTAAGACCATGGGGTCACAAAGAGTCAGACATGACTGAGTGACTGACACACATCTTTTCATAAAGCACCTCTATGAATGAGCAATGCTAACTGGCATTCGGAGCCAACTGGACACTTGAACCTTTCAACCTTTAGGCCAATACTAGCTAAGTATGTTGTGAGTATTTATTTTAGTAAGAGTTTAAAGTGAAAGTGAACCCCATGGTAGACTTCTCTTTTAGGAGTCTTGAAATTTCCTTTTAATTTCAATTAAAATAATACTTTAACTCAACATAAAAAGAGCAACCTTAATTTAGGACTGTTGTAAAGTCAACCAGGTAATACCTTTTGCTAAACAAACTGTCTCAGAGGAAATTAAGGACAAAGAGATTTCTTCCAGGAAACGTTTGAGTATCAAGTAGAGTAGATATTATTCACTCTGTATAAAATAGAGTTATTAAACAAAAGATATAAAACAGTGCTCTTCAATTTCAAAATTTAAGAACAAGGAAATCTACAGCTGTAATGTAGCTTTCTATATCTAACCAAGAATGTTTCTGGTGGTCTTTTATGGTGTTATTGACTTGAACTGTGGACTGAACTACTTAGCTGTGATTTCTGAGAAGTTACTGGCTAAAATTTAAAGGAATTACCACAACTTAATGCACTACCATATTTATTTATAAAATCCGGAGCACAAATCAGATTATCTGAAAAATGACTATATTTAGAGAAATAAGATAGAGCATAGGAATTTAAAAAACTAATTACTATATACTTAGAATATTTATAATAACTATAGATAGCATTTAAAAGGGACTCATTCTTATGTTTCTATAGTTATTGCTACAAACAATGGAATATATCTTTATTGTCAACTAATTCCAAGGATTTTAGTTCCAAAATTACATAAATGAAAGACTACCAAACCAGTTGAAATCTCTAAATTTTCAAGATGAAGAAAAAAAGGTCCCAAGAATTGATTTGGTCAATGCTACAAGGATATCAGATGTTTAGACTATTCTTAACTCCTAGATCACACCTCTTTTCAACACACTCCAAATATTTTATTTGTTAGCGCATGCGATCAAATGGTAATTTCTGCCCTATCAAAACTTAAATTGAAGCTTGCTCCATTTCTCTTATTAGTCTTCAGCAGTTCCTTGACCTGTGAGGCCATAGTGCTTGGGAAAATAAAAGTTTCAAGATTTCTGTAAGCTCAAAATTTCAAACTCATGGTGTCTTAATGGCTTGAACACTGTTTTGTATACATTCCTACTTCCTCAGTCCTACTCTCCTTACTCACAGCTGATGACCTTACTTTCTACTTTCCTGGAAAATTAAAGTGATAGAGGAGAACCCCATCCATTGCTACCCCTCTGCTGGCACCTGAAGCCACATCCTCCCACGCATGATGATGTCCACAGACAGCGCTTACAGCTGCGTTGAGTCCTTGACATTTGTGACAACTCAGAATGGTCTCTACTCAACTGTATACTCTCCTTCACAAATCATTTTTTTCTATACTTAATCATGTTTACCCAGTGCAGTGTGCCAATAACATAACATTTTGTTGATCCCACTTCCCCTGCCAGTTGCTGCCTTATTTCTTTGCTATGCTTTGCAAACTGTTTCTTCAGATTAAAAAAAAAAAAAAAGGCAAAGATAGTGGAATATAGTTGCTTTTCAATGTTGTGTTTGTTTATACTGTACGGCAAAAAGAATCAGCTGTGTGAATACAAATATCCACTTGTTTTGAATTTCTTTCTTATTTAGGACAACAAAGAACATCAGAGTTCCCTGTGCTATATAGTAGGTTCTAGTTAGCTATGCATTTCATACATATAAATAGCATTGTATATATCAATCCCGATCTCCCAATTCATCCCACCCTCCTTCCCCTGTTGGTATCCATACATCTGTTCTCTATACCTGTGTCTCTATTTCTGCTTTGTAAATAAGTCCATCTGTACAATTTTTCTAGATTCCACATATATCTATTAACATACGATGTTTGTTTTTGTCGTTCTGACTCACTACATTCTGTATGACAATCTCCAGGTCCATCCAATCTCCGCAAATGACACAATTTTGTGTTTTGAGAACTGTAGCTTTGTAGTATAGTCTAAAGTCTGGGAGCCTGATTCCTCTAACTCCATTTTTCTTTCTCATGTTTGCTTTGGCTATTTGGGGGTTTTTGTGCTTCCATACTAATATACTATGTTTTTAGATTGGAAGAGTCATCATTGTGAAAATGACTATACTAGCCAAAACAATCTGCAGATTCAGGGCAACCCCTATTAAATTGCCAATTATATTTTTCACAGAATTATAGAATTGTACAAAAATGTTTACAATTTGTATGGAAATTTGTTTAAGTCCCCAAAGTTTTTTATGCCAGCATTTTCAATTCTTTTCCATCTTCTCTTAACAACAAATTTATTTCCCTGCCAAAGAATCTTCTGTCTAAAACATACTCTCAATATGACCAGCCATGGCATCACTGACAAATCCTTTGGCTGTTATACAATTTCAATCTTTCAGAAACCACCAGCAGGTTTTTATACAGTTGATTACTTACCTCTCCTTAATACATATGTCAGAATTAGCTGGGCTATGAAACAGTAAAAAACCAAATTCCAACCTCACTGTGTTAAAAATCACCCTTGTCTGTCCTTTATTTGACACATTTATCCCAGGTATTTGGAGTCTCCTCTTTGCTTGGCCTTCACTTGGGAACCAGCACCGAAGAAACAACCATTATTTGGAAAAGGGAGCCATAAATTCTAGAGTTACAAAATGACATGCCACCATTCACTACTTAGATCTCCTGGACCCCAGCCCCCTTTTCCCACACCCATTATCCAAGCTGTCAACAAAACCTGTATATTTTCTACAAAATATACCAGTATCTGGTCACTTCTATCTTTACTGCTATCATCCAAGTCAACATCATCTTGTTCTCAAATTATGTTAATATATTCATAACAAAAAGTCTCCTTTCCTTTAAGTTGCATCCCAACAGTTTATTTTCAACACAGAAGCTTGAAAGGTTCTTTTTAAAATGTTAAGCAACACTATTATGTACCTTAAAAGGAAGATAATTTTGGCACATGCTGCAACATGAATGAATCTTGAAGACATTATGCTAAGTGAAATTAGCCAGCCACAAAAGCACAAATGCTGTACGATTTCACTTGCAAAAATGTACATAGAATAGTCAAATTCATAAAGACAAAAAATAGTACTGTGATTTCCAGGGACTGGGGTGGATAGAGAGAGTGGGGTGTTATTGCTTTAGGGGCATAATTTCAATTTGGGAAGATAAGAGAAAGATGATATTGATGGTGGCACAACAACGTGATTTAAATATGTTTAACATGGTAACATTTATAAGTAAAATCATGTCACTCTACTGCACTCTTTTCTGAAGACTTCCAATTTCACCTAGTGAAATATACCAGTGTTTACCTTGGCCTACATGGCCATGCAATAACCTCTGCAATTCCCTTACCATCTCTTATTTACTTACCTTGTTCCAGCTATACTGGCCTCTCTATAAAACTATCATCTTATGCTTTTGGCTGTGTGTGTGTGTGTGTGTGTGTGTGTGTGTGTGTGTGTGT
>SJYF01001616.1:737698-752951 GCA_006410515.1 Procapra przewalskii
CCATTTAAAATGAATCTACTTTTCTAAGGAAGCTTTCCCTATAAACTTAAGCCCATCTGTGTTTTATGAAGAAAATCCTTGCATATGTTTCTAATTCTTTCATAAACATGCTATTAAAGTATATGTTTGCAAAGGCCAGTAGATAGACAAAAAGTATATAAAATCTGTTTTCCTTAGAAACAAAAGGTTAGGTGTAAAGGCTAGGTGTAAAGAAAGGTGAATCCAAAATATTTGTGCAGACACACACACACAAAAACATTTTAATCTGCTCAGTCTTTTGATTATACATCTTGCTTCATCCTTTCCGGCCATCGTTTTTCACCTTCTCTATATTTATTCTTTAAATATTTCTTCTTAAACTGAATTAAAAAAAAAAAAAACTGCTTCTTCCAGTCTTTATAAAATAAACGCCATGTAACCAGCTTGGTCAGGAGAAGCAAAAACATAGGAAAAATGTGTGATTTCCCTAGTGGCTCAGTTGGCAAAGAATCCACTGGCAATGCAGGAGACCCAGTTTTGATTGCTGGGTTGGGAAGATCCCCAGGAGAAGGAAATCTCATCCCACTTCAGTATTCTTGCCTGGAAAATCCTATGGACAGAGGAGCCTGGAGGGCTACAGTCTATGGGGTCACCAAGAGTCAGACATGACTGAGCATCTGAGCATATAGGAAAAATAATACTACAGTCACATGGCCCATATAGCTCATTACACATTTAGGTCATAATTGTAAAAAGGAAATACAGAGTTAACCAAATATGGGCATTTATCAAATATTTGAGTTATGCTAAGTGAATATTTGCATATGTCTAGTGACATTATATCAGTTTATCTTTTACTTTTTTTTTCATTCTCTGAATAATACCCTTTATTAATAGCCCAAAATGCTTCTGTTGGTGCCTTGTATGATAGAAATCAATCAGTTACTTGCCACACCTTTCTTGTGCTGTATGTTGGCAATTGCTGAACATGGGAACAATGGTGGATATGAAGCTTGTCAAGGACACAGAAGCCAGACCATACCTCTCTGTCCTGTGGATCTCCACCATAAACAGTTGGAAATAATGCAGTTTTCCAAGGCCATTGCCTTGATTTACTCAGAAGCACCACAGGTGAATGAACTAGGTGGTCATCTCTCTCTGAACTGCACTGACCGTTCAGTTTTTCAATGGTCCCTTAAGCTAGTTACAGACCTGTGTTATGATGCAAAGTCAAATGGACAGTTGAGGCAATTATCTGAACAATTCTGGTGAAAAGAAAGCTTGTTACTAAAGAAAACGTGAGTTGGGGGTGGGGGTCCCTTAATTACCTATATTGAATTTTTGTATTGATTCCATTCACGAGACAATTGCTTGACTCACCACTTCATTTTGCTTGGGTAGACACTGGGTAAGATCATTGAAAGCAATTAAACAGCAGTATCTGGGGAACCATAAGTAACATCTTAGGTCAACTATTGTGGTATAGGATAGCTTCATCAACAGTATGTATCATACTCCTACTATGCCGGACCCTGGGAAGATTACCAGTTAAATGGAAAAGAAAACTACTATCTACAAATGAATGGAAGCCAGAGATGCATCAGTGAAAAATGAGGTATAGTGGGTACCAATTCAACAGTGTGTTTCAGAAGAAAAACCTGTTTTAAGTAATATGTTGATTTCTTTCCAGTGCCTAGCAGAACTCACAAAGCTTACAGTTAGACATCAGGTTGGCTTTCTAAAAAGGCATGTCACTATTTGAGAAAGAGTCAGAAGATTTCTACTTAAATCTTTGAATGAATGAAACAAAAACACCCTGGCCATCTTTCTCTAGACGGCAGACGCATTTGGGAGGAGTGAGACATTTAAGTGCAATAAATCCATGGGCCTTTCCTTAAGTGAACTGAATTGTCATTTTTCTACAAAGTGGCAGGTGAGAACTACAGTATAAGACCACTGGGTGTCTGTGGGAGATAAGTGAACAGCGAAGAAAAGATAAGTAAAGACTGAAAATAAATCTGCACTCATGGCAATTTTGCCTTGAGCCAGCTAGGTAGGCTAGTGGCCTTTTAGAGTCAAAAAATTATGTAGTAAAAGTGACAAGGTTAGCCAATCCTCACCTAGAATACTGAGGCAAGCCTTCTCCAGTGCAAGTCTGTCTGAAGATTTTCCCTTTTAATAGGAATGATATCATTGGTAGGTCTATAGTAACTTTATTTGAAAACACATTTGTCTCTTGGAATACATACACACTCACATAGTAAATAGATACACACTCACATAGTACCTGAGCCCTATTTATCACAGAAAGGAGAGGAATTCATTATTCACATATATTCCTTTTTATCATAGAGCATTTTTAATGTATTGACTTTTATCATACAGCATTTTTAACTCTTAGAATCCTATATAATATGCTTTTCTCTTTATGATTTTAATGAATCTATTCCAAATAAGTAAAGGAGTACGTCAAGGCTGTATACTGTCACCCTGCTTATTTAACTTATATGCAGAGTACATTATGAAAAATGCTAGGCTGGAGGAAGCACAATCTGGAACCAAGATTGCTAGGAGAAACATAAATAACCTCAAATATGCAGATGACACCACCTTTATGGCAGAAAGGGAAGAAGAACTAAAGAGCCTGTTAATGAAAGTGAAAGAGGAGAGTGAAAAAGTTGGCTTAAAGCTCAACATTCAGAAAACTATTATCATGGCATCTGATCCCATCACTTGATGGCAAATAGATGGGGAAACAGTGGCTGACTATTTTTCTGGGCTCCAAAATCACTGCAGATGGTGATTGCAGCCATGAAATTAAAAGATGCTTACTCCTTGGAAGGAAAGTTATGACCAACCTAGACAGCATATTAAAACAGAGACATTACTTTGTCCACAAAGGTCCGTCTAGTCAAGGCTATGGCTTTTCCTGTGGTCATGTATGGATGTGAGAGTTGGAGTATAAAGAAAGCTGAGTGCCAAAGAATTGATGCTTTTGAACTGTGGTGTTGGAGAAGACTCTTGAGAGTCCCTTGGACTGCAAAGAGATCCAACCAATCCATCCTGAAGGAAATCAGTCCTGGGTATTCATTGGAAGGACTGACGTTGAAGCTGAAGCTCCAATACTTTGGCCCCTTGATGCGAAGGGCTGACTCATTGGAAGAGACCCTGACGCTGGGAGGGATTGGGGGCAGGAGGAGAAGGGGATGACAGAGTATGAGATGGTTGGATGGCATCACTGACTCAATGGACATGGGTTTGGGTGGGCTCCAGGAGTTGGTGATGGACAGGGAGGCTTGGCATGCTGTGGTTCATGAAGTCGCAGAGTCGAACACGACTGAGCGACTGAACTGAACTGATGCAGGCATATGTAAGTATACATGTAAGAAAGATAAAGCTATTAAATATATCATAGTACTGGGTTGGCCAAGAAATTGGTTGGATTTTTCTGTAACATCTCTCTGAAAAACCCAAACGGACTTTTTTTGCCAACCCAATAGATTATGATAGTTACAGATTGCTAAGATATAAATAGTTTCTGGATGAAATTCCTTTGTCATCCTATAACATTTCAGATTTTACTTAAAAATAAAACTCATCATATTAGGAAATCAGAAATAAATATTAAGACAAATAACATGTAAACTAAAGGTGGATGTTTTCTGGTAATTCTTAATGATTTTTATAGAGGAGATTGATTTGTCATTAGAATCAAGCCCTCCAATGACACTCATCTTTCCATGTTCATCTTTGTCACTGAAGTTGAGGACCAGTGCTAGAAACCTGTGACAGGAACATATTTTGGCTTTCTTGGAATCTCTTGTGCATTTTTACATACCCACCCTCTAGTATACAGGCACACTTGCTTCTGTTCTCATGGACTCACTCCTGCAGACAGATTTGCTCCTATTTAGAGCTAATCACAAAAGTACTTGGATTCAGAGGCAACTTACAATAAACTAATTTCCTGCCTCAGACTTTCTTTATTAAAAAATTGATCTATTCCTTTTGTCTCTCCGATTTAATCTATGGCATTCATCAAAGGAAAGATTTGTGCAAATATACATATAAGTGGGTGGTTCTACTCAGCTGTAAAGATAAAACAATTGTTACCCTTCCCCATCCTTAATTGTATCTCACCCTGAACCAACCTGAATTATAACTGAGAAACTGGAAAAGTTACAATTGGCTTTACTTGCTCATTCAGCTGTTATTCTTCTCAAAATCTGAACCTTCCCACAAATCCTCAGAGGCAATACAATTCTTTATTTTAATGAATTCACTTGCACCCCACTGAGAATTAATTGCTTTGGAAGCAACCCAATGGTCTGACATGCTGAGAGGCCCAATGGTAGTTTTTCTTTTTTTTCTAATAAAGAACTCTAAGGAATTAACCAGCCTCTGATCAGGTATAATATCTGCTTCTATTATTCCTTCCTAGCTCTGTGTCTCTGCTCTACCTTTCTCTAATTATACACACACACACACACACTCACACACACACACTCACACACACACACGAGAGGACTGTGAGATCCCAGGTATTACTGACAAAATTTCAATTGCTTGTTATATAAATACAACTGGAGGAGTGTGTAGCATATAAATCTACAGGTCAACTCTCTACAGTCACTTTTTCTTTGTGAAGAAAACAAGCAAAAAATTGCTCTTTGTGAAGATTTATTGGGTGTTAAAATCTACAACAAAATTGGAATTTGCCATGCTTAATCATTCTGTGATTCCAGTTTGGGGCTATAATCCCTACTTGACTTACTTCACTAATTCATTAATCAAAAGACATTTATTCAACAGCTATTGTATTTGCCCCCAAATTTGAAGCTGTAATTGGAGATTTACTCCAGAAGGGTGGCATATATTAGAGCATAGAGGGATTATAGAAATAGATAACTCACATGACATAGAGAAAGTGGTGTATAGACTGCAAGAAACAGCACCATTAAAATGTTGGCTGAATTCTATGCGAATACTACTTTCTAAAAACTTATTATTTATACTGCCTAAATTCCTTAATTGTCTTGATAAAGAGGAGAGCTACTGAGGCAAAGTTAATGCTTGTAAGGGACACATAATAAACAGGGATCAATTAGAAAGAGAAATAACCGAAATAGGGTTCTAAGTTATAAGTTTCGCATTTCATTGTAAAACTCACATTACCAATTCTTTGCAACCCAGCCAGAAAAGAGAGAAAAGAAATGACTTGCCAAATTATTGTTATGGAATTAAGAAGAAAAACATTATTTATATTATTTATCATAAATAATGTTTTTCTTTTATGGAATTCTAAAAAATATTTATCACATAGCATTTTAGTAAAAAAAATTAAAAACTTTGAAAAAGAAAAAAGATCCAGTACATTCCTAATGAGAGGAATGCCTTCTTCAATTCTTGATGCAGTCTTAAAGTGAGAGGAAATATTCTTCTGAGGTTTCTACTTCTAGTCAAGATGCAGTGAGAGGAAAAGATTTGACATCCTTCTTCTAAAAAATTTTTCCTTTTGAGGAAAAAATCCTCAAAAGTCATAGATTCACTGGGCAACAGGCAACAAAATATAATGATTCCTGAGAGAGGTGAAACAGATGAAGAGAGCTGTATGATTGTCGCATCTTGCTCTGAGGTACAGGAAGAGGATATTCAGGCAAGACATGCCTTAATTGTAGAGATAGACCTGTAAATCTAGAAAAGTGCTTCAACAATACAGGAACTGAGAATTTCCAGATGTTCCAGATGTTCCAGCTGGATTTTAAAAATGCAGAGGTACTAGAGATCAAATTGCCAACACCCACTGGAGCACAGAAAAAGCAAGAGAATTCCAGGAAAACATCTATTTTGGCTTTATTGATTATGCCAAAGCCTTTGACTGTGAGAATCACAGCAAACTGTGGGAATGACAGGCCACCTTACCTGCCTCCTGAGAAATCTGTATGCAGGTCAAGAAGCAACAGTCAGAACCAGACATGGAACAAAGGACTGGTTCAAAATTGGGAAAGGACTATATCAAGACTGTATGTTTTCATCCTGCTTATGTAATGAATATGGAGAGTACATCATGCAAAAAGCTGGGAGGGATGAAGCACAAACTGGAATCAAGATTGCCGGGAGACATATCACCAACTTCAGCTATGCAGATGACACCACTCCAACGGCAGACACTGAAGAGGAACCGAAAAGTCTCTTGATGAGAGTGAAAGAGGACAGTGAGGAAGGTGGCTTAAAACTCGACATTCATAAAACTAGGATCACAGCATCCAGTCCCATCACTTCATGGCCATTAGATGGGGAAGAAGCGGAAGCACTGGCAAATTTTACTTTCGGGGCTTCAAAATCACTGCAGACAGTAACTGCTGGAATAAAATTAAAAGACGGTTGCTCCTTGGAAGAAAAGCTACGACAAACCTACATAACATATTCAAAAGTAGAGACATCAATTTTCTAACAAAGCCCTGTATTGGCTTTTATGGTTTTTCCATTAATCATGTGCAGATGTGAGAGCTGGACCATAAAGAAGGTGGAGAGCTGAAGAATTGATGCTTTTAAGTTACCGTACTGGAGAAGACTCTTGAGAGTCCCTCGGACTGCTAGGAGATCAGACCAGTCCATCCTAAAGGAAATCAGCCCTGAATATTCATTGGAAGGGCTGATGCTGAAGCTGGAGCTCCAGTGGTTTGGCCACCTGATGTGGAGAGACAACTCATTTGTAAAGATCCTGATGCTGGGGAAAATTTAGGACACGAGAAAAAGGGGATGACAGAGGATGAGATAGCTGGATAGCATCATCAACTCAAAGGGTATGAGTTTGAGCAGGCACAGGAGATGGTGAAGAATTGGGACCCCTGGAGTGCTGCCATCCACGAGGGGGGTGACAAACATGACTTTGTGAATGAAAAATGATAACAAATATTTCCTGTTCTGACTTAAAATTCTTACATCAAGAACCAAAAGGATAAAATTTTGGTGCTGATCAAGATGGAATAACCACTCTCCTGATAAAAGCTCGTGAATATTTATAGGAATACAAAAAATTTCCCACACCCAGCAAATGTGTGTTTTAATGTCTGATATCTGATAAAAAATTACCAGGTATGCGAACTGTGGTGGTAAATCCGACTTCAATTGTAGAAAAGCATGCATAGGGGCCAAAATAACAATGCTTGAGCATTTCCAGTTTGTTTCAAGAAAAGTACAGAATACAGTAAGAACATTAAATGAGTTCATGTCACAACTAAAAGCTGGTTCCCAGCAGTTCTGCAGAAGCAAGATCCAGTGGTCCTTCCCCTACAGGGTATATAGGATGTTTTCTCTCCTACAGAAAACCACCGCCTTCTTCACAGGACACCTAGGATCCAAGGTGTTAATGGACCTCGAATAAAATGTTAGCTTGGATTTCACACAACCTCCCAGCCAAGATCTTGCTATGTGATGGGTTTTTACCCTTGAGAATCTTGTCAAAACAATATACAAGCTATCAGCCATGATTTTATCATCAAATAATGTGGCTGTGCTGGTTGAGACAAATAAAACCACTCAGAGTCTTGAGTCTGACCCAGAGTTATAAAACAATACTGTTTAATCATACATTTCATGCTCTGTCCAGGAATTACTATTGGACCAAAATACACCTCTTCAGGCAGTTTGCAGGTCCTCTAGAATAAACTGATTTAATACTCCCACCATGCAAAGAAAGGAAATCACTATTGATGAGGAGAAAAATCAATCTATCCAAAAAGTCCAGAATTTGATAGAGATTGTGTCATTTTTAGACAAGCACATGAAAACAATTATTCTAACTATCCCATTTGTTCCCTGCACATTATTAGAACAGCTTGAAAAAAAAATAGTGACAATTCCAAATGCTTGTGAGAATGTGGAGAAACCAGATCACTCATATATTGCTGTTGGGGATGTAAAATGTTACACTGGAAAGTTATTTGGCGGTTTCTTAAAAGCTAAATAAATACAAACTTATCATTTGCCCCGATAGCTCAGTTGGTAAAGAATCCAGCTACGATGCAGGCGACACTGGTTCGATTCCCGGATTGGGAAGATCCCCTAGAGGAGGGTAAGGCTACGCACTCCAGTACTGTGGCCTGGAGAATTCCATGGACTATGTGGTCCATGGGGTCACAAAGCGTCAGACACGACTGAGTGACTTTCACGTTCACTGCCATGTGCCCTGGGAATTGCACTCCTGGGCATTTATCCTATGGTAATGAAGGTTCGTGTCCACTCAAAAACATATTCCAAGTGGTGCAGCATAGCAGACTTATTTATAATAACACTAAACTAGAAATGAATGAAGCAAAGTCCTATAGTAAATGATTAGTGACACTATCTGATACATCCATTAAGGGCTCATCTCTTCTAGTCCAAAGAGCTTTCTATCATATCTTGCAATACCAGTATTATTAGGGGAAAGACTGCTAATTTGAAAAAAAAAAAAATGAAGTTTTCTTTAAAAGTGCCAGCTACTTGATCTGTCTCTATTTGGGGAGAAATAATCATATTATATTAAAACAGATGACAAGAAGCACAGATGTTGAAAAATATACAGACCTGTGCCTGGAAGACATGCGTTCATTACATGGTTATGCTATGAGTTTCGCTGTGCAAACTGGTTAATCTCTCCCAGGTTCATATTCCTCACTGAGAAGATGATAAAAATGACAGCTCCTAGAAAAGGTGTTGTCCAATGAAAGCAGCTTAAATGAAAACCTTTATTGAGGGCCAAATATATAAGCATTCAGTTAAGATATTTTTCCTACCCAAATGTGTATTCGTTTTATGGATGTTATGTAAGGAACAGTTCAGAGCATGGAGTCAGATTTAAAAGAAGCTTGGGCTAGAATTCAAATGGCTTCTACTACCAGTTGTGTGGACTTGGGATATTTACGTTGAGCTTCAATGTTTTCAACTCTGGAAAAAATTCATAAATTGCATCACAGATTTTAGTGTTCAGTTAATGATAGGATGATATATTATACGCATACTCTAAACACTAAGTCTAAACACTTTAAACATTGAATCCTCAATGCCTTTTACCAAGCCTATTTACTTAGACGCATGGCAGTTTGGATTAAAAGTCAATCTATCTTTGTTGTTTTTGAATTAGAAATAATGCCTCCATAACATTCTAAGCAAAGTAAAGTAATTGGAATGACTTGAAGTGGGAAATAATTTTTCCTGAATTTAAGATTTTCATTTTTGAGTGGATATAGGAAAGAATTTTAGCTAGAGCTGGATTTCACCTAGACTGTCTTCCAGATTTACATGCTCAATTTGTATTTGACATATGCATGTAAGTAAATATAACTCTTGTGTGAAGATTCTGAAGACACCTGTCCTGAAGTTGTAAATCATAGTGAAATACTTCATGATCTGGGCCTTCTAAAATGCATTCTCAGAGAAGTACTGGAAGTCTTAGCACAGTATTTATATTTTCTAAAATTGTTATCAAGTTTTCTCTTAGTAATTGAAGTCAAAAAATTGGAGTTAAATATGAAAACCACCCAAGTATCCACATGAACACTGACAGAAGCAAAAATAATTATAAATATATAATATAAAAAATATAAAATAATATATAACACATGTACATATTCATGCTGTTTAGTTGAAAGACTGATCATCTTTACTTACAATAGCATTATGTTACTGAGTTGCTGCATAAAAGGCAAAATTAATAAAGGGTTAAACATAAAGTGATTTGTTTTTCAAATATACTTTCTTCAGTATACAAATAACATTAAAGAGAATAAAAGCATTTTTAAGTTGCCTAATATGATTAATTTGCATAGTGACAAATTCCAAATTTAATGCCTGTGTGGAATGTTAAAATCCTCAGATCAAATAAATCACAGTAGTTTTCCTCTTTACTTATTCAATGTTTTTTTTAAAATAATTTTGCCAGGTGGCTCAGTAGGTAAAGAACCTGCCTGCCCATGCAAGAGGCATAAGAGAAGTGGCTTTGACCCCTGGGTCAGGAAGATCCCTTGGATGAGGAAATGGCAATCCGCTCCAGAATTCTTGCCTGGAGAATCCCATGGACACAGGAGCCTGGTGGGCTACAGTTCATAGGGTCACACAGTGTTGGACATGACTGAAGTGATTGGATAGGGTTAATCTGTTTCCCCATTTAACTTCCATTTTTGAAACTGGGAAAATCTATGCACTTCTTCAGTTGGTCCATATGAATAAAGGAAGATGATATAACAAAGAAGCAAAAAATATCAGAAAGATACAATTCTATGCTGAATTTAAGCTAAAAGTAACACCACATTTTTAATCTCTGGCAAAGACAGAGTGAGTTTCCAAAATTAAAATTAACCGTATTTAAAATTTTGGGTTTTGTTTATTTTTAGCTCTTTATAAAGAGCAATTCAATGTAAGTATATTATTCATGTTACTTGTAAAGAATGATGATGTTACATTTAACTAAAGTGCTTATTTCAATAGTTTTATTATTGAAACTATGTTTGGGACTTTCTATTTTATCACCTTCTGTTTCACCATAGTTTGATGTAGCTAGAGTAAAAAGAATGCTTCACACATAAGAAAGTCCCTGTAAATTTGCTTCATGTTATGGGAGACAACGAGAGAGATATATACACCCAGGCATGCGTGCGCACACACACACACATATTTATACACATCCATACACATAATACTGTTGTCACATTCAAGAGTTTCAAATGAAATAAAAGCATAAGTTGTCTATTCAACATCTAAAACAGAGATGCAGAGATAAACACAGTAAAGATGCATTCTCATCTCAAAATTCATAGTAGAAATCTTGGGAAACCAACTAGGAAATGAGGAAACTTATGACAAAGAATGACAAGAAATATTTTCTATTGGGGGAACAAGCAAAGACAAGTGATTAGAGTTGTGAAAGAGGTTCATCAGGAACATACTTGTTAAAATCTTCCCAGTACTTAGAAATGTTTTTTTTATTAGTATCATGAACATACAGCTATATGGAAATAAGACAAATTTTGTAAGTCAGTCAACATAAATATTTAATGACTTCAGATTGTATATATCATGTTTCTATTAATTTTATCAGGCATAGCTATCATCTAGTTATAAATCCTATCTTGTATTAAATACCAAATATTCTCGTGGAATATCAACTAAAAGACAAATTTCTGTGATTTCCCAGTAATGCAAAAAATGAGACCCAATGTGCCATTTATTGCCTGAGCACTGAAGTAACTCCAGTTTCTTCAAGCAGATACGAGAAATAAAAACTCCAGAGGCACGGAAAGAAGATGTGGTAGATTCATTATTGATCTCCCCTCTTTAATCATCTTGGAATCCATAACTTTGTCATGCTATTAGCTTGCACTAAAGGGGTGGATTTAATTTCTCATTCTTTGACTTCAGTCTGGCCATATGACTTGCATCAGTTGATAGTTCTGATAATAGGATTTAAAACATCACACACATTTCTACATGCTCCTTTGCAGCTCCACCATTATAAAAATAACATATCCTGGTAACACAGCCTACTAGTCCCAAGGAGGCAAAATGTGGGAAGTAGAGCCGCTGAAGCCTATCCACCAAACTTGGAGAGCTTTGAACCAAATCCAGCCCGAAAAAGATGAAACACAGTGGGCTTGCACATATGTAAAGATAAACAGCTGTCTTATCCACAAAGAATTTGTGGTTGTTTTCAAGTGACTTATTCTGACAAAGTTAATTGGCACAGCAAGCTAAATGTAAAAGATGAGATCACAGGCATATATTTAGAGAGGGAAGGAAGCCAAAACAGAACCAAAGTTAGATTCAAGAGCCTGTGTCTTGACAGAGACGGGGAATAGCATTCCTCCCCTGATGTAACTTGCAACCCCATGGATGGGAGCCTGCCAGACTTCTCTGTGCATGGAATTTCCCAAGCAAGAATACTCGAGTGGCTTGGCATTTCACAAAGGTATGAGAAATAACTAATGTCAGTGATTATATTTGCTAATATAGGGAAGATTCTCCAAGAGTGATGTTATATGAACTTGTCCCAGATACCAAAGAAGAGGATACTACTCCCAACCTCAAAATATCTCAGACTGGTGTCTCTTTTTCTAAAAACCTGACTATGCCCTTGTAGCCAAAGATGGAGAAACTCTGTGTAGTCAGGAGAAACAAGAGCGGGAGCTGACTGTGGCTCAGAGCATGAACTCCTCATGGCCAAATTCAGACTTCAGTTGAAGAGAGTAGGGAAAACCACTAGACCATTCAGATGTAACCTAAATCAAATCCCTTACAATTAATTATACAGTAGAAGTGACACAGAGGTTCAAGGGATTAGATCTGATCGAGTGCCTGAGGGTCTGTGGACAGAGGTTTGTAACACTGTACAGGAGGCAGTGGTCAAAACCATCTCCAAGAAAGTAGTGTTAGTCACACGGTTGTACCCGAATATTTGCGATCCCTTGGATTGTAGCTTGCCCTGCTCCTCTGTCCATAGAATTTCCCAGGCAAGAATGTTGGAGTGGGTTGCCATTTCTCCTCCAAGGGATCTTCCCAGCCTGGGGACTGAACCCACGTCTTTTCCTGCATTTGGCAGGCAGGTTCTTTACCACTCTGTCACCTGGAAAGCCCCAATCTCCGAGAAAAAGAAAAGCCAAAAAGCAAAAGGGTTGCTTGAGGAGACCTTACAAATAGCTGAGAAAAGAAGAGAAGTGAAAGGAAAAGGAGAAAAGGAAAGATATATCCATCTCAATGCAGAGTTCTGAAAAATCGCAAGGAGAGATCAGAAAGCCTTCCTAAGTGATCAGTGCAAAGAAATAGAGGAAAACAATAGAATGGGAAAAAGTCTTCAAGAAAATAAGAGATACCAAAGGAACATTTCATGCAAAGATGGGCACAATAAAGGAAAGAAACAGTATGGAAGAGCAGAATCAGAAGGGACTAAGACGAGGTGGCAAGAATACACAGAAGAACCATACACAACAGAACTTAATGACTCAGGTAACCAAGACGGCATGATCACCCACCTAGAGCCAGACATCCTGGAATGTGAAGTCAAGTGGGCCTTAGGGAGCATCACTACGAACCAAGCTAGTGGAGGTGATGGAATTCCAGTTGAGCTCTTTCAAATCCTGAAAGATGATGCTGTGAAAGCGATGCACTAAATATGCCAGAAAATTTGGAAAACTCAGCAGTGGCCACAGGATTGAAAAAGGTCAGCTTTCATTCCAATCCCAAAGAAAGGCAATGCCAAAGACTGCTCAAACTACCACACAATTGCACTCATCTCACACATTAACACAGTAATGCTCAAATGTTACTTTGATTTTCAAATCAAAGTTGCAAACTAATTTGATTTCTTACATTAATTGACCAGAATGTAAATATCACCACCTCTGTCCAAACAAACTACGTCTCCCCACCTGCCAGCCCTGTGTTCATGGACATTTAAAAATGGCACCTTCTGTAAAGAACAATTCCATCGATATGCTCATAGCTAAATTGTCCTATATTTTAAAAGTTAGCTTATGTCTCTTCTTTTAATTTTAAATCAGTTACTCTACTCAAGGGAAAGTTACACAGAAAGTTAGGTACAAGCATTGCACAGTGAAGTTATATAAGAAAATATGGCAATATAGTAGCAGCAATTATGAGTAAACATTTCTCTAAACTATAAAATCTTAGGACTCCTTTTTTGCTTCTCTAATTTGCAAATATATACCCATCATATTTTCTATAGGAGACAAATAATTACTTAAAGTGACAAGTTCATATTTTGGAGAAATTTCACAGGAATTGAAGGGCAATACAATTATGTCTATATTCTTCTTCATAGCAATAAGAACCATATATACGATATGTGGACTGTATGATATTTGACTATGCAAGCATTCTACAGGAAACATCATCTTCTAGGAGGGAGGGGAGAAACCGCTGCAGATGACTCTACTCTGGGGCTTGGCAAAACCACACACTTTTATGAATGCCAAGTATTAACAACTGTTTATCTTATAAACTCCTTTATCCACCTACACAGCCACAGTGTATCATCCATGTGTGGGCATGCACGGACTATGTAAATGGAGTCATTACCCAAGCATAAGGTGCTATATCATTGTGGATTTAGCTTTTCAATTGGATCTCTTTAAGCAATGTTAAAAAAAAAAAAGATGTTATTCTCTAACAAAGGAGTAATTTGCATTAGCAGTACGTTTGGTTTTGGGTGTTGCTCTGATTTTTACAGGTTTATTTCCTTTAATAGAGATTCATGCAATTATGAAAATGTTATTTTTCAAGTACTTATCAGTACCAGACAGTATGGCTAGTTTCAGCTTAGGGCAATTATCAGTTAATTTGGCATCTATCTAGTAGATTGGCTCCCAAATCACAGGGCTTTTCAGACTAAATAGCATTTATTTTGTGAGTTGCTCACAAGTGCTCATCTGCATGTATGAAATTTCCCCTCTGATTCTGGCTTCTGAATGTGCATGTTAAGCAAAATTGCAGGGCTGAATCTGTTTAATGTTTCAGGTTCTGACTAACTTATTGTCTTCTGAACTCATTTTTATAGTTTTTAACTCCCCCAATTAAGATTTAATTATTTTAGTAAGGATTTGTATGGCTGACTCACTATGCTGTGTACCTCAATTGGGAAGCCTGCATCATGAATGGAAATGTGGGGGATTTCACTAAAAATTCTAATTCATTTGCACACAAACCCACATGTGCATAAAGGCAAAACAACATTAAACAGAAGAACCACCAGCAAGTAGAGAGGTGGTTTTCACAAGTTAGGAAAGCATGTGAATTTTAAATGTAATTTTATATGGTACTGCAAAGCCCAGAAAAAAGAGGCCTAAAAACAGACGCAGTACATATGCATTTATTTTTGTATATACTATACTTTTCAAAGTATAACAACTGAATTCACTCTAAGATTGCATACAATATCTTTAGCCACGCCTTGGCAAAGCACATTAATAACTCATGGTAATCTAAAAAATATGAGACACATTGCTTGTAATGGCAATAAAGATATTTGATATGTATATGTATTTGTATGTTTCATGGCTCTTAATATTTAATGAAAACTCAATTTGAGGTGTTTTTATTGGCTAACTAGGTTTTGCTTGTTCACCATAAGCTTCATAACCTATGACATCACTATGTATAGTCAGTTTCACTCAAAGTAGTGAAAAATTTTCTGAGGTAATGGTGCCACCATCATTATCCTTCATTTGTGCTACATACACAAGTATAGTTTTTATACAATATAGTTTTCACACTTACAGCA
>SJYF01001616.1:752959-762997 GCA_006410515.1 Procapra przewalskii
TTTGCTGAACAGTCTTAATGATTATGTAATGTATTTTTAATCAAAGCACAATAAAGCAACATAAAAAAATCTTCTACTTTATCAGTAACTGAAAAAATTACTTTGTATCTTATCTTTTCATTCAGATTATTAAAAGATATAAGGTGATTTGTCCATTCATTCTGCTTATTGACTAGTCTGGTTAAGGATGAGTACTTTTAGAGTCAAGCAAGGGAGTACTGAGGTATTTAGTCTGTTATAGTCTGAAGCTTAAGAGAACTAGTTTAACTACCTTGGAATCTAACTGCTTGCTTTGGCATAGCCAAGGCACAAAATATCCTAAACCATGTGACTAATAATTAGGTGAGGAAGTCACTTTGAATTTGGCACACAGTGGGAGTGCAGGCATGTCCTAACTGGATCCAACCAAACTGGTCATGTACTGATATGCACAGTATAGTCATGACTGATGCTTACGGTCAACATCATTGCTCATGGGAGAGGCCTGTGCTATAGTGACTGTAGATCCACCGTTCCTGCACACCAACATTCTCATTAAAAATTGTTTTTAAATGTTTCCATTGAAACACTTCAAATGAAGTGTTTCAAAGTTCATATTCCAGCTTTTGTGCTATGTTGAAGAATACAGTGCATCCCATAGACTCTCCAAGTGTTTGATTCATCAATGTACTAGTTGATGTTGCTGTTGTTCAGTTGCTCAGTTATCTCCAACTCTTTGCAAGCCCATGGAGCATACCAGGCCTCCCTATCCTTCACTATCTCCTGGAGCTTGCTCATACTCATGTCCGTTGAGTCAGCGATGCCATCCAACCATCTTGTCCTCTGTTGTCCCCTTCTCCTGCCCCCAATCTTCCCCAGCATCAGGATCTTTTCAAATGAGTCAGCTCTTCTCATCAGGTGACCAAAGTATTGTAGATTCAGTTTCAGCATCAGTCCTTCCAATGAATATTCAGGATTGATTTCCTTTAGTATTGACTAGTTTGATCTCCTTGCAGTCCAAGCAACTATCAAGAGTTTTCTTCAACACCACAGTTCAAAAGCATCAATTCTTGGTGCTCAGTCTTATTTATGGTCTGATTCTCACATCAGTTTATGACCACTGGAAAAATCATAGCTATGATTATACAGACCTTTGTTGGCAAAGTGATGTCTCTGCTTCTTAACACATTGTCTAGGTTTCTCGTAGTTTTTATTTCAAGGAGCACGTGTCTTTTAATTTCACGGCTGCAGTCACCATCTGCAGTAATTTTGGAGCCCCCGCAAAATAAAGTCAGCCACTGTTTCCACTGTTTCTCCATCTATTTGCCATGAAGTTATGGGAAGGAATGCCATGATCTTCATTTTTTGAATATTGAGTTCTAAGCCAGTTTTTCACTCTCCTGTTTCACCTTCATCTTGAGGCTCTTTAGTTCCTCTTCATTTTCTGCCATAAGGGTGGTGTCATCTACATGTGAGGTTATTGATATTTCTACCAGCAATCTTGAATCCAGCTTATGCTTCTTTCAGCCTGGTATTTCTCATGATGTACTCTGTATGTAAGATAAAATGCAAGGTGACAATATTCAGCCTTGATGTGCTCCTTTCCTGATTTGGAACCAGTCTGTTGTTCCATGTCTGGTTCTAACTATCACTTCTTGGCGTGCATACAGATTTTGCAGGAGGCAGGCAAAGTGTTCTGGTATTTCCATCTCTTAAAGAACTTTCCAGTTTGTTGTGATCCACACAGCTTATTTAACTTGTATGCAGAGTACATCAAGCAAAATGCCAGGCTGGATGAAGCACAAGCTGGAATCAAGATTGCCAGTAGAAATATCAATAACTTAAGATATGCAGACAACCCCACCCTTATGGCAGAAAGTGAAGAAGAACTAAAGAGCCTCTTGATGAAAGTGAAAGAAGAGAGTGAAAAAGCTGGCTTAAAACTCAACATGCAGAAAACTAAGATCATGGCATCCGGTCTCATCACTTCATGACAAATAGATGGAGAAACAGTGGAAACAGTGGCTGACTTTGTTTTGGGGGCTCCAAAATCATTGCAAATTGTGACTGCAGCCATGAAATTAAAAGACACTTGCTCTTTGGAAGAAAAGCAATGACCAACCTAGACAGCTTATTAAAAAGCAGAAACATAACTTTGTCAACAAAGTTCCATCTAGTCAAAGCTATGGTTTTTCCAGTAGTCATGTATGGATGTGAGAGATGGACCATAAATAAAGCTGAATGTGGAAGAACTGATGTTTTTTTGAAACATATATATTACTGTATGTGAAATAGATTGCCAGTCTAGGCTCGATGTGTGAGACAGGGCACTTAGGGCTGGTGCGCTGGGTTGACCCTGAGGGATTGATGGGGAGGGAGGTGGGATGGGGGTTCAAGATAGGGGACACATGTACACCCATGGCTCATTCATGTCAATGTATATGGCCAAAAAAACCACACAACACTACAATATTGTAATTAGCCTCCTGTTAAAATAAATAAATAAATATTTTTTTTAATGGTTGCTGATTTTGAACTGTGGTGTTGGAGAAGACCCTTGAGAGTCCTTTGGACTGCAAGGAGATCCAACTAGTCAATCCTAAAGGAAATCAGTCCTGAATATTCATTGGAGGGACTGATGTTGAAGCTGGAATTTCAAAACTTCAGCTACCTGATGGGAAGAACAAACTCATTTGAAAAGACCCTGATGCTGAGAAAGATTGAAGGCAGGAGGAGAAGAGGACGACAGGTTGGATGGCATTACTGACTCAATGGACCTGAGTTTGAGTGAACTCTTGGAGTTAGTGATGGACCAGGAAGCCTGGCGTGCTCCAGTCAGTGGGGTTTCAAAGAGTTGGACGCGACTGAGTGACTGGACTAAACTGAATCATAGTGAAGCAGAAGTAGATTTTTTTTTTCTGAAATTTCCTTGCTTTTTATATTATCCAATGTATTTTGACAGTTTGACTTCTGGTATCTCTGTATTTTCCAAGTCCAAGTTTGTACATCTGGAATTTCTCGGTTCACATATTGCTGAAGCCTAGTTTGAAGGATTTTGAGCATTACTTTACTAGCATGTGAAATTAGTGCCATTGTACAGCAGTTTGAATATTCTTTGGCATTGCCTTTCTTTGGGACTGGAATGAAAACTGATCCAGCTTTTACGGACCATCTGTTACACTGTACGCTAGACACTCTCAGTTGGACCCTGGACACTTACAGACTAGTGGGAGAGAGAAGCAGAAGCAAGTCTATTAAATTCAAATTTATGTGATAATAAAGTCTACCGCTATATTGGTGCATTTGCACTAACATCACTATCAATTTCGGATGAACTATTGCATTCTTAGGGTTACATAATCCCTTCACTGTTAATGATTTTCAACATTTGCTGCCTATTTTTGAAGTATACCTTCCTTTTATTTGCATTATATTTACTATTCATTATTTTGAACAGGTTCACNNNNACACAGTTCATTGTTTAAATAATTTATTGTATCAGTTAGTGAATACTAATCAATTTCAAATTATAGTGATAATTGTAGCTTCATTAATGCATTATTGTTAGTCCACTTGTTTTGAAGTTGATTTGTTTCATTGCCTAATATTTATGGGTTATCTCAATTTTTTAATAGTTTGTTTTTATTCATCCTGTGTTGCATAGACCCAATAACCTGAGACTCATCAGCCAATTCAGTATCTCATCTGTGCCCACCTTGTTTAATATCATGTGAATATAGTTTTGTATGTGTGTATAATTGCACTATAATCTTTTCCAGAGCAACTCACCATTGTACGCTTAGGAAGTTTGTTTCTCATGTGTAAGAAGGCCCTTTGTTCCTTTTTGTTGTTGCTCTATCTAAGCCACTCTTCTTTTAAAATTGTTCCCTCTGCATTCCCCCACCTTGCCCTGTTGATTTAATTGTACTGTACTAATTAACATTGCTTAAGTTTTGCTCCGTGTATCTTGCCCTCCTGAGTATGAGAGATTACTCATATTTTCCTTTACAGAAGCCAGGTTTCCTCTTATAGGTGTGCAGCTCACAACTATGACATATAGATGGTGTATACAAAATAATCTCTCTGTGTCACTTAAAATATATAAAATCAGTGAATAACTTACACTTAAAGACCTGATACATATAAGGAGTTATGAAAGCTGGTGATGCATCATGAAAGGGGTACCAATGCACTGTTATTGGGTTTTAAGAGAATAAAAAAGTCATAGTTTTCCCCTAGTAGGGATAGATAAGAAAAGTTAAATTATAAAAGCACCATTAACAATGCATTTTGAGAACTGACTACTTGACATTCAGAGAGCCTCAAGGACCGGATGAAAGAGAATAGCACAAAGACACTGTGGCATTATCCAGAACAACGGGCTTCTAAATTGGGGAAAATTAATTCCAAATTTTCATTCTGAATTTTGGCCAGTGTGTAAAGTAAGACAAAAATTTTCACTGGAAACTAGTTAGAAGGTTTATTTGGTGGCATATTGGAGAAAGTCATTTATATATGAGCAGCAGGATTTTAATTTTTTATCTGGTCATTTGAAAACCAAGGAAAAATTAGAATCATATTGTACTATCATATGTGTTTTATAACTTTATATTATAATATGATTTTATGAAATAATCAAATACCAAGTATTTCTTACATAATTACTTCTGGCATGAAGCCATACCTAAAGAAGTCATATAGGAGACAAAACGAAAACTAGGAAAATGAATATGCATATACATGGCCCAGAATTAACAGCAGAAGAAAAAATGCATTGACATAAATTATTATGCACAAAACCAAGAAAACATGTTGCTTGACCACTTTATATGGTGTGGTAGGGAATCACAGAGCCTAGGGAAAAAATAGACAATCCTAAATATGTAAGATAGAAAGATAGATGTCGGAGACCTCACGAAGAGCTTTTGATGTGTTAAACAATGGTTAGAGTTTGAGTGCAACAGGAGATGGAACTTTATTTCACATTTTGGCTTGCTCATCACGTGAATTTAAGTAGTTCTGACTTTGAATGAAAACTGTAAGTTGAAAACCTTCCAAGCTGTCTGTAGCTTCCCTGCTCTGGATTCACTCAAAGGTAATAATAGGGGTTATCTTATTGTATGAGAAAATGGAAGGAGATAGAGAGATGGTGCCAAGATAACAAGAAAGTCTTCATTATTCGCTGAAGTTTGCAGTGATTATGCTTGAAGAGAGAGGCTTTTATGCTGCACAATCACCTTCCTTGGCATGGCCTTGTCCTTTACCTTGGATCTAAGGCACTTGAGACTACCAGAGATGGATGTGCTCCCGTTTTGAAACTTCACTGATGTTCATTCTGCTTAGAAACTTTATAGATTCTGACAAATCTTACTTCTTACAATCTGATTTACTTTAACATATATCATTTTATTTTATCTCCATTTGACAGAAGGTTTTTTTTTAATGTTCATCTTTTAATTGGCATATGGCCCAAATAAGTGTTATGAAAAATGATAGAGATGATAGAGAGGCTCTCTAGAGTTTTTAATTAGGTCGAGTCAATTTTCTCTTCTTCTTAAGCCAAGGGCATCATTATTAGAAAGTGCCAAATGTGATACAGGATTTCAAAAGCAGCACAATCAATGGTTTTCCCATTGTCAGGGAATAATAGAGCTGAAGCTTAATTACATTTCAAAAATTTATAGAAAAAAATCTTGAGGTACAGTAGCCTTTTATTGTAGGTTTTCTGAGACCAAAATTTATAAAAGTAGAGATAAAATTTGTCGATTTTCTCTATTTAATATGTATTGTAGACTCATCAGTCTTTTGCTGAGAAGGGCTATAATGTTGTGATAGTTCAATGCTGTGCAGTCATTATGACTTCAAATAGGTAGATGTTATTTGATTTTAAATAACATTTTTGTCTGTTTCTTTATACACAAAGAAAGAATAATTCACCTAAAATATTTCCATGGTACTTTCAGCATTGTACTTTGCACATTTCTTTAACTGCAAAGAAGCTAAAATATGTACTATAAAATCTCCTATGTGCACTGAGCCGGATTCAGCCTCCGGTTAAAAACAAAACAAAACAAAAACGCAAAACAGAAACAAAACAAAGGTTATATTCGGCTAAAATTCAGTTCACTTAAGATCATTTTCTGAATTAAGATAAGTTTCTGAATTAATCTTATTTAAAAACCTAGTGACAAACTGTTGCCTTTTAATATTTGTAGTATCACTACTAGTAAAATCCTATATAGAAAACCTCTGTGTTTAAATGCACATAGCGAATATTCACACATAGCAAATATCTCACTTGCTGTGTATGTAACAGGTTTTAGAGCCAGTGTAATTATGCTTAAAATGTGTGTAGGTAACAGAACTGAAACTAGCCGTGTTAAATGCCTTGCTCGTGATTGTACAACATGGTTAGTAATCTGGGTGTTTGTGTATGCGTGTGTTTAATAGAGATGAGAGAGACGCCCTAAGACTTGGGCTCAGGCCTTCAGATACTTGCCTATGAACATTTCAGTCCAGATACAATTCAATGGCACCTTGCGGGGGAGGAAATGAAAAACAGAGAAGCTGTTTCTGATCTAGGAGAGCCCTGCTCAGAACTTCGTGTGAAGAAGAGAGGCAAGCTAAATAGCACTGCAGCTGGAGCCGATTCTTCCAAATGGGGGTGTTTCTCAAGGCACAGGATGAGCCAGCAGTTTGTACCTCTGCTTTATTTCACAGAATAAGTGTGACTGCTTAAAAAAAATAAGGGATTTGCATGAGGATCAGACTCTTCCTGCATTGCCATCTAACTTACTTCTTCTTCCCCTATTGCTTTTTTCTGACATTTTCCAATTTCTCTAGCCTTTCTAGAAATAGACAAGGAAACAGATCCTTCCTGCTATTACTAGAATCTCAAAAGTGGATTATAGTTTTCTGAAGGAAGGCTGTTAAAATCATTTACCCTAAGGTACTGATAAAATATCATAAAATAACTTATAAAAATATATAAGAATTTTATTTTTATTTTACTTTTTAAGTTTACCCATCATTTAATGTAATTTTAAAATGTTATTTAGTTTTCTTTAAATTTTATAGTGGAATATAGTTGATTAACAATTATATTAGTTTCAGGTATAAAGCAAATTGAATCACTGATACATATATAAGTATCTATTCTTTTTCAATTTTTTCCCCATTTTAGGTTATTACAGAATATTGAGCAGAATTCCCTGTGCTATATAGTAAGTCCTTGTTGGTTATTACAAGTCAATCCCAAACTCCCAATCTTTCTTTCCCCACCTTTCCCCCTGGTAACTGTAAGTTCATTCTCTAAATCTGTGAGTGCACTTCTGTGTTGTAAATGTTTATTTGTGTCATTTTTTTAGATTCACCATATATGCAATGTCATATGATATTTGTCTTCCTCTGACTTATGTCATGTAATGTGATAATCTTCAGGATTGTCCATAATAATTTCAAATGTTAATGATTCAAACTCAGAACAATAGGCTTATAAACACATTTACTTTGAAGAATCCAAAATAAAATTTAAATTTAAAATTGCTTGTTTATAAAATATGTTTTATACAATGGTCCTATGTATGTAATTATTTGAAAATTAAGTACACTAAATTCAGAAAAATAAGCAAAAATATCTGCATGGAAATTGCAACCCTTTTCATATATATTTATGGAAAAGTCTTGTCAAATGAACCAATAACCATAAGATACAATAAGAAATATTTTGGTCTCACATTCTAAATGTATCTTTCATCGTAAATCATAATATGTGTAGGCCTCTTGAGTCCTCTGCTTTCTCTAAGATAAAGTAGATTTTTATGGTCACTTTAAGAAGCAAAATTTGTATCAATTCAATCAATAAAAATGCTAGCAACATGTGATAACTAATTTAATGTGAAATCACCTTGTCTTCCCAGATGAAGCTAAATATTGGTGCACATCTCTTTTGCCGAAGCTTTAATCAGAATGACCTCAGGCCACAAGTCCTCCTGGGGGTCCTTATCATTTCCCACAAGGTCTATGCAAGGGTCGCATCATCAGAGGGCTGTGCCATCACTTCCCGCGTGACCCTCTCTGCTCCTGTTGTGATGGTGCTGTAGCCAGCTTCTTCTTTCAGTGTTCTTACAAGTGTCCACACCTCAGAATGCTGTGTCCACACCTGAAAATACTGTGCCCACTAACGAAGGGGACACGTGCCACATTCCCATAGAAAGCCCACTCAGCAGACTTGAGGCGAAGTGCAGCCAGCTCCCTTCAGCTGGAGAGCAATCCACAAAACGTTCCAAACAAACTCAACTCAAAACCCCAAAGCTCTCCAGTCTCTCAAAAACCTTATCCTTGTATTCTCTCCATGTTAGTGAGTAGCTTTTAAGAGGTTTGTGACCACCTGCCCAAGATCTGTCGTTGTGGACGGTTTCACCATCACTTTGGAAAGGAGCAGCGTCCATTGCCTCCGTGACTCAGTTGAACCTGGGTTGGAAAGAGTTCCCGTTACCTTGATACATTCACACAGAATTACAGGAGACAGGGGTTTAAGATAGATTGCAGCATCTATTGAATTCAAATTAAACATATAAAAAAGCATTCGTTAAAAATTAAAAAAGAACTGCTATAGACTGATCCTGTACGGCTCCTATATTTTCAAGAACACTTTCTTGTCAATTTATTTTGTGAAATTTCCTCAAATTTTATTTCCACCATTTTCTTTCTCAGAAATAATGCTTTATTATTTTTTCAACTTTGCCTTATGACTATTTTCAAGCATAGAATATCTGAACATTGGTGTTGGCATGTATGTGTGTCTTACAGAATCAATAACAGTCACTGTCCTGCCATATTTGCTTTACCCCTCTCTGGGTTTTGTCCTGAATCATTTGAATGTAAGCTGCAGATCTCTACCAGACCCAGGTTAGGGAACTTCCCAGAACTTCTCATCCTCTGTTTCTCAGGCCTTAGCTTTTGGCTGTGTTTCCCATCCAGAATAGCTTTCGCAAAGCACTGTGCCATTTCAGCGGTTTTAAAATTGTGGACACTGGCACCCCCGTAGACAAAAGAGCAGCATAAACAGTGCCTGTGTGGACGAGCCCCTGTGCATAGCCCCTGGCCAGACTGGGCTGCAAAGATTGTGGTTTCACCAGATGCTGCCTGTTGGTCAGGTGATACGACCTGGAAATTAGGCAGAGTACAGACTGGTGGATCTGACTTTAACAGTGAGGCATGGGAATGGGAAGGAAAGAGCAACTGATACTTAGCTTTTCCTCACCCTCTTTTGCGGCCTATTTCAAGATTCAGCAGATTTGCACAGGCTGTCTGGAGATGGCCAGTGAGGCCAATAACCGTTTGTGAGACTGTGGACAGTTCAATAACGCAGCACTGAGGAATCACTCTCCTTCTCCTGTCTCATTTTCCTGTTTGTCTCAGGCACGCTTCTCTGAAATCGCACCCCTATCCTCATGAAGTGTTAACATATGTTCTTTTTTTTTTTCTAGGACTTGTTTTTAAGGGAATTAAGAATTCCTATGAGTGGCACCAAGAACAGTGCTAGAAAGTGGACTCTTGGGGTCCAGATTTTGAACCTGTACTGCTTTCCAATCTGAAGGCAACAGATACCACAATGCTATTGGTAGAAATGGTGATTAACCCTCATATGCAGTGACATCATGGTGGCATAGATGTCAAAAATATAGTAGGAGATCAGGTGACTGCTACCCATGACTGATGGGTCTGACACAGTTATGACTGCACAGATACTAGCATGGCTTGACTGTTTCTAATGGCAGTGAAAGTCTGGAAAAGATTGACAGGTGAATGGCAGGATATTGTCATCTTAAAAGCAGACATGGAAAACCCAGTCAATCAGTCGTATCTGACTGTTTGTGACCCCATGAACTATAGCCTGCCAGGCTCCGCTGCCCATGGAATCCTCCAGACGAGAGTACTAGAGTGATTAGCCAGCCATTCCCTTCTCCAGGGGATCTTCCTGACCCAGGGATTGAACCTGGGTCTTCTGCATTGCAGGTGGATTCTTTACCATCTGAGCTACCAGGGTAGCAAAAA
>SJYF01001616.1:816581-827690 GCA_006410515.1 Procapra przewalskii
TATGTATGCTGTTGTGCACATGAAAGTTCACGAGTAACATCTTATTTCTCCTTTATCATATTTTATTGAAGTTACCTTCAAATAGAATTTTTGTTATAACTGTGGTCATGTATTATCTCAACTAAGCAATATACTTATAGATTTTTTGTTATAATTTTCTGATTAGCCATTTGTTGGATTGTTAGTCATCTTTAATCCTCTTTACATTTTGTTTTTGTTTCTTCATATTATTTTTATTTAGCTTATTCTTGGAGTAAAACTATAAGACAATAGAGTTCATGAGTAAATTAAGTATGTTTATCTGTTGGCGAGAAATCATTTATCATCCCTGTCAATACATATGCAAATTTTTAAAAAAACTTACCAGTTAGCTCTATAGTGTCAAACCAGATTTAAATTAAGAGAGAAGTGATGCATTAATTACGTGTGCATTTGTCTATCTCTCTTTAAAAATGTGTCAGCTATTATTTCATTCCTTTACTCAGAAATGAGAAGCTTCATGAATGCATAATTCTTATTAAAGATAATATTTCATGTAACTGTAAATCTGAAAATCTCACTACAAAGAGTTCTTACTTATGTAATTTGCAGCTTTTTCTCCAGTGAAAATTCTAATTTTATTCATAACCAAAAAAAAATATTCAAAGGAAAACCTGAAAAGACAAATCACAACTGTTCAAATTTTACAGAATTTATCTCTTTTCAACAGTCAGCATCAAAACTGTGAAGTAAATTGCTTTTGAATGCTTCTGTACCAGATGTCAGCCATCTTGCTTATCCCTGAAGGAGCCCCATCTGAACTAAACAGCTCAGGATCGCGCTGAGGGATGTGGATGCTGATTGAACACAGGTGTAATGGTTGATACACTGTCACACAGTCTGACGTTAACCTAAGATCTTTGTTGAAATAGTTATTACTGATGGCACGAAATGTAATTGCTAATTTTCTGCCTGAGTGGTTACATATTTTCTCTAAATCTTAAGAGTTATTCATCCTTTTCCCACTGCCCATTCCTCAGAGTTTAAGGCGGATGTGTCAGTGGTCCATGGACCAGTAATTGAACCTGTCACTTGCAATCTACTGATTTCATTCTTCAGAAATGTGACCACTGCTTTATTCACTCTCCTGCTTATTTTTCTCAGGGTATCAAATGTCTTACTTGAACCTAAGCTAACCAATATTCATTGTTTACCTTAAAGAGCATCTTCAGGCACTGGGCAAAGGGATGGTGGATGACTCAAATCTGACCGCATTTTAGTATTTCTGGTTTTCAATGTCTGGCTTTAAAATGAGTTGATTTCTTTTTTTTTTTTTTATGATCCTAATTCTAATAAATAAGTCTGTTGCACTGTGGGTGTAGAGGGTGTGGAGGTACAGTGGAGAGAGGGCTAGGAAGCTGAGACTTGCCATTTCTATTTGAATGGAGCTCTTCTTAGAATGGTTCGCCATAATTCAGTCTGCTCAGACACCTTTCCAGAATGTTACTGAGGGCTAAGCTCAGTGCCCCCAGATCGGTCAGTACTCAGCTGTTTTGACAATAAATTTGCCAAAGCAAAATTGATCACCATAAGTTTTCTACTTTGAATTTTAGTCTCTACTAAAATGATTAAGTCATCAGTTCAGTTCAATTCAGTTCAGTCGCTCAGTCGTGTCCAACTCTCTGCGACCCCATGAACCGCAGCACGCCAGGCCTCCCTGTCCATCACCAGCTCCCAGAGTTCACTCAGACTCACGCCCATTGAGTCCGTAATGCCATCCAGCCATCTCATCCTTTGCCGTCCCCTTCTCCTCCTGCCCCCAATCCCTCCCAGCATCAGAGTCTTTTCCAATGAGTCAACTCTTCGCATGAGGTGGCCAAAGGACTGGAGTTTCAGCTTTAGCATCATTCCTTCCAAAGAAACCCTAGGGCTGATCTCCTTCAGAATGGACTGGTTGAATCTCCTTGCAGTCCAAGGGACTCTCAAGAGTCTTCTCCAACACCACAGTTCAAAAGTATCAATCCTTCGGCGCTCAGCCTTCTTCACAGTCCAACTCTCACATCCATACATGACCACAGGAAAAACCATAGCCTTGACTAGATGGACCTTAGTTGGCAAAGTAATAGTCCACAATAAAGAAAAAGGGGGAAATAACATATGCCAAATTTATGTATAAATAGAGGATTCTCTATAAACATAAACTGTAAATTTTGTCAAAATCCTTTCAAAATGATCTCAGACCCAAAAGGATTGTATGCTTCGTAACACCTTATTTTAAATGCTTATTTTATTTGCAAAAGGTAGGAACATTTTTCCTAAAACTGTGACTGACTAATAAATAGTCAGGATTGTAAAACTATTGGTTGAAATTTTAGATAGTGGATCTTGCCGGTTTAAGTGAAAAGGATAAAATAATCAGTTTGGCTTAGTGGAAAAAATATAGATGCTGGATTAAAATTTGACATTTACTGTTTTGTGACCTAGGGGATATTACCTTCATCTCAGTGTTTTTATCTTTAAAGGGGGTACAGTCATCCTTGTTTTATGAGTTGATGTCAGTATTAGAAATAGATGGATAAATTACCTTACACAGCATCTGTCACATAACGGAGACTTGAGACTATTGTTATGGGACCTGCTGTGAATCCCAAGTTTCTAGTGGTGATGAGATGATTCACTAACGGGAGAGTCAGCTATCAGCATGAGGATCCAGGGTAATGCTTTCAAGATTAGATGAGAGGAGAGATGCAGAGCCCTGGGGTGTAATTCAGACTAAGGAAATACAAGGCCAGGTATGCTTCCTCCTGTGGTGGCAGCTGTCTGGGGCTCCTTGACAGTGGAAGGAGAAAATGTGCATGTGCATGAGAGCTGCAACGAAACGCAAGTGTTGGTGCATATGTTAAGATGCCCATCAACGGATTTGATCCAAATGCTATATTATAAAGCAGAATCATCATTTGTTGCCACAATAATGGGGAAAGTGGCAAGCCTTACGTTGTAGTCCACTTTAGTTTTTCAAGGTTGCATATTTATAAGCTAATATTTCTAAGTTAAAAACTATAATTAGCTTCCCTTGAGTTTTGTTCCTTTGTGATGTATGGAGCATTTTAATGTTTTCCCGATTTCCTGTTCCATGTTAGAGAATCAAAGGATATACAGTGAATGAGTTCACTTTGAATTTTAAAAAAAATAAAAAGGGTAGGCGTTAAAGAACTGAATATAAGGTCTGGAATCTGGTAAAACCTGAAATTAAGAAGTAGAAATCATGAGCATTTGGGAAAGATGAGTGACAGAGCAAGCTGTAGGAGAAAGCAATGTAATAGAAGTTTTTGGTTTTGAAAATGCTGTCTTGACCCAGTGTTTAGGTTGAGGTTAGAGCCTGGGCAGATTCCTTTTGTGAATAGCTGAGTAAATGCATAGCCCTAACACTTCCCTTCCCACACTGTCTTTGCTCAGAGCCCTGTGTCTCAGCCTTAATCAGCCCTGAGGCCAAGTATCAAACAAGTTGGAAGAGTCCCTCCCTAACTCTCAGTCAGAAGCATTCTAAAGGGAACACTGAAAACATACAGGAAAACAACAAATGGGAAAGACGAAATCTCCTCATGGAAACTGAAGATATCAAGGGAACATTTCATGCAAAGATGGGCTCAATAAAGGACCTAACAGAAGTAGAAGAGATTAAGAAGAGGTGGCAAGAATACACAGAAGAACAATGCAGAAAAGATCTTCATGACCCAGATAACCAGGATGGTGTGGTCACTCACCTAGAGCCAGACATCCTGGAGAGTGGAAGTGGGCCTTAGGAAGCCTTACAATGAACAAAGCTAGTGGAGATGATGGAATTCCAGCTGAGCTTTTCAAATTCTAAAAGACAATGCTATTAAAGTGCTGCACTCAATATACTAACAAGTATGGAAAACTCAGCAGTGGCCAGAGGACTGGAAAAAGTCAGTTTTCATTCCAATCCCAAAGAAAGTCAATGCCAAAGAATGTTCAAACTACCATACAATTGTGCTCATTTCACATGCTAGCAAGATAATGCTCAAAATCCTTCAAGGTACGCTTCAACAGTAAGCAAACTGAAAACTTCCAGATGTACAAGCTGGCTTTAGAAAAGGCAGAGGAACCAGAGATCAAATTGCCAACATCCTTTGGATCATAGAGAAAGCAAGGGAATTACAGGAGAAAAAGAATCTATTCTGTTGACTACATGAACACCTTTGACTATGTGGATCACAACAAACTGACTCTTAGCTCTGGATTATATAAATTGTCAGTGTGACATCATTTGACATACAGCCCTGTGTCTCAAAAGCTTATGCTACTTGCCTTGACTTCTGATATGTGGAACAGTTCTCAGAGCTTCCTAAGGTACTCTTCCCAGGTTACAATCCTCAGTTTTGGTTGGAATAAAATTTTCCATTTCTTTCTTGTATCAACTGATTTGTTTTTAGTATATTACCTCATTTCAGAAACCAAACTTAACCTACTCCTTGGCTGAAGGAAAAAAATTAAAAAATAGTTTTGTTTTGTCTTTTTTTTCTTAAGAGCAAACTTGATGTACAATAAACTGGGTATGTAGAAAGTGTACAATTTGACAAGTTTTGACAATCGTCACACAACCAAGATAATAAACACACATGTCACCCCAAAAGCCTCCTCATGCCCTTCGTAATTTCTGTCCTACCCTTTCTCAACCTCTCTCCACCTTTTCTCATCCCTGCCTCCAAGCAACTGCTGAAATATTCTATCACTTAAGGGATTTGCATTTTCTAGAATTTTATGAACTTTTTTGTTGGACATTCATACAACATTATTATTTTAAAATGTATGCATTTTTTGCATGCATCAAATAAAATATTTTGCTTTGATGAGTAGTAATATTTTATGCAGCACAGCACAATTTTTACATTCACCTTTTGATGAATATTTAAGTCATTTAAACTTTAGGATTGCTACCAGAATAAAGCTGCTATGAATGCTTGTGTATACATCTTTGTATGGACAAATTTTCATTCTTTTGTTTTAGGGAGCTAATAATTTGCAGTGAAATAGTTGGATCATACGGAAGTTGTATTTTCAAGAAACTGTCAAACTGTCTTTCAGAGTGTTTCTAACATTTTACATTCCTACCATTAATCTTGCAAGTCATGTACCTCTGCATCTTGTCAGCATTTGATATGACAGGCTTTTTAATATAAACCAGTTTTAAAGGCATGTAGTGGGCTTCCCAGGAGGCTCAGGGGTAAAGAATCCACCTGCCAGGAAGCATGAGACACAGGTTCGATCCCTGGGTTGTGATGATCCCTTGGAGAAGGAGGTGACAACCTACTCCAGTATTCTTGCCTTGGAAATCCCACGGATAGAAGAGCCTTGTGGGCTACAGTCCACAAGGTCACCAAGATTCAGACGTGACTTAGCAGCTAAACAGCAACAAAGTGGTATCTCATATTTGTGATTTGTACTTATTCTTTGTTAAAGTTATGAATCCACTAATAAATAAATTATACCCAATTTTATTTATTGCTTCTTGTTTTCTTACTGTCTAGCTTTGATTGTGGTTACATATTTCAATATAATTCTCTCATCAAGTATATCATTTACAAGTGGTTTGTGTTTCTCTCCATGGAGTCTTTTGAAGAGCAGGCATTTTGAATTTTGATGAACTATAAGGCAGTATTCTTGATTCTTTTGAGAGTTCTACCTCTAAAGTCATTTCCAAAATGTCCACTTTACACTTCTATTACTACTCTCCTTTGTGTGTGCTCCGTTGTGTCTGATTCTTTGTGACCCCATGGACTTAGCCCGCCTGGCTCCTCTATCCATGGGGATTCTCCAGGTAGGAATAGTAGAGATGGTTGCCATGCCCTCCTCCAGGGGATCTTCCCAACCCAGGGATCGAACCTGGGTCTCCAGCATTGCAGGTGGGTTCTTTACTGTCTGAGCCACCAAGGAAACCTTTTTGTAGCAGCTCTCAATTCTTTTGTTCACAATCACAATATCCTAAGACTTTGCTTCCAAATTTCACCCTCCATCATAGTTACAGTAATTTACCCAACTACTTTCAAAAATATAATACAGATGTGAATACTTTCCTACTTAAGAATTTTCAGTAGCTTCCAACTGGATTTTTTAAAGAATAAAATATTTTTACACAGCCTATAATAAACATCTTTCATGGGCTGGCCCTTGACTGACCCTTATCACCTCATTTTCTTCCTTAATCATTCTATTTCATCAATACCGCCCTCTCTTTCATCCATTTTGCAAATGCTTTAGGGCCTTTGCTCTTACACTTTTCTTTGTTTGACTACTTAATTTGTCTGCAATCACTGACTCTAGAATGGAAGCTTCTTGGTAGCATGGCTTTAGTTTAAATTCTGTTTCTTTGTTCTTCTTTTCCTAGACTCGGGACTGGGATAAAGTGAACATCCATAAACAGTTGTTTAAAAGTATACAAATGAGTAAGAATATAAATTGTTTTGACTATTTTGTGCATCATAAAACAGACTTTAATAATTTAATTCTGTATTTATTATCAATGATTCTCTTAGAAGATGGGTTTTCATTACTGTCAATAATGTGCACTTGTTGAATAGATGAGATTGTGAGCAACGCCACAGTTCTAACTGGTGAGGACTGACGCAGGACACAGAAGTCAGCACACAAAGACTAGCAATAATGTAACTAAAGTATGGACCAGTTTCTGGTCCAAATTATGCCTTTACTCAAGGTTTCTTAGATCCTAAGACTAAATGGCGACCTCATCAAAAGAAGAGTAGGCTGGTTGATGTTTCCGGAGTGATTCAGTTCAGTTCAGTTCAGTTCAGACGCTCAGTCGTGTCTGACTCTTTGCAACCCCATGAATCGCAGCATGCCAGGCCTCCTGTCCATCACCATCTCCCAGAGTCCATTCAGACTTACGTCCATCGAGTCCGTGATGCCATCCAGCCATCTCATCCTCGGTCGTCCCCTTCTCCTCCTGCCCCCAATCCCTCCCAGCATCAGTCTTTTCCAATGAGTCAACTCTTCACATGAGGTGGCCAAAGTATTGGAGTTTCAGCTTCAGCATCAGTCCTTCCAAAGAACACCCAGGACTGATCTCCTTCAGAATGGACTGGTTGGAGCTCCTTGCAGTCCAAGGGACTCTCAGGAGTCTTCTCCAGCACCAAAGTTCAAAAGCATCAATTCTTCGGCGTGACTAGAGCATGAGAATTTTAGATATGACTCAGAAATGTTCACTGACTGTCCTAATTTCTAGCTTACTCCAGAATTCTTTGTGGAATTCTCGTGGAGCTTGTAACCTCGTGCCTGAATTTATCTGCTTATTTATCTATGTAGTTAGCTATTCTGCGGCTGTGCCGAGCCTTTGTTGCTGTGTGTGGGCTTTCTCTAGTTGTGGCATACAGGGGCTACTCTCTGGATGCAGTGCACGGGCTTCTCATCGTGGTGCCTTCTCTGGTGGCAGAACACTAGCGCCCGTGGACTATAATAGCTGCGGCGCTGAACTGCTCTTTCTACTGGGTTCACTAGGAGTGTCTCCCGGGCTCTTGACCGTGGGCCCAACAGCTGTGGTGCCCTGGCTCAACTGCTCTGAGGCATGAGGAACCGACCAGGGATCGAACCACGTTTCCGGCATCAGCAGGTAAATTCTTTACCACTCACCCACCAGGGAAACCCCCTAAAATTTTCTTACAGTGTCTCCACCCTTGGCTACATAGTTGAGAATTCCTGTTATAAGTTTTGGAAACGCTAGATATTGGGGTCTGGAAGACCCCTCCAGACCCTCTCATGGATTTTATCGGCATACTTGATGTTTAAGGAGCTATGCCTCTACAGGAAGACAATGAAGAGATCACCACTTGCTATGTAACAGAAATCCTCGAGATGTTCTTTTTCTTGCTAAGTCATATTTTCAGATGTTAATTAAACCACGAAGTAAATTTTCCTCTGACATATATCTTTGCTAAGTTTGCAGTGCACACTTTTATATTCACTGGAAATGATTAGCCAACATCCTGAGGTATTCAGAAGATGCTATTTCAGAACAAAGCGTGAAGCTGATCTGGCACCATGAGACCCCTACCTCGATGATAGTGATGATCTGCTGACATTATTTTGGAGCCCTGCTCTAACAAAAATAAAGTAACTTTATTTTAATGTTAACTTTATGAAAATGATAAGGGTTGCTAGGATATTTAGAGGCTTTTTACATTGTATAAGGCAAGGAATATTATCTAGCTTCTTCTGAATGCCCCTAAATATTTCTGATTGTAGAAAGTTCATATGGATTTTGAACATAAGCAAAGAAAGGAGAAAGTAAACTGTTAGTATTGCTTATTTATTTTATTATTTTCCTGGTCACAGTGATGATACGGTGTGATGACTGTCCTTGGATATCACTTCTTATTCTGTATTTTTGAGCCTAAATATTAATGTGTATTATTAATTTGACTATACATGAATAAAAAATATAGAGTATCTCAATGTAAATTAAAAATTCACTATTACCTGTTGATGCTCTGACAAATGTTTAGTCTATTTCTAATTTAACAAACATACTAATCAGACATTACAAAATATTCAGGTGCTTTCTTGAATTACCATTATAGTTTAATTTATATGATAATTTTTGTGAGTTCAAAAATTATACAACAATATATGCTGTTTGCAATAATTCCAAACAATACAATGTGTATGAGGAAAATTATTCCCCTTCTCCATTAATTTTCCCAGCAATAAAAGTCAAACAATGCTATAAAGAGTATGATTTTTCATTTATTTTTCAATGTTTATATAAATGTACAACCAGTTAATTTAGTTTTATTTATTTAATTTTTAATAAAAATTGAGTTGCATGATATATATTACTCTGCTATGCTTTTTTCACTACTCCATCGTGGATGACTTTTCAACTCAGTACATATAAACCTCATTTTATTTCACAGAGTTAAGGAACCATAATTTAAACAAGCATTTCTCTGTTTATGGACTTTCAGGATGTTTTTAGTACTTTACTTTTGAAAATAATGCTGCAATAAACTGATTTGTGAAGGAAATTACCTAGTTAAATTATTACAAAACTGTATTATATTTTATGTTCTTCTAAACTGTGATTTTTCTGTTGTGCTAAAATAGTTTTTCTGAAGTCTAATATAGAAATAAGAGCAACTCTAGCACTGAGTAGTCTTTTTTAACACATGATAACTTCACAGAATTGAAATGACTGTATAAGGAATACACAGTACACTTTTTAAAGGTCCTTTTTTACATGCTTCAAGCTAAACAAAAAATAAAAGTCAGGAACAAAAAAAGATTTTAAGACCACATATATTGGAAATGTATAATGTCATATAAATTACTTGATAATCTCTTATTATAGAAATGTATCCTGAGGAGAAGTATGTTTGCTTTATCTAGGACATTAAAAAATATCTCTAGTAAATTATATCCAATTTGTGTAGAATATTATTTTACAATTGAATTGTTCATTTGATTAGTTCTCATGTATCTGTCGTCTAGCTTATTTTACATTAGTTTGAGTTTAAAACATTAGTTAATATTGTAATAATTCTGTACAGGAATAATCTTCCTTAAGTTAGGTAGTAGCAAATGAGAGAAACTGAGACTCAATAAGATGAAATATGTGTGCCTGGATCCAGAGTAGTTAATCACAGAGCTCTGACTTTAAACCAGGAGTTTGAGTTCCTAGCTCTTCTTTCCACTAAGTCCTATCATTCTATTCATATTTTTGATCAGACAATAAATGTTTGTTTAAATGGTATTTTCCTTTTTATGTGATATGCACATGTAGGCCAAATCATCTAACACACTGATAACATTTTTCTAAGAACTTAAATGTAGAAACTGTCCAAATAGAGAAGCTAACATGTTTGAATCCAGAAGTGCATTCAGGTCTGCAAGTGTGCTAAGTCACTTCAGTCATGTCCGACTCTTTGTGACTCTATGGACTACCTGCCGGGTTCCATCTGTCTGTGGGATTCTCTAGGCAAGAATACTGGAGTGGGTAGCTATTCCCTTCTCCAGGGAAACTTCCCGACCAGGGGTGGAACCCACATCTCGTATGTCTCCTGCATTGGCATACGGGCTCTTTACCACTAACAGTACCTGGGAAGCCCTCATCCAAGTCTCCTGCCAGAAAACGAACACCAAGATTATCTATTTGACCTCAGCCATGGTGACTTCAGGTTTGGGAGCCTTCCCACCTCTCCCTAGCACTGACTCACTAAATACACCGGGCAGTTTAGTGCTATGGATTAGGTGATATATTCTCTGCTTGTCTCTTCAGATCTTCAATCCACATTCTTGGCAATGTTCTGCTCCCAGGAGACTATCATATTCATTAACTCTGTGTGTGTGTGTGTGTGTGTTGGGCATTGAGTTTTGCAGGATAATGGATGTTGGATAGAGCATCTTTTGTGTCCTTTTGCCCCCTCTAGCTCTCTCTCTGTTCAGACAACTGCTTCCTCCCCAAGCTGCTCAGACCTCAGACTGGGCCCAGCCCTGCTAAGGCTGGCTTCACGCCTTGTCGGCTCCTCTCAACCCTGCCTGCAGCTTTAAGCAGCCTCTCCTTTTAAGCTCTCCTTGGCCCTCCTTTTGCGTGCATTATCAATTTTTCTCTCAGACCTTGGCTGACATAAGATTTTTCAGTTACTGGAGATAGAGTGAATCTTTGTTTTAGTTCCAGGTACGGGAAAGGCTATTTGGGGGCTGCTCAACCAACACATATAAGGGACTATAAAAGCCATGCTAAGTCTTTTCACAATTTTAAAAACATACTTCCTAGACAGATTTCTTTCACTGTTGGATTTTATTTTATATATTATTCCAAATGTGTGACAAGAATTGGAAGCAGTAAGACTTGTTTCATTAGGCACCTGTTTTAAAAAGTGAGTTTCTTTCTATTTATGCTACTTAAAAGTAAACTTAGACAAGATTTATATGAGATTGAAGTACTCAGAAGTTTCTTTCCTGTATCAACAGTTCTTACTGATATAATGATGAGAGTGGGAAAGTTATTTAAGTGTCTTTCTATCCAGGACATAGTCTTAACTGAGGTGAAAAAAAAAAAAAAAAGCTGCTATCTGAAGAAAGCTGAGGAAAAAAAAA
>SJYF01001616.1:1005122-1018608 GCA_006410515.1 Procapra przewalskii
GCCTTCTGAATGGGAGAAAACAATAGCAAATGAAGCAACTGACAAACAGCTAATCTCAAAAACATACAAGCAACATATGCAGCTCAACTCCAGAAAAATAAACGACCCAATCAAAAAATGGGCCAAAGAACTAAATAGACAGTTCTCCAAAGAAGACATACGGATGGCTAACAAACACATGAAAAGATGCTCAATATCACTTATTATCAGAGAAATGCAAATCAAGACCACAATGAGGTACCATTTCACACCAGTCAGAATGGCTGCGATCCAAAAGTCTACAAGCAATAAATGCTGGAGAGGGTGTGGAGAAAAGGGAACCTTCTTACAATGTTGGTGAGCATGCAAGCTAGTACAGCCACTATGGAGAACAGTGCAGAGATTCCTTAAAAAACTGCAAATAGAACTGCCATATGACCCAGCAATCCTGCTGCTGGGCATACACACCAAGGAAAACAGAATTGAAAGAGACACATGTACCCCAATGTTCATTGCAGCACTGTTTATAATAGCCAGAACATGGAAACAACCTAGATGTCCATCAGCAGATGAATGGATAAGAAAGCTGCGTTACATATGCACAGTCGAGTATTACTCAGCCATTAAAAAGAATATATTTGAATCAGTTCTAATGAGATGGATGAAACTGGAGCCGATTATACAGAGTGAAGTAAGCAGAAAGAAAAACACCAATACAGTATCAGTTCAGTTCAGTTCAGTTCAGTCGCTCAGTCATGTCCAACTCTTTGCGACCCCATGAATCACAGCACGCCAGGCCTCCCTGTTCATTAGCATCTCTTGGAGTTCACTCAGACTCACGTCCATTGAGTCCGTGATGCCATTCAACCATCTCATCCTCGGTCTTCCCCTTCTCCTCCTGCCAGCAATCCCTCCCAGCATCAGAGTCTTTTCCAATGAGTCAGCTCTTCTCATGAGGTGGCCAGAGTACTGGAGTTTCAGCTTTAGCATCATTCCTTCCAAAGAAATTCCAGGGTTGATCTCCTTCAGAATGGACTGGACACATATATATGGAATTTAGAAAGATGGTAATGATGACCCTGTATGCGAGACAGCAAAAGAGACACAGACTTAATGGACTTTTGGACTCTGTGGGAGACGGAGAGGGTGGGATGATTTGGGAGAATGGCATTGAAACATGTATACTATCATGTAAGAAATGAAGCGCCAGTCTATGTTTGATACAGGACACAGAATGCTTGGGGCTGATTCACGGGGATGATCCAGAGAGATGATACGGGGTGGGAGATGGGAGGCCAGTTGAGAATTGGGAGCTCGTATACACCTGTGGAGGATTCATGTCAATACATGGCAAAACCAATACAGTATTGTAAAGTAAAATAATAATGAAAAAAAAATTTTAAAGACATAGGAGCTGTTTTGATCACACAACATCTGCATTTTATAAACATGTAGTTACATAGCTTTTATGACATTTTCCCAGAACCATGGCCTATAAATCTCTACATTCCAGGTTACCATAAGTTATCTTAGACAGATTAGGTATATCCTCCTAAAAGCATTCTGCAGAAAATCTCTTGCTAGTAAGTATCATTAGTGTGTTTGTAATTTTGTGTAGATTTGTAGGCATGTTATGTCATCCTCTTTCTTTCCCAGAGGCAAGTCCCCAGTGATGGGAAAGAAGGACTTGCAGGATCTTCTCTTGCGACTCTTGAGTGACTATTTCATTGTCATTGAAAAAGTCAGAAAAAAAATTGAATAGGATATATGAATTTTGGAAAATATTCAGTGAATATCACTTAAATCTATTTGGAAGAGATATGGAAATGATTGAGTAACTGAGTAACTTTCATTTCTGTTGATCGAATAAAGACTTGATTCTCTCTCACATACAAACACACATGCCCCCCACTATACCACTTCCAAATCATCTAAGATGAAGAAATAATCTCAAAGGATGTAAAGCGTTCATTGCTCAGTCATACTCAACTCTTTGTGACCCCATGGACTGTAGCCTGCCAGGATCCTCTGTTCATGGAATTCTCTAGGCAAGAATACTGAGTGGGTAGCCATTCCCTTCTCCAGGGATCTTCTTGACTCAGGGATCGAACCTGGGTATCCTGCATTTCAGATGAATTCCTTACCATCTAAGCCACCAAGGAAGGTAATCCAATAAAACTCTTTTAGGATGCATGTGAATAAACTAAGCAATTTATTAATATAAAGTTGAATATCTATATTTTGACTTATGAAATGTGAATTTTAGAAATTGTAACCAAGTAAGCTTGAGATAAAAAGATGACTGGAGAATAACAGTGAAATTTACACATAGGTACTTAATTTGAAAGGAATTTTAAAATAATTTTTATTAAAATATGTCTAAATTTAATTAATAGAAGTACTACATAGAATATTGAAAAATATCAAAAGATTATGACATTACATATATACTATTCCTTATACTTTATTTAACTTCTATACAAAGCTGATGAACATTTTTTTTAAATCGTTTCCTGTAGAACTATTTTCCTTAAGGTCTAATTAGGAATTCATCTGCATCACAATCACTTGGGGACAAGTAATAAAGTAATAAATATGTATATCTAAGTTCCAGATGTTTCGAATTAAGTGTCTCTTGTTGGATTTGGAAAACCTGTGTTTTAGCAAGCTTCAAATGTGATTTTACTTTTTGCAGTACAGAGCATGAGGTTTATGGGCTTTAAAAATGGTAAATATGATAATATTATATTACAAGCTAACAATATAACAGTCTATTCCTGAGAACTGAATGAAGTAATTCATGTAAGTTCCTTATCATAGCATTTGGCCAGTAGTGGGTACTTAAAACATGTGTTCCCATATATGTTCTTTTCGCCTTTTCATATTGTCCATGGGGTTCTCAAGACAAGAATACTGAAGTGGTTTGCCAGTCCCTTCTTCAGTGGACTGTTTTATCAGGCCCTGACTAGCAGGGACATGCCCTTCAGCTACTCTGAAGGAATGATATGGAAGTCCACACAGAAAAACTGTATGAAAACAGTCTTAATGAACCAGATTACTATGATGGTGTAGTCAGTAACCCAAAGCAAGACATTCTGGAGTGTGACGTCAAGTGGGCCTTAGGAAGCACTGCTGCTAATAAAGCTAGCGGATATTACGGAACTCCAGCAGAGCTCTTCCAAACCCTAAAGGGTGATGCCATCAAAGTGTCGCATTCAATATGTCAGCAAATCTAAAAGACCCAGCAGTGGCCACAAGACTGGAAAAGGTCGATTCTCATCTCAGTTCCCAAGAAGGGTAGTACTAAAGAATGTGCTAACCATCAGACAATTGAACACAATTCTCACACTAGTAAGGTCGTGCTTAAAATCTTCCATGGGAGGCTTCAGCATTATGCAAACCAAGAACTTCCAGATGTCCAAGCTGGGTTTAGAAAGAGAAGAAGAACCAGAGATCAAAATGCCAACATTTACTGGATCATAGAGAAAACAAGAGAATTCCAGAAAAACATCTAGCTCAGTTTCATTGACTACACTAAAGCCTTTGACTGTGTGGATCATAACAAATTGTGGAAAGCTCTTAAAGAGATGGAAATACCAAACCACCTTACCTGTCCCCTGAGAAATCTGTATGCGGGTCAAGAAGCAACAGTTAGAACCCTGTATGGAACAACTGATTGGTTCAAGATTGAGAAAGAAGTTCGACAGGGCTGTCTGCTGCCATCTTGTTTGTTTAACCTATTTGCTGAGCACATCATGAGAAATGCTAAGCTGGATGAGTTACAAATTGAAATCAGGAAAGGTGGGAGAAACATCAACGACCTCAGATATGTGGATAATGCCACTCTAATGGCAGAAAATGAAGAGAAACCAAAGAGCCTCTTGATGATGGTGAAGGAGTGGAGTGAAAAAGCTGGTTTAAAGCTAAATATTAATTTTAAAAAATAAAGAAAACTAAGATCATGGCATCCAGTCCTATAACTTCATGACAAACAGAAGGGGAAAAGGTGGAAGTAGGGACAAATATTCCTCTTCTTGGGCTCTAAAATCACTGCAGATGGTGACGGCAACCATGAAATCAGGAGACAATTGCTTCTTGACAGGTTCAGCTTAGTTAAATTCAGTGACTTAGTCATGTTGGACTCTTTGCAATCCCATGTACTGCAGCATGCCAGGCCTCCCTGTCCATCATCGATTCCTGGAGTTTACTCAAACTCTGGTCCATTGAGTCAGTGATGCCATCCAACCATCTCATCCTCTGTCATCCCCTTCTCCTCTCTCTTTCAATCTTTCCCAGCATCAGGGTTTTTTCCAATGAGACAGTTCTTCACATCAGGTGGCCAAAGTATTGGAGTTTCAGCTTCAACATCAGTCCTTCTAATGAATGCTCAGGACTGATTTCCTTTGTGATGGACTGGTTGGATCTCCTTGCAGTCCAAGGGACTCTCAAGAGTCTTCTCCAACACCACAGTTCTAAAGCATCAATTCTTTGGCACTCAGCTTTCTTTATAGTCCAAAGCTCACATCCACACATGACTACTGGAAAAAACATAGCCTTAACTTGATGGACCTTTGATGGCAAAGTAATGTCTCTGCTTTGTAATATGCTGTCTAGGTTGGTCATAACTTTCCTTCCAAAGAGTAAGCATCTTTTAATTTCATGGCTGCAGTCACCATCCGCAGGGATTTTGGAGCCCCCCAAAATAAATCTGTCACTGTTTCCATTATTTCCCCATCTATTTGCCATGAAGTGATGGGACTGGATGCCATGATCTTAGTTTTCTGAATGTTGAGCTTTAAGCCAACTTCACTCTCCTCTTTCACTTTCATCAAGAGGCTTTTTAGTTCCTCTTCACTTTCTGCCATAAGGGTGGTGTCATCTGTGTATCTGAAGTTATTGGTATTTCTCCCAGCAGTCTTGATTCTAGCTTGTGCTTCATCCCACCCAGCATTTCTCATGATGTACTCTACATCTAAGTTAAATAAGCAGGGTGACTATATACAGTCTTGACGTACTCCTTTCCCAATTTGGAACCAGTCTGTTGTTCCATGTCCAGTTCTAGCTGTTGCTTCCTGACTATATACAAGATTTCTCAGGAGGCAAGTCAGGCGGTCTGGTCTTCCCATCTCTTTCAGAATTTTCCACTTTGTGGTGATCCACACAGGTAAGCTTGGTAGGTAAGCTATGACAAACCTAGACAGCATATGGAAAAGCAGAGGCATCACTCTGCCAACAAAGGTCCATATAGTCAAATTATGGTCTTTCCAGTGGTCATATATAGTGTGAGAGCTGGACCATAAACAAAGCAGAATGCAAAAGAGTTGATGCCTTTGAATTGTGGTGCTGGAGAAGACTCCTGAAAGCCCATTGGACAGCAGCGAGGTCAACCAGTCAATCTTAAATCAACCCTGATTACTCACTGGGAGGACTGATGCTGAAGCTGAAGCTCCCATCTGATGCTAAGAGCTGACTCACTGGGAAAGTCCCTGATGCTGGGAAAGATCAAGGGCAGAAGGAGAAGAGGGTATCAGAGGATGAGATGGCTTGATGGCATCACTGATGCAATGGATCTGAACTTGGGCAAACTTTGGGAGACAGTGAGGGACAGGGAGGCCTGGCATGCTGCAGTCCATGGGGTTGCAAAGAGTTGGACATGACTGGGCAACTGAACAACAACAATCCTTGTTCAAGCATTTGATCAGCCTCAGACTTGTTACTAGAACATTTTAACAACTAGGAAACAGAACTGGAAAGTGTACACAAAAGAAGCAAAAGTGATGAAGATACAGTTTCAAATGAAAAAAGAACTCACAAGATGAAAACCATACAGCCAGAGAAGATGAAAACTAAGGGGGCACGTAGATTAAGATGTGCTGTTTAGGCAAAAGAGTCTCATTACAAGAAATAGCCAGGATACTGGGAAAGAGGATTATTTGTTGAAGTGGAAACATAAATTTAGAGCAAACGAAATAAGCGCAGCATGGGTACGTATATACTATATATATTTTCTGTGTTTAAATGTCAAAATAGGAAATCACCTGAATGGCATTTTGTTAAATTAGTGGGTTGCAGGATATGGGGAGGAATTTAAAGATATTTGCTATGTGCCTTAAATTCTGAATAGGTCGGTATAATATAGGATGGAGGCATGGATGGATGGATGGAAGGATGAGTGGATAAGTATATAAAGTGACCAATGGCACACATACCCTAAAAGGGAAATTTCAGCAAATTGGCAATAATAGTGTGTTTGAAACAATTCATAATCATGTTACTTCAAAAATCTATTTTCTAAACAAAACTCTTAAGTTCTTATTTTCTTTAACTTAATAAGCTATGGTTTTATAATCAAATAAAAGTTTTCCAGTCTATTACTGACATTTTTCCTTAAGGTTAGTGACTAGGAGGGTCTGGTCTTATTCTTCCCTTCAACTGGCTAAATGTTAAGCAGGTTTCTTCTTGACTCCAGGTCCCTGACCTTTCTTTTCTTTGAGCATTTACTTGAGGGAATTTGCAGTTGTAAATTCTTTCTCTGCCCTTTTGACATGTAAATCTCCCAGTCTCTTGCCAGTTTTAAAACTCAGGAATGTCTTTCTCCAGACCTGGAATCCATCCCTTTGAAATATAACCATTAAGAAAGATACAGAGTCTCTCTTCCGTAACCTCTGTGGGAAGATAAGACCCCAGTTTAGTAGAAGTTGATTAAAAAATTCAGATCTGGTGATCACAGTGACCAAGCTGGCCTCAATGTCCCCTCGTTCTTTCCACTAAAACCATTTTAAAACTCTATCTCTTATATCGCTGGAGTTGAGTTCAATCTCTCTCTCCCCTATGTATTAAACAAATTGACACTGGATATTATTAATAGCATAACAGTTAGATATGGCATGATTTGCTTGTTTGACATCAAGTAGACCAAGTACAAGTTAAACTATCTAGTTGTCTTAAACTAATAAAACAATTTAAAAAATAAAAAGGGAATATGACCAGCGTCATTTATGCCTATGTTTGCAAAAGCTTGCTTTGAAATGCGTGGTGTAGTCAGATGTGTGGTAATCATCTCATTTTGAATGCTCATCGCTTGAAATATAGGAGTAAGTTACTTTCATATGTCAGTGAGATTTATCTATGTTTCAGGCTTGATTACTATTTCTATCCTCCGAAAGAATGACATATAATCCTGAATTCTGTGTAATTAGTATCAGAGGGTCTCCAAATTACTTCATGTGAAGGAAATAAAAAATTCTGCAGCTTTGTATCTGATTTTTTACTTTTGGAAAACTTTGAACTGTTCTAGAAGCTGTAGTGCCGCACATATCATTCTCTGATACCTGGAGCTATTAGATAAAATGATTAAATCCCCATCAATCTCTCCCTGTGGCAGCAATAACAATGCTAGAGGAACAGAACATTGTTACAAGATTAGTGCCTCCTGCTTTGAGAGTAAACATCTCAGCTTTACCTCATTTATCTTTCATAACTTCCTTGCCTTTGACTCAGCATTTAGGAAGCAGTGGGAGACTATTTTCTGATGATGTTCAATGTCACTGAAGTATTATATTTGGAGGTAATAAAAGTACCGAATAATTGAGAGTCTTATTTAAAATTCTAAAATACTATGTGAGGAGCTTATTCAATTAGAAGCAGTTTGGGAAATTTTGAAATGGATTTTGATTAATCACTGTTATTTATGCATTGGAAGATTACTGGTAAATCCACAGAAGTCCTCTTAATCATAAAATAGGTTCAGATTTAGTCTGCTTCCTAGCATCAGCTCCCGTGAAATATCTAACAATTTCTATATCATCTCATGTACTTTAACACAGAGCCATAGCATTCTGGACAAAAAGAAATGGAAACACACACACAAACGATCACATTTTGTTTTTTAAAGGTGAATCTGCTGGCAAATATCATTGATCACTCTGTGCAGTCAGAACGATTCAGAAAACAAGCTTGCCCAAGTACTTCTAGCAGAAAACAACTGAACCGAGGGACTTGGAAGGGGCAGCGAGTACAAGTTAGCACATGGCTCTTCGCCTGTGGCTTTTGGACCTCACCACCCCCGGTGCCAAAAAGCAGGAGCGGGTCATGGCTGCAGACACCACACCAGGTAGCTGGTACTGGCAACAGGCCGTACAGGCCAGTTCGGCAAGTGCTCACTTCTCTCAGAGCACGTCTGTCTTCAGGCCGCATCTGAAAATGCTATTAGCCACCCCACTGTCTGATTTTCACACAAGCGCATCTAACTAGCAGATTTTAATTTACACGCGCAATAGTATCTTATCTACATATTATGCTGGAATTTTTTTTAATACTCTTGTTTTTGAACCAAAGGACAGTAGAACCAGTCTGGGGAAGGCAATCCAATTGCTTTGCACAAAAGCCTACTAACCCATGCAGCAAGCTTTCCTGTTATTAACACAAGGTTTCAGAGGATGGAGAAAATGAACATTTCACTCCAGTGTTTTCTTACCTCAGGACAAATTTTCATTATCTCAGCTTCCTGACTGGGACTGTTTGCTGTATATCCATAAAAAAATATCCTCCACAGAATCAGAAACTCTGAAAATCAGGGCAGTAGTATCAAAACTAATAACCTCATGAAATATTGATGGAAAATACCGGATTCATAATTAGAAGGCTTAGGTTTCATCTGGACTTCACATTAACTTGTTTGGCCTAGACCAAATGTTCTTTAGACCAAAAAGTTCCTTGATTGAACTCATATTACTGCCACCTACTAGATTCTACTAAGGCCTGGGAGAGTGTAGAGAGGTAAAAACTGGTATGATTTTCTACTCTTAAAGGCATTCCTGTCTAGAGGTCAATATAGAATATGTAATCAATGATTCTATCAGTGGAAATAAAAGCTTTTATGAATGATAAATTTAGGCTGAGATATTAGGAAGGCTTTAAAATGGGGGTTGCATTTTGTAAAAGGTCACAAAGACAGTAAGAGAGAACTCACTGATGAGAAAGTTAGCAAAATAAAGAAGCATGAAATGTCCCTTCTCTTTTTAAGCAGTTTACCCCAATGCCCTAAACACTGAATATGGGAACATTTTACTCAATCTTTAATGCTCATGATAAGATAAGAATATTTCTACATTGTGGCTCTCCCTGATGTCCCAAACTAGCTTACATTCCCATGCTAAAATTTTTGAAACATCATGTTCTTCCTTTCCTTTTTTTTTTTTTTAAACTCTCATGTTTATGTATGTTTTAGTGTTTGGCATGTATTAGATCTTAAGCTCATTGAGGTCATGGATGAGACTTAAACCTAAAGCTCACTGGATCCCCAGCCTCTGAGCAGCAAGGCATGTTTCATACTCGGCACTTAAGAAATACTTAAATATATGCAGAGGTCAATGAGCTCCCCCGCCCCGTACGGCAAGAGATTAGAGAGACAGATTGGTAGGCTGATGAGGGAGATGTGGAAAAGAAAAGAAGGATGTTGAAGAAATGTTACGAAGCATCTTATGATATAAGTTAAGGGTTTTAGACTTCACTGAATAGGCAAACAGGACTTGCAAGACTCTTGAGCGGTAGGAAGTGATTCTATATGATATATGTTATAACTGGGAAGCTGGTGAGAAATGCACTGATTTATTAACTTCTTGGTACGTTTGAATTGAGGGAAATGACATTAATGGATGGTTGGCAGTTTCAGCATGTGGGAGAAGAGAATAAATTACTTCTGAAAGGGAATTCCTGGGTTTTTGGAAAAAATTACCATGGTGGGCCTTTTTTTAGACTAATTTAGAGCAAGTGCCTGCCTATTATTCTTGGAGAAAAGTGAGACGTCACTATAAATCTGAATTCAGAACCTAAAGACTGAGAGATATTAATGTGCTTTGTTGAGAAACATATATTAAATTTGTCTTAGGCAGCCTGTGCCCTTGAAGAATTAGGGATATATTTTTCATAACTATGCACTAGGTCAGATATTACTTAAATGTAATGTTGTAAAATAATTTATTTAATCTATCAAAATCTGGACTCTGGGAAATTGCACTATTGACTATTTTATTCTGGTCTGTTGAAGTCAACCACTTTTTGGATGTGGATTATTTTTTTCTGGAGTATACGAGTGTCCTCTCATAAGGCCCTTCTGCTGTAGAATGTGAACACTTTATGTGAGAAAGAGAGGATGCTTTTGATTTTGAGGCCTGAATAATTTGGAAACTTGGTCTCCGAAAGTAAAGATACAACTGTTTTTTTCATTGGTTTCCTATTATATAGGAATCTAAGTGGTTTAGGAAAAAGTCCTGAGGTTCACTTATTAGGACATGTTAGCAAGAAGGGCCCCTGAATACGGTGTTAGCTGCAGTTCATTAGTGACTGCAGTCTTGGTCTCTGTTGGGCTTTGGGGAAATTAAGGAAGTGGCTTTTGGGTCTACACTTCAGCTAGAAACCAGGCCAAACGACTTGATGAGGTGGTTTGAGATTTTATGAAAAATAGTAAAAAACCCACACTGATCAGAAGTGATAGTGATATGAGTTTGGTTCTGTAATTAATGGAACATATCAGAGGAACTACCAGAAATTAATTATGAAACAAGACGAACCTCAAAAAACAAATGCATCTTCTGCCGATAAAATACAGAGGCACAGAACAGTTATGGCTTCCTCATGCATACTTCCAACCACTTCTCACCTGTTGCTTTGTCTTTGATCCTTACTAGTAAATATGTCTAGCCATGCATCTGATAATCCATCTATATAGTTGCACTTTATTTGAGATTCAGGATTGGTGGATGTTGCAATCAAGCTACTTGTCTATGATGAAATTCACTCCCCTTACTCGATACAGAAACACTGGAAATAGAGACACAAACAGGGAGATTACTGCATTATCTTCAACAAGCCTTCTTTATGGTAAAATGCAGAAAATGAAGAAGAAAACACATGAATAAACACAATTTAAAGTGGTTATAAAGTCTATGAAAAAGAGTGAAACAGGATGAGATCCATGAAATGGAGAGAGGTCTTCAATACAGAAAATTCCTCTTCTCTGAGGACCAGCCATAAGAAGTTTGGGCTGGGCTTAAAATGTGATGAAAATGTTTCAAATGGGTTTGAAACAGAAGAATAAAGTGACATTTGTCAAAAGTTCATCCAGGCTTTTGGGAGAGGAATAAATACGTTGTAGAACACATGTGGAAACTGAGTCAGCTTGGACTATGGCAGTCGATAAGGTAAGAATTGCTGCATCCTGCAAGGCGCTAGTCACAATGGTAACAAAGGATGACAGATTTTGAGAATTATTTTGAAATTTGGATCTGTATTCACACACATATAGATTTCGAGCCAAAGCGGTTGAAATCATTTATCTTTCTTTTTAAACCACAAGCATTTGGATGGCAGTTAATTCATGTATCTTTATTAAATTTATATAATTCAGGAGGCATTCTTTTTAGTTTTTAATATTTTTTTTCCTCCTTATAGCTTTTCTGCAAGCTATTTTTCTTTATTTATTAAATGCCATTGTTACCTATGGTTTTGTTTTCAGCCCACATCCTCTTCTAACTGGAAGTAATTTTCTTGAAAAACCTTATGTAGATCCATAAATTCCATAACCACCAACTGCCCAAAGCTTCTAAAATCTGTGTGTTCTGCCCAGTTTTCCTTTCTGCATTCTATATCCTTATATCCAAATACCTACTTACATCTTGCATTTTGTGCTGGCAATCCTCTTTCTGTCTCTACAAATCCAGCCCCCATTCCCTGGCAACCTACTCTGGGTCCTGGGAACCTATGTTTTGTGGAGGACTGGGCTCGCTTGCCTCCTGACTTTCTGATGGATTTGACCAATAAAATGCATTGTAAGAGACTGAGAAAGACAGAAGAAAGAGAAGGGAATATTCTTTCTGAAAACTTGTCCGGAGATTTATTACTCCCTGCTGTGAAGAGATTCACCAGTAGCTGAATTTGTTAACTCCATGGTCCCTGTGAGGCAGCATCACTTCTGGGGCTGTATCTCCAACTGCATGCTGGTAAAATCTTTCCTGTGCCTGTCAGGTCCACAAGATGATGACGCTTTCCTGTGCTCTTTAATCCCTGGGTGCTTTACTTTCCCTGCTCGTCCCATTAATTGTGCCCATTTCTTTCTTAATAATCTCTTAATTAAATATTTAAATTACTCCTTAGAGAAAGTGTCAACAAATAAGGTGCCAGATAGGAAACATTTCAGGCTTTGCAAGCCAAGAGTCAAAACTGACTATATTGTAAAACTTTTATATAAAAAATACTCTGTATTTTATACTGCTCAAAATATAATAATGTCTCTTTATGCCTGTATATACCTCCATCATAGGATCATAGGATCGCATTGCAAACTGACCCGTGTATAATATCCTCCTTCTATAAGCTCCCCAACAACCAAGACACCTCTAGACACACAGTGGGACTGTAATACATGCTTATAGAATTAACAAGTGAATGAGCAGAATCCATGGTTTGCTAGGCTAGATCTCAACAACCCACAAAGACAATGCTATAATTAAAAAAAAATAATATCGAATGTTCATCCTCTATCTCAAAATTCAATCTACCATATTAATATAGATTGACTTATTTCCTACAAACCCAGAAAAAAAAAATACTGCACACACAAAGAATGATGCAGTAAGGCTAAGAGACTCTCTAAAAGACTGTTTTCAGCAGTTTGAGAAAAGGGATCAATCAGACATGTAAGTTTGGAAGCCTTTACCCTTCTGTAAAGGCTACTTTGATCTTATGTAACTTGTGTTGATCATTCAACATAACCATGTTTCTGAGCCAGTGCTTAGGATTTAGAATTGTCCTGGTTCCATCCCATCTAATCCTTGTCTGCTCTGTGACCTTGAGCAAATTTCTCACTCTTCCACTTGCTTCTCTTCTTTTAAGTATGGGATGAGGAAAAAAAAAAGAAAGAAAGAAACCAGCAGATCTTGTTTAACAGGATAAGGCTCTTAGCACTTTAACTGATATAACAAGCTCCAAATATATTATCTCTTCATTATTGTTGCATTAGTATTGCTCTAATTAATATCACCAAGCAGCTCCTGAGAGGATCTAAGCTCTGGAAATACAGAAACCTCACTTCAGTGTGTTAGCAAAAAAAAAAAAAAAAAGAATCTAAATAAAGAAGAGCATATTAGGATGGAAGCTATAATATAAGCAGATAAAAGAAGCACAATAAAAAAGTTGTGAATGTGGTATAGAGTTTTCAAGAGGTTCCTGAAAGAAGAATATGAGCTCAGATGAAAACAAAATAGCATTTGAACCAAAGCATGACGTGAAAAAAGACCATACATTTATTAAAGCCTGATAAAGAGGAAAAAAGTAAAGAGTAGTCAGAGTTTAGAGTACCACGGTAAACTTCTAGTTGGTTATCAAGTGGTGTTTGCTTTACCTAGGACGTCTCTTACTGTGAGACTGGCTTATTCCTCCAGACACTACTTTATCTTTACTATCAAACCTTTCATACCATATGGAAGTTGCCAACAAACTCAAGAAAAGG
>SJYF01001616.1:1039775-1051471 GCA_006410515.1 Procapra przewalskii
GCTTCCATAGCGTTCTGGGTTTTACCCTACTCATCTTGAGATGGCTTCTGCACATCCAGAAAGAGGGCATGGCCGCCACCCTGGTTTTGCAGTTTCAAGAGACGCTCTGTGCCCTCGTGCTTCTCCTTGGCCAATCCCACACCCTCCAGGGCCACATCGTCGTGGTCGAAATAGAAGCCCAGAGAGAGAGGTAGGTGTAGGAGGCCCACAGATGCATGTTAACCAAGGCGGTTGATTGCGGCCTCCACCTTGGTAGAATAATTCTGACGAATCTGGGAGCTCATGATTGGTCGGTAATAAGGAGTTAAAAAATGGTGGCTGGTTCCGGTGATTGTGGACAGCTGAGTGGCTGGCTCCGGAGGTTGCGACTGGGAAAAAGGTTGGAGGGTGGTTGGAGGCTTTAGCAAGGGGTTTCCCTGGGTCTGTTCCGTCCAAGCACCATTGAAGCAAGAGACAGATCCGCAGGGCCACCGAGCGCACTTCGCTCCTCTTTCATTTTCATTAAGAGGTTCCTTAATGCTTCTTTGCTTCTGCCATTAGAGTGGTGTCATCTGCATATCTGAGGTTGTTGATATTTCTCCCAGCGATCTTGCTTCCGGCTTGTGCTTCATCCAGCTTGGCATTTTGCATGATGTGCTCTACGTGTAAATTAAATAAGCATGGTGACAGTACACAACCTTGATGTACTCCTTTCCCAATTTGGAACCAGTCCGTTCCATGTCTTGTTCTAACTGTTGCCTCTTGAACAGCATACAGGTTTCTCAGGAGGCAGGTCAGGTGGTCTGGTATTCCCACCTCTTTAAGAATTTTCCACAGTTTGTTGTGATCCACACAGCCAAAGGTTTTAGTGTAGTCAGTGAAGCATAAGCAGAAATTTTCCTGGAATAATTTTTCTGTCTCCATGATCTAATGAATATTGGCAATTTCATCTCTAGTTCTTTCTACCTTTTGTAAACTCAGTTGGTACGCTGGGAAGTTCACATTTCGTGTACTGCTGAAGCCTACATTGAAGGATTTTGTGCATTGCCTTACTAGTATGTTAAATGAGCCCAGTTGTATTATAGTTTGGACATTTTTGGCATTGCTCTTCTTTGGGACTGGAATGAAAACTGACCTTTTCCAGTCCTGTGGCCACTGCTGAGTTTTCCAAATCTGCTGACAATAGGTCTCAGCTGTTCCAGAACTCTGCAGTTGCCAGTGACACTTTCAAATCAAGCTAGACAGCAATTATCTGTATGATCAGTGCTCCCCTCCAGAACGCTGTTGAGCTTCTTAGCGATATTAGTGTCCCCTTCTCTAGTGCATTTTTTATTGTTTTAATGAAATTCACATGGTGAGTTTTTTCCAGTCTTACTCTTCTCTAGCATACCTGTATCTCAGAATATATTCCTCAGTGTTTTGTCAAGGCAGTGGCAGAATCTCTACTTTATTAAGTATGGGACATCATTGTGCCATATTCCTATCAGAATTTTAAATAATGAACAAGAAGAAAGGGCTCCACTGTCATTAAACTCTTGTTTATGCAGCCTTATATTCCATCCTTGTGGTCTACTACATTCAAATTAATTTCCCATGCATATTTTCAGCTACCTTCCAGGATTTATTAACCAGTCATTTCAGTTCCTTTCATTGTTAATCTACTTTCTGGTTCAGACACAATACTTCTCCAGTTATTCCATGTTGAAATTTGGCCATAGTCATTTATCTAGCAACAATCAGGGGTAGTGATTTCAGACCTTGAATATGATGAATGATTGCCTTGCAAGATATCATGTAATGTCTTCACACGGTCATAGTCAAGGGTAGGTTTCTTGATGACTTCTGTAAAAGCAGAGGCTCCAGAGAACTCGGGAATTTGAGTGCTCAAGTATGTCAGTCCTTGTCTCAGGTCTCAAGGTCCTGCTCCATCCACATCTTTGTCCTTAATTTAGTCTCAGAGGCTTGCCAGTGATCTATACTCAGCCTTATTTGTTGGATTTCTCTCCTTAAAATTAGGACTTGGGCTTGAATTTGAGCACAGGCTTGCCTTTTGATGCAAGAGATTGGGCTCTCTTCACAATATGATAAAGGCCCTTTTGTAAATTTCATACCACATTTGAGTCAGTAGCTAACCAATCTGGGCTTTTTTCCCCCCCCCCCATCCTAGCAGTCTTGCAGGCTATAGTCCATGGGGTTGTGAAGAGTCAGACACAACTGAGCAGCTAATCATGCAGCAGAGCTTCAGTGGTGCTTAACCAACTCCACATTCCTTATAATCACCACTGCTATCTCTCCACTGGCATATTGCCTAAGCCACAGCACTCTCTCCAGATATGACATATCCCACTTCATCACATGTGAGGATTATGGTAGTTGTGATGATTCAGCCACCAACGATTATCACCATCCACTTAGCACCAGAAATGTAATCCTTGTCATTTGGACAATAAAGATTCAATTTCTACATTATATCATGAAAAACTGCTTCAAAAGTTCATGGCTGTTAATATCTGTCTTAGTTTGGATTTTGCTAGAAGGAAACACTTGGGCAAGTTGTAGTTAACCCAAGTAGTTTTAATGGGAATTAAAACTGCTATGGGAAAGAGGAAGGAAAACAGGAAAAGAAAGGCAGGTAATAAAAGATATCTTATTATCAACTGCCATCATGGGCAGCATGAACTCAACCCCCTGAAGAACTCAAAGCTAGTTGAAAAAAAAAAAAAAGAGCTTCAGGATAAACTCAGTGGAGGGGTAAGAAAGTTCTATCAGGCATGGATCAAAGCCTCCTCTTCAGAACTTATATTTTTATCACACATCCAGCTTACATGTGCACAAGCAGAGAGGGCTCCAGAAGTTGAAAAAGTTTTCAGGAAAAGAGAGATGCTGCTAGTGAAAGTGTGGCTAACCCTCTGAGATAGTGAGGCACGAGAGTAGGGAGGGCACCGTAAGTGTCTGTTACAGTTATATCCTATCTGATTTTTTTCAGGTATTCATTTCTTTTTAATTTTATTTGTCTTCTCATTATATTCCATATTAACCATTGAGTTTTTATGGGATCTGTTCTTTCTCATGTTCTTATAATTTAATTTTTATTTCTGAAATAAGTTTCCCTTCAATCTCTTTCCTAAAATCTTACAATCTGATGCTTCACATGCTCGGTGTATTACACACCACCTCCTGTCTGCCTATCTGAATTTCTGGATTTGCTCTGAATTGTATCATCCTAACTGTAATTGCTTGATTAATTTTTCAAATTCATGTAGGATTATTGTGGCAAAATATTCTTATATTTCAGGATAAATTTTGTCTGTTTCTGTTTATTCTTTTGAGAAGATTTGATGCTTGTTTTCTCATTTTTTATATGTACGCTACAATTTCATTTTGGATTATTAATACTTGAAGTTGGTTTTTTTTTTGCACCAGTTATTAGGAGAGAAATCACATATTTCCTGCCAGCTAGTTTCAATTAATATGTTGGTTTTTTTCTGTTTTTTTTTCCCTATTCAACTTGTCTTTTAATATGGCTTATAGGAATTGAAATTGTTGGATTCAGATCCAGAACTTGTCATTAATCAAAAAAATATTGTAATGAATTTATTTAATGAATTTATGTTTCATTTTCAGAATTGGCATTTAATGTTTTTAGCATTTGTTCAGATGCTCTTTATCTTGCCCGTAGTTTATTATTTTTTTTCCTGAGATAATTGTAGATTCACATATACTAGTAAGAAATAACACAGAGAAACTCCATTCAGTTCAATGTTCATTCAGTTCCCAACAGTGGCAACATCTTCCATAGCTATAGTACTACTAGTACTACAACCCACATGTATTACAAAGGGATATTAATAAAATCCATCAATCTTATCCAGACAATTAGCTTTATATACTGTGCATGCGTATTTAATTCTATATGACTTCAAGGCATGGAGACTTCTGTCACAGCTGCCACACTTCAATCAAGCCCCTTGTGCTACTGAAATTGCCATAGTCACCTCCCTTCATCCCCCTCCCTAACCCCAGAACCAACTAATCTGTTATCTGTCTCTATCATTTATCATTTCGTCATTGTTCCATGAATGGAATCATACAGCATTTCATCTTTAGTCTGGCTTCTATTGCTAGGCATAATTAAATCGTGACCCATCAAAACCGTCATTAGATACTGACAGCTGTCCCTTTTTCTGCTGGATGGCTGCTGTTGGTATGACACAATTTGTTAAACCATTGATTTCACTCTTCATGTTCTGAAATATCACAGCATACTTGTTTTGTGTTAATTTCATATTACATTATTTTTAAGTGAAAGCATATGAATTCTGTACTTTATTCCTTCTTCTAAACTCTCTTATCAACTCATGAGGTTTTAAAACTCTAGCCATGAGTATTTTTTTTAAGCTATGAAAAACAACCTTCAAAGGTAATGTGAGCACCTTATAACAACAAAATAATCTTAGTTAATCCTTTCAAACCGTTGTATCATTGCTGCCATTTATTTCACTTTCATATAAGCATATAAGTGTGAGTATATGTGTGTGTATATATATATATGTGATGTGATATGCTAGCTGCTCAGTCATGTCTGATTCTTTTCGACCCTTTGGACTGTAGCCTGCCAGGCTCCTCTATCCATGGGATTTTTCAGGCAAGAATACTGGAGTTGGCCACCATTTCCTCCTCCAGGGGATTTCCCAACCCAGGGACTGAACTCTTGTCTCCTACATCTCATACATTGCAGGCAAATTCTTTACCCACAAAGCCGTTGGGGAAGCCTTACATATGTGTGTGTGCATGTGTGTGTGTGATATGTCTATAAACATACATAATTTAATAAGTTTCTATATTATTTTGAAAAACCCACATTGTAATGAATAAGAAAAATAAAAGTTTTTATTTTATCTTCATTTAATCTTCAATACTTTTCATTTTATGTAGATCTGAGTTTCTAATCAATATTATGTCTTATCTCTAATGAAGTTCTTTCAACATTTCTTATAAGGCAGGGGGCAATAAATTCCCTCTATTTTTGTTTATCTGAGAATATCCTTATTTCTCTTTCCCAGGCTCCCCTGTCCATGTGATTCTCCAGGCAAGAATACTGGAGTGGGTTGCCATTTTCTTCTCCATGAGATTGAACCCAGGTCTCCCGCACTGTAGGCAGACACTTTACCCTCTGAACTATCAGGGATGCCAAAGCTCATCAAAGATATCTCTAATTTATGTTACAGTGTTTTTTATCTCTAGCATTTCTTTTTGGTTCTTTCTTATGATTTCCATTTCCTACTTACATTGCCTCTCTGTTTTTGCATGCTGTCTAATTTATCCAGTACTTTGGATAAAGTTCCAATACTTTGGTCACCTGATGTGAAGAGCCAATTATTAATAATTATTTTGAGGAATAATTTTGCAAGGTAAAAAATTTGTAGGTTGGTGTTTGTCTCCACTTTTATTATTTCAGCCTACTCTCTCTAGTCTACACAGGTTTTGAGAAGTCAGATGTAATCCTTACCTTTGCTTTTTAAAGTAAGTTGTTGTTTTTGTGACTGTTGCTTTTTCTGACTTCTTTTAGTAGTTTTAAAACTTAGATTTTCTGTAGTTTGATATTGATATGCCAACATGTGCTGTTTGTACTAAGTCACTTCAGTTATGTTTGACTCTTTGCGACTCTATGGACTATAGGCAGCCAGATCTCCTCCAGGATCCTCCATGGGATCCTTCAGGCAAGAATACTGGACTGAGTTGCCATGCCCTTCTCCAGGGGATCTTTCTGACCCAGGGATTGAACCCAAGTCCCTCCCACCTGCTGCATTGGCAGGTGGGTTCTCCCACAAGCTTCACCTGGGAAGCGCATATGCCAAGGGGTAGATTTACTTTAGCATTTATCCCACTGGGTGTTCCTGGATCTGTGGCTAGGTCTCTGGCATTAATTTATATAAATTCTCAGTCATTATTGTTTCAAATATTTCTTCTTTTCCTCTCTCTCTCCTCCAGTGAGATTGTTGTACCTTTTGGAGTTGTCCCCCCATTCTTGCATACTCTGTTCTATTTTTGTATTGCTTTGCCAGTCTTGTTCTCTTTGCTTTTTAGTATTGGAGGCCTCTATTGGTATATTCTAAAGGATTATTTATTCAACTATGTCCATTCTTATAATAAGCTCATCAAAAGTGAAATGAAGTTGCTCAGTTGTGTCCTACTCTTTGTGACCCCATGGACTGTAGCCTACCAGGCTTCCCTGTCCATGATTCTCCAGGCAAAAATACTGGAGTGGGTTGCCATTTCCTTCTCCATGAGATTGAACCCAGGTCTCCCACACTGCAGGCAGATGATTTACCCTCTGAGCTACCAGGGATGCCAAAGCTCATCAAAGATATCTCTAATTTATGTTACAGTGTTTTATCTCTAGCATTTCCTTTTGGTTCTTTCTTATGATTCCTACTTACTTTGCCTCTCTATTTTTGCATGCTGTTTAATTTATCCAATACTTTGGATAAAGTTCCAATACTTTGGTCATCTGATGCGAGGAGCCAATTCACTGGAAAAGGTCCTATTGCTGGGAAAATTTGAGGGCAGGAGAAGTGGGCAAAAGAGGATGAGATGGTTGCATGGCATCACCAACTCAATAGACATGAGTTTGAGCAAGCTCTGAGAGATAGTGAAGGACTGGGAAGCCTAGCATACTGCAATCCACGGGGTCACAGAAAATCAGACACAGCTTAGCGACTGAACAACTACTTTATCCATTAGAGCTCTTAGCATTTTGTTCATGGTTGTTTTAAATTTCCAGCCAGATAATTCCAACGTTGTTGTCATGCCTGGTTCTTAAGTTGGTCCTGTCCCTTCAGATTGTACTTGTTGCTTTTTGCCTTATAGCTGTTGTTGTTGTTGTTGTTTCCCCTTGATAAGTAGATGTGCTGCAATAGGCAGAAGCATCTGTTCTAAACAGACCTACAGGAATGCGGTGGCAAGGAGACGGAGGGAGGGAAAGCGCTCTATAGTCCTATGGTTGGGTCTTAGTTTTCAATGGGCCTATACCCCTGGGCTGTGAACTTCATACGTGCACCTCAGTTTTCCCTCCTCTTCCTTTAACTGGACAAAATAACTTGAGGGACTAGAATTGAGCTTTTTTCTTTTCTCACATGGAATGTTAAGAGCTGGCTGGAGTTAGATATTTCCCTTTGCCTAGATCAGTTAGTCTTTTATAAAAAACCCCAACAAGTTAGGCTCTGATTAAATCATTTCTCCTGAGTACATACCTTGTTAGGAAGAAAATGTGCTCTGGAATAGTTCAAAATTACTTCTTTTCCTCTCCCCATCCTGGAAACATAAAGAGATTTCCATTCAATGTTTACTGTGAAAACCTAGTCTGGCTCTTGGTGGTAAGTCACAAAAGTATAAAAAGTGTGGGTACCTCACCTGCTCCATGACTAGATCCCAGTGGAATTTTTAGCTCTCAGACTTGATCATGAAGAAGCTCCATTAACTCAACAATTGCAGTGGAGATTTTCCTTCCCCAGCACTGATGTCTGTTTATGAGTTTCTGTTTTGATGAGTCCTGACTTGCCATGTTCAGCTGTGTCTCCAGTCCTGGGGGCAGCAATGTGGCATGTGTCCTCCCCTCTCTTATGAATCCAAGAAAAGTTGTTCACTTTTTTACTTTGTTCAGTGTTTTAGTTGTTAGGATGGAGTGGCAACTTCCAAGCTCTCTACATTGGAACCAAACCAGACCCAGCATTTTTTTTTATATATAAAGTATTAGCTACTATGTCTTATCCATGATACAGCTACAACTCAGCAGAGAGAAAACTTTCTTTTCTTAAGCAGGAAGATATTTTTCAGCTCAAAGTTTCATACAAAGGAAAAATTCTTGTGTCCTCACATTGGTTAAACTAGGTGACAGATCTCAGCTCTCATCCATGTATAGAAAATATGCTGACGTCTTAAAGAAACATGCAGAAAACCAACATGTCTTTCTGTAAACTTGCTTTCTGTTAAAGAGACACATTTTGTGTGTAAATGGTCATTTTGTATGTAGAGATGTAAATATATACATGTTTGTATATAAACAGCCATGTACACAGGTAAGGAGGAGAAGGCAATGGCACCCCACTCCAGCACTCTTGCCTGGAAAATCCCATGGACAGAGGAGCCTGGTGGGCTGCAGTCCATGGGGTCGCTGAGAGTTGGACATGACTAAGTGACTTCACTTTCACCTTTCACTTTCATGCATTGGAGAAGAAAATGGCAACCCACTCCAGTGCTCCTGCCTTGAGAATCCCAGGGATGGGGGAGCCTGGTGGGCTGCTGTCTATGGGGTCGCACAGAATCGGACATGACTGAAGTGACTTAGCAGCAGCAGCACACAAGTAAGGAGTTTTTGCTATAAGTAAAATGTAAAAATCTGTACAAAGTTGAACTTAGGGGTGTATGGAAATGGCTAGCACTGAACAGATCAGAGTGAGAGATGTGGATTACTGCCACTGCGTCCTCTTCATTATTCCTGATGTTCACTGTGCCTCCCAAACCTACCCCTGTAGTATGAAATGATCATTAATTATCCTTACATCACAGGTTGAAAAAGTATGGCTTTACTAAGCCGAATAGTTGATCATTTACTACGTGGGAACATTTTTCTATTTGATTTTGCTGCTATAGAGCACAGCATGAGTAGAGATGGAGCATGTTTTTTGCCAGTTGAGGCTGAGACCAGACTTTAAGAAGATCTGAGCCTAACAAGTAAGAGTTTAATTCCTTAGGCAATGGGGCATCATTGATTTTTTTTTCTTTTTCTCAACCAAGGATTAATGTGATCTAATTGTACTTCAGGAAGAAGGCTTAGGAAGAACTATAGAATTGATTAGAGAAAAGTGACTTAAAGCTAAGCAGTTGTTTTGTGTATGCTTAAGTATAAAATGTACAGTTCTAATGATGAGAAGTAGCTATATGTAAACAGAAAATACAAAATACAAGTTAAATTTAGATGAAATATATTTCAACCAGATGATACATAAATATATATCCAATGACACACAGTCATTTGATTTAAGGCAGTTTTCTACCAATAATCCTACCTGTGTTTCTTATTATCTCAGTCCATTGGCCTTCCTCTGAATATTACATCTGTGAAAAATCTTGCAATGATAATTATTTCATTGAAACCTTTTTAATTTAAGGTATTTATAATAATCTGTTATGATAATGATAGTGTCCTTTGAGCATTTCTTTTAAAACTGAAATCCTATTTTCTTTAACTTATGAGAATGTTACAGTTTTGATCGAAAAATATTTTCTCTTTTCATCTGAAATTCTCCACAATCATTTCTGAAAGCAACCATATAATGGAATGGTTGCTAACTTGAATGAGTTTAGGAACAATTTTTGACTCGGTAAATAAAACATTTAACTGATCAGCGTATTCATGGATGTGAAAAACCCTTTCTTCCCTTATAAGATTTTGTGAATGCTCACAAGATAATACGGGGAAACTATAGCTAGTTATCTCTGTGTTATGGAGAAAAAAATAATTATTTTAGCTTGATTGAATCTAGAAATTCAGTTACGAAGAAGTTGAATATAGTGGACAAATTATTTGTACACAGAACTTAAGTCAAAATCAACAAACTCCTATTTTAATCAGAAATCTTCCCACGGTAGTGTGCATCCTTCAATCTGTCAGAAAATATCCTCGGTAGTTCATGGTTTAATATTCCTCTTTTCACACAACAGTCATGTTACCCTCCTGGTCAGACACGTTTTATGGAGGAAAAGCCTCAATTTCATACTTCCGCCCATTCTTTTATTAATACTGCGTTTGATTACAGGTGCTTTGGAGTAACTTCTTTTAGAACAGGAGGAGGCATCTGGTTTGTGCCAGTAAGTGACAACAATCTAAATTGTTTGCTGCCAGTGTCCCTTGCCATCACAGCTCTCAGAGTTTCTCAGTTTTATCTGCTAAACACTGTAGTCTTATCATGGATTCTCTGTCCACAAAGAATGTCCACTAATACCTATTTGGTATTAGTATAAATTGTTAGGGGGAAGACTAACTTGAAATGCATATCGCCAAAAATTTTGAAATAGAAAACTGACCTTTGAGAGTTCACAATGGGCATAAGAGGCTATGATATCCTGAAAAAGGACACAATAAGATCTCAGGAAAAAATGCCTGAATTGTGGTATAATCAGTCTTTCCTGATAGTTCTAATGTATAAATTTGTCAAATGTTTCAGACTGCATCAAATATACTATATTTGCTTGTGAGAAAAGGAGGTAAATAAAATGAGGTAGAAAAATGCATGATACCTATACATTTACAGACAAGATAACTAATCAAAGAATGTGGTCCATGAATTAGAAAAAAAAAAACAACCTAGATTGTAAAATTTAGAGCACCATATCAGAGAAGATAAATTACCAGGAAACAGTGAGTGTAGGTAATTCCTTTTCCACTTTTGATTTTCAAGCCTGATGCTATGGGCTTCTCAGGTGGCACAGGGGTAAAGAATCTACCTGCTGAGGCAGGAGGTGCAAGAGAGGCAGGCTTGTGCCTGGGCTGGGAAGACCTACTGGAGTAGGCAGTGGCAACACACTCCAGCATTCTTGCCTGGAAAACTCCACGGATGGAGTCACAGAGTTGGACATGACTGAGCATGCACACAGAAAAATGGTATAATTGCACATGTTTCTGAGGAAGAGTGTTTGTCATATAAACATATAGTACTTGTAGCATATTCTAATAATATACTTCTATGTTGAAGTGTTAAATATAGGAATATGTTCTTGAAGGGTAGAAAGTAGGAAGTGGAGAACACAAGTTCATGTGGAAAATATATCTCAACAATTCTTTTATGTGCATATGAAGCACTTTGTTTAGGTTCTGAGATATATTGCTTTTGTTTTTTAGTTGCCAAGTCATGTCTGACTCTTTGCAGGTCCATGAACTATATAGCCTGACAGGCTCCTCTGTCCATGGGATTTCCCAGGCAAGAATACTTCTCCAGGGGGTCTTCCTGAGAAGACCCAGGGATTGAGCCTACATCTGCTTCACTGGCAGGCAAATTTTTACCATTGAGTGACCAGGTTCTTACCTATTATTTGTCAAGTCAATGGGTAAAATTCTGAAATCTATATTTTCTATTATGTCCCCTAGTGGTAACTGCCTGAAAGCTGTAGGCAGACAACATAAAATATAGTAGGAGTTGGGCTTCCCAGGTGGCATTAGTGGTGAAACCCTGCCTGCCAATGCAGGGTGTGTAAGAGATGTGGGTTCATTCCCCGGGTTGGGTAGATCCCCTGGAGGAAGGCATGGTGACACACTCAAGTATTCTTGCCTGAGGACTCATGGACAGAGGTGCCTAGTGGGCTACAGTCCATAAGGATGCAAAGGGTCAGACCCAACTGAAGCAGCTTAGTACATACAGTACACACACAGGGCAATTTCATAATTCTTTCAGAATTTAGCCTGGCTCATTGCTCATCTGGGCCATTTTCTTAATGGTTATTTCAACTTGAGCTTTACAATGCCCTTTATAGCCCATATTAAGAGCAATATTTCCCTTTTATATTTATCATCTGTTAACTTCCTCTCTGTAACTCTTATATTCATTCAGTGTATGATTCTTTTTTAAATAAGTGGTCTTTCCATATATCACATGTTAGATAATTCAGTCATTATTATATTAACAATGTAATATACATTAATAAATAAGTAGCATTGACAT
>SJYF01001616.1:1063485-1075549 GCA_006410515.1 Procapra przewalskii
CTTTCCCAGAATCAGGATCTTTTCAGTGAGTCTGCTCTTTGCATCAGGTAGCAAAAGTATTGGAGTTTCAGCTTCAGCATCCGTCCTTCCAATTAATATTCAGAACTGATTTCCTTTAGGATTGACTGGTTTGACCTCCTTGCAGTCCAAGTGACTCTCAAGAGTCTCCTCCAACTCCACAGTTCAAAAGCATCAATTCTTCGGTGCTCAGCCTTCTTTATGGTGCAACTCTCACATCCATACATGGCTACTGGCAAAACCAGTAGATTTTGATGAGAGTAGGCTTTGACTAGATGGATCTTAGTTGGCTAAGTTATGTCTCTGCTTTTTGATATCTCTGTAGGTTGGTCGTAACTTTCCTTCCAAGGAGCAAGTGTCTTTTAATTTCATGGCTGCAGTCACCAACTGCAGTGATTTTGGAGCCCCCCAAAATAAAGTCTGTCACTGTTTCCATTGTTTCTCCATCTATTTCCCATGAAGTGATGGGACCAGCTGCCATGATCTTAGTTTTTGAATGTTGAGTTTTAAGCCAACTTTTTCACTCTCCTCTTTTGCCTTCATCAAGAGGCTCTTTAGTTCCTCTTTACTTTCTGCCATAAGGGTGGTGTCATCTGCCTATCTGAGGTCATTGATATGTTTCCCAGCAATCTATATTTCAGCTTCTGTTTCATATAGACTGGCAATTCTCATGACATACTTGACATAGAAGTTAAATAAGCAGGGTGACAATATACACGCTTGATGTGCTCTTTTCCCAATTTGGAACCAGTTCTTTTCCCCATATTCAGTATTAACTGTTGTTTCTTGACCTGCCTACAGGTTTTGCAGGAGGCAGTTAAGGTGGGCTGGTATTCCCATCTTTTTAAGAATTTTCCACAGTTTATTGTAATCCACAGAGTCAAAGGCTTTAGCAAAATCAATGAAGCAGAAGTAGATTTTTTTTTTCTGAAATGTTCTTGCTGTTTCTATGATCCACTGGTTGTTGGCAATTTGTTCTCTGGTTTCTCTGCCTTTTCTAAATACAGCTTGAACATCTGGAAGTTCTCAGTTAATGTACGGTTGGAGCCTGGCTTGGAGAATTTTCAGCATTACTTTGCTAGTATGTGAGATGAGTGCATTTGTGCAGCAGTTTGGTCTTTATTTGGTATTGCCTTTATTTGGGACTGGGATGAAAACTGACCTTTTCCAGAAATTTACTTCTCACAAATCTGGAGGATGGGAAGTCTGAGATCATGATGCCAGCCACATTTGTGACTGGTGACGTCTCACTTGCCAGCTTATAGACTGTGCCTGCAAATTCTGTCCTTACACGGTGTAAGTGGCTAGACATAGTTGTGGGATCTCTTCTATAAGACCGTTAATCCCCTTCTTGAAGGTTCTACCCTTATTGACCTAAGATCCTCCCCAAACCCCTTCCTCCTAAAGTCATCGCTTTGCATGTTTTTAGACCATTGCACTAGTTTAGTTCTCATATCTGAGAACAATTTTTAAAAATGATTTATGTTCTTTTAAGTTTCTGAAAATATTATTTTGTTGCACAAAGTGTGTTCCACCCTGGTGAATATTCCATGAGGGCTTGAGAAAAATGCCTGCTCACTGGTTGTGGAGGATTATATGAATGTCACTTACATTAAGTTGATTGATAATGTTATTTGGTTTAACATTATCTTTTCATATTTTCTTCCCTTTTTATCTGAATAATGAAGAGATAGTGAAGTCTCTTACAATAATAGTGGATTTCTCTTTCTCCTTTCAGTTATATCAGTTTTCAACTCTCATTATTTAATGCTACCCTTTATTCCAGAAAATTTTCCTTGTTTTGAGGTCTTGGTGTAAAACTCAAATATGGCTACTCCAGCTTACTTTTGATTAGTGTTAGCATAATGTATAGTTTATGGCTTCCCTGGTGGGTCAGCAGTAAAGAATCCACCTGCAATTCAGGAGACACGGCAGGAGCCACAGTTTCAATCCCTAGGTTGGGAAGATCCCCTGGAAAAGGAAATGGCAACCCATTCCATGGGAAACCCCATAGAGAGAAGAGCCCAGCAGGTTACAGTCCAAGGGGTCCAAAAGAGTTGGATATGATTTCGCAGCTGAACAACAAAATGTACATTTTACTTTCCTTTTAGCTTATCTGATTCTTTACATTTAAAAAGGGTTTCTTGTAGATAGCATATAGTTGAGTCTAGTTTGCAATAATTCAACAAAAAGGCTTCAGAACAAGGGAAATTACCAGAAATAAAAATTGCATAAGCCAGAAAGAAAAACACCAATACAGTATACTAACGCATATATATGGAATTTAGAAAGATAGTAACAATAACCCTGTATGCGAGACAGCAAAAGAGACGCAGATGTATAGAACAGTCTTTTGGACTCTGTGGGAGAGGGAGAGGGTGGGATGATCTGGGAGAATGGCATTCAAACATGTATAATACCATATATGAAACGAATCACCGGTCCAGGTTTGATGCATGATACTGGATGCTTGGGGCTGGTACACTGAGATGACCCAGAGGGATGGTACAGGGAGGGATGTAGGAGGGGGGTTCAGGATGGGGAACATGTGTATACCTGTGGCGGAGTCATGTTGATGTATGGCAAAAGTGAAGTGAGTGAAGTCGCTCAGTCGTGTCCGACCCTCAGCGACCTCATGGACTGCAGCCTTCCAGGCTACTCCGTCCATGGGATTTTCCAGGCGAGAGTACTGGAGTGGGGTACCACTGCCTTCTCACCAATACAATATTTTAAAGTAATTAGCCTCCAATTAAAATAAACATATTTATATATTTTTTTAATTGCATAGTAAGAAATGGATAGGCTTCCCTGGTGACTCAGATGGTAAAGAATCTGCCTGCAATGTGGGAGACCTGGGTTCAACCCCTGGGTCAAGAAGATCTCTTGGAAAAGGGAATGACTACACACTCTGGTACTCTTGCCAGGAGAATTCCAAAGACAAAGGAGCCTTGACCTGTATGCAGGTTAAAAAGCAACAGTTACTACTGGACATGGAACAACAGACTGGCTTCAAATAGGAAAAGGAGTACATCAAGGCTGTATACTGTCACCCTGTTTTTTAACTTATATGAAGACTACATCATGTGAAATGCCGAGCTGGATGAAACACAGCTGGAACCAAGATTTCATGGAGAAATATCAATAACCTCAGATATACAAATGACACCACCCTTATGGTAGAAATCAAAGAGGAACTAAAGAGCCTCTCAATGAAAGTGAAAAAGGAGAGTGAAAAAGTTGGCTTAAAGCTCAACATTCAGAAAACCAAGATCATGGCATCTTATCCCATCACTTCATGACAAACACATGGGGAAACAATGGAAACAGCAGCTGACTTTATATTTTGGGGTTCCAAAATCACTGAAGATGGTGATTGCAGCCATGAAATTAAAAGACACTTGCTCTTTGGAAGAAAAGCTATGACCAACCTAGACAGCATATTAAAAAGCAGAGACATTACTTTGCCAACAAAGATCTGTCCAGTCAAAGCTATGGCTTTTCCAGTAATCATGTATGAATGTGAGAGTTGGACTATAAAAAACTGAGCACCAAAAAGCTGATGCTATTGAACTGTGGTGTTGGACTGCAAGGAGATCAAACCAGTCCATCCTAAAGGAAATCAGTCCTGAATATTCACTGGAAGAACTGATGCTGAAGCTGAAACTCCAATATTTGCCCACCTAATGCAAAGAACTGACTCATTTGAACATACCCTGACGCTGGGAAAGATTGAAGGTTGAAGGAGAAGGGGATGACAGCGGATGAGACGGTTGGATGGAATCATCGACTCAATGGACATGAGTTTGAGTAAGCTCCTGGAGTTGGTGATGGACAGAGAAGCTTACTGTGCTGCAGTCCATGGGGTCACAGAGTCAGACACAACTGAGTGACTGGACTGAACTGAACTGAATAAATCAGTAGAACTGAAGGGAGAAATAGAAAAATTTATTATCCTTCTTGGAGCCATTTAAGCCCTCTCTTTTGGAGAAGGAAATAGCAACCCACTCCAGGATTCTTGCCTGGGAAATGCCACAGAGAGGAGCCTGACTGGCTACAGTCCACTGGGTTGCAAAAAGCTGGACATGATTTAATGACTGAAACAAACAGGCCATCCCTCTTTTAGGCTTCCTTGGTTTTTCTCTTGGCATGTCTTCCTTCCTAAAAGAGAGTCACAGCATCTGACTGTTTATTCAACTGTAATCCACTGTTATCCTGAAACTCATTTCATCTGTTTTTTAGTCATTAGGTAAGGGAAGCATTCTGTCATCTAATATTTAAGCCTCAAGCAATTGGTGTCTGGGTATTGTCTACCACAAGTGCTATTTCAGTGAAAGAACTTCTGTTTTTCCCTGTTAGATAATGTAGGATGCTGCTGGTGTGAAAAATATGCCCTTCTACAGCAGGACCGAGTTTCTAGTTAAATATTTTTTTAATCTGTTAATTAATTTTAATTGGATAATCACTAACAATTTTGTGATGGTTTTTGCCATACATCGACCTGAATCAGGCACAGGTATAATATTTTAGCATGGAGAGCAGGACTTTGGAATGGAGAACATTCTAAGTATATTTCACAATGGTTATTCTTCCCTTACCTCTGCCAGAGTTGTGAGAAGATCTTTCTTGGAACTGTACTACGGAACCTACTAGGTTTCCTAGAGTTTAATATGGTTTATAAATGTAGCCTCTTCCCCCAGACTTGAGCGTCCACAATTTATCACTCTCCACTTCATCCTCCACACTCAGCATCCAGCAATTCACAATAGCTTCCCTGGTGGCTCAGAGGTTAAAGCGTCTGCCCCCAATGCGGGAGACCCGGGTTCGATCCCTGGGTTGAGAAGGTCCCCTGGAGAAGGAAATGGCAATCCACTCCAGTATTCTTGCCTGGAGAATCCCATGGATGGAGAGGCCTAGTAGGTTACAGTCCACGGGATCGCAAAGAGTCGGACACTACTGAGCAACTTCACGTCACCTCACCATCAAGGGCTAACTACCAGTTCATGGCTTGTGTATCTTCTTGCCCTGTAAGCTGATCTCAGCTGTGACTCTCTATTAAGCCGTCTCTCTAGATTTGGGGTTTGTGTTTGTTGAGTGTTTGTCTTGCAAACTCAGTTCCCTTACAATTACAAGAAAAATTATTTAGTTTCAGTCTGTTCAGCTTTTTCTCCATGCAAGATTGAGAATGACAGTGTCTAAGCTCTCTAGTACTCTTGCCTGGAAAATCCCATGGGTGGAGGAGCCTGGAAGGCTGCAGTCCATGGGGTCACTGAGGGTCAGACAGGACTGAGCGACTTCACTTTTACTTTTTACTTTCATGCATCAGAGAAGGAAATGGCAACCCACTCCAGTGTTCTTGCCTGGAGATCCCAGGGACGGGGGAGCCTGGTGGGCTGCCGTCTCTGGGGTCACACAGAGTTGGACGTGACTGAAGCGACTTAGCACCAGCACCAAGCTCTCTATATCTTGTGCTAAAACTGGAAATTAACATTACTTTTTTGATAAATTGTCCTAATTTTGGACACTGAGAAATCTTTGAGAAGGACCACCGTTTTCTTCAAGTGGTGTTGTTGCTATTGTTATTATTATTTAGCATTTACTTACTTTCTGCTCCTACATAGAAACAGCCATTTCTCCAGGGATTACTGGTTCTTTTTATTGGAAAATGACATATATAAGCTAACAATGGTCACTGGGCTTACTGTTTCTATTGTAGTTCTAGAAATTTTCCACTATGCCTTCATGCAATTTTCACTACCCCACATTTGTTTTTCCTGCAAACAATATCTGTGCTTTTTGAGTCCAGGAAAAGTACACAAAATGAGAACAATACTGCTTAAATTATTATATTCTCTTACTGCCTGTGAAAGGTTAAATCAGAATATCTAGACATAGAAAAGAAATATCTATTGTTCACATACTCTATAAAATATTTCTATGGTTTTAAAAGTAAAAGTAAAAAAAATTATCCTAGAAAAAATCAATCTCTACACTAATTTAGAGAAGGAGAATATTATGTTTTGATTTTTGTTACTGGGATGGTATGTGTGAAGTAGGAACATGACCTCGTGAAATACTAGGAAATCTAAAACAATAATCATCATTTTTAGCAAAGGTGAACATGATTTTTAGGAGAACATGAATTTTAGGAGATTCTGTCCTGCACTTCTCTATATCGTCCCAAATACCTCTTCAAGATTTCAAGATGGAAGCTTTTTTTTTCCCCTAGCTGCTACAGGTGTTGGCAGCTGAGTCTGAACTCTCTGGTAAATGCCCTTGTTGCAAAGAGCTACCTATACTAAGGTTAACTCCCCCATTTTCAGGAGTAACCTATAAATAATGATTGGTCATTATGGAAAGCCACTGCCCTTGCCTCAGCTGGGACAACTTTAAGGGGCTATGCCCGTTCCAGAGCCACTCTTAGGATAACCTTATCTGCTGTTGCAAACATTCTGTAGTTCAAAGTCTTCCTCTGCCCAGTCCCACTTTTTTCACACCTGACTGGTGGTATTTTTTAGAGTACATCCCTATAAACCTCCTGCACCCACATCTCAGAACTTGAGTCTTTGTTCACAGAACCCACCTCTGACAATATCATGTTCTTATAATACACTATGTGACAAAATAATGGAAGAATAACAGAGTATCTTAAAAGTTTTGTCATGCATTTAATTTTGTCTGGCATATATACTTACATTTTGCTATTAATACTCCCAGTAACATCTTAAAGTTATCTTTTAAAATTGACATCCATCCTAATTATGCCATCATTCAAACTGTATCTGTTATGAACTTTGATTCCAGTTAGGCTTTTGATTCAGGTGCTTTAAAATAAATAAATAATACTTTAGATATTTAAAAGATGCTTTCAAGTATATAAATAATGCATTTGAGATGAACTTTCCTGAATTTAAAAAAAAAGCAAAACTGAAGTTTACAGAAAAGACTACAAAAAATGTAATTCCTGGAGATTGCCATTAAGTATTTTTATTCCATTTGTCGTAGGTTAGAGAAAAAGGGAAGATAATTCTTTTGTTAATTGTCTTTGTTTTTTTTTTTTTTTCCTTTTACACATTCTCGGCTTCCCTGGTGGCTCAGAGGTTAAAGCGTCTGCCTCCAGTGAGGGAGACCCGGGTTTGATCCCTGAGTCGGGAAGATCCCCTGGAGAAGGAAATGGCAACCCACTCCAGTATTCTTGCCTGGAGAATCCCATGAACAGAAGAGCTTGGTAGGCTACAGTCCACAGGGTCACAAAGAGTCGGACACGACTGAGTGACTTAACCTTCACTTTCACTTTCATAATGGCTAATACATATAAAAACCCTAACCCTAAAACTAAACCTAACATAAAACCCTAACCCTAACCTTAATTTTAACCTTAACCCCCATCCTGAGAGTGTGCATATAAGACCAATTTGTTCGGAAGTCCAACAAATTTAGCCTTAGTACCCAACTAACAGAATGACCTATATACTGTTGTTTTTACACATGCTTCCTGACATCCTGGGCTAGAAATAAAGGCAGTGAACTAATGTGCTCTATCCAGTACAAAAGAGGAGGAGAGCTAAAGAGATTAAATCACTGAAACATTACCCTTTTGATATTTTTATATATCTCTTTCATATTTGGTTTAGTTTTGATTGAACTATGATTATATTACAGACATTAGTCAACATACTTCTATACTTAACAACCCAACACTTTTATATACCATAAACCTATGATAAACAACCATTATGGAAGTAAGAATTATTCTGAAATGTTTTAGTGAATATTTAATATTCTATTCATAGTTTATTTTCCTAATGTCTTTTTATATTGTCTGAATATTCTGTATTATGGAAGTTCTATAATATTTGTTTTTGTTTATGATGCTGTCATAGAATTTAATACAATTTTGTTATTGTGTCTTTGAAATGGAACTATCTATGAAATGGTATACTGCCATTTTTTATCTTGAACTATATTAAAAAGTTTTAGCAAATATATTGTTAAATCATTTAAAGTGCTACCTAAAATAGATGGTACCTATTTTATCATGTCTTTGCCAGCATTATATATTCAATATAGGGTAATTTTAATAATGAAAATTGAAGCTGATGGACAGTCAGTGAATGAATTTAAATGTGAATAGTTGCATAATCTGTACATGTTCTGAAATAGTTACACGGTTTTAAGTTATATGTAATAGATTAGATCGAGCAAAATAGGCAGCTTGGAAAATGTAAGGAGGTAGGTAAATGATGGTTTTTCTCAGTAGGTGGTAAAAAAAAATGTAAATATATAGGTACATTTTTTACAAGGAATTGGTAATATTGTGTGAGAAAGTTAGAATGGAATTGTGAGGAAACAACAGACTTAAAATTTACTTTTAGAAAATGAAGCAGAAACTGAAGATATGTTTTGTATCCTCACAATTTCATTTGCGGTACATGTGCACATACTCCAAGCCTGAAAGAAGTATAAATGTGGCATGTATGCTTGAAGGTACACGTGAGTGCCTGTGTGAGGGATTTGCATGTGTGCATATGTGAATGTGTAGGTGAGGTGAATTTGTCTGTGTGTGGGTGTATGTGTGTGAATAGAAGGTTGTTGAGGTAGGGTATACAGGTGTGCATATCTATGTATGTGTGTGTATGAGTGATCTGTGTATGTATACCTGCGTGTGAGTATATGTGTATAACAGATGCATGTGTGCCACTTTGGGTGGGAGAATGCATATAGACTATATTTTGGTAGTGTCTGTGAATATGTATGTACAGAGATATTCTCATGCTTATAGGCAAGGTGTATGTTTGTGTGGGGAAGTGCATATGTGGATAGGAATGTGTATTGAGATATGCACTTCTGTGTTTGTAGGTGAATTCACATATCTATTTGAGAGTGTGTTTATCTGTGTGTCTTCTGTGGAAATATTTACTCCCTTTCTGGGAGTGTGGTACATTGAAGTGAAAGAGAAAGTCGCTCAGCCGTGTCCGATTCTTTGCAATCCCATGAACTATACAGCCCATGGAATTCTCCAGGCCAGAATACTGGAGTGGGTAGCCTTTCCCTTCTCCAGGGGATCTTCCCAACTCAGGGATAGAACCCAGGTCTCCTACATTGTGGGCAGATTCTTTACCAGCTGAGCCACAAAGGAAGCCCAATTGGCTACCGAGATAAGACAATCAAATATCAAGAGGAAAATTAGGATTTGGTACTCCTATCACAGATGCAACTGCTGCTGCTGCTGCTGCTGCTGCTGAGTCACTTCAATCGTGTCCGACTCTGTGCGACCCCATAGAGGGCAGCCAACCAGGATCCCCTATCCCTGGGATTCTTCAGGCAAGAACACTGGAGTGGGTCACCATTTCCTTCTCCAGTGCATAAAAGTGAAAAGTGAAAGTGAAGTCTCTCAGTTGTATCCAACTCCTAGCGACCCCATGGACTGCAGTCTACCAGACTCCTCTGTCCATGGGATTTTCCAGGCAAGAGTACTGAAGTGGGTCGCCTTTGCCTTCTCCATTCACAGATGAAAAGAGAGGCAAATATTTAATGAAATAGATGGGATTGGTGGCTCAGACGGTAAAGGATATGCCTTCAATGAAGGAGACCTGGGTTCAATCCCTGGGTCAGGAAAATTCCCTGGAAAAGTGAATGACAACTCACTCCAATATTCTTGCCCAGAGAATTCCATGGACAGAGGAGACTCACAGGCTATAGTACATGGGGTCACAAAGAGTCAGACACAACTGAGTGATTAGCAATTTTACTTTCAGTGGACAGTTAGAGATTTTGATATTGAGAGAAACAGGAACATTTCTGCTTTTGAAATAAGGATGAAAGGAAGATGTGCTTACTGAACAGGTAGATCTTAACAAATAGTGAAGTGAAGGGAAATCCCTCCATTCTCATAGATTCTATTGATCAACAAGTTAATCAATGATATTATAACTTGTATGAGAATAGCTTTTACCAAACAAATATGAATAAAAGACAAATATGATTGATTTGTATGGATATTTTGCAAGTGTCAGTTTGAACTTGAAGTTCTTGAAGGTTTTTTTTTTTTTTTTTGGACACTAATATGAATGTATGATTCTCAGAGACAGGGCTCACCCAATCAGAGGTCAGTATGGGAGATGCAATATATTAAGCTCATCATAATTTGGGATTTATTAGGTAATTTAACTGAAAGGAACAAAGACTAAGGACTTGAGCCAGTTGAAAAGCTGATTTATAAATGCTATTAATTGAATATAAGAGAAAATGAGAATGTGATAAGTAACAGATGAAAAAATATTTTGAGATACTGGATTGAGTTTTATAATAGCATTTTATACTTTTTCTATTTCCTACCTCCTTCAGTGAAGCCTGCGGTGATTCAGAAACAAGTGAGGGAAAAGATAGGATAGGTTATCACAACAAATGTAATTCCTACTGTTTGCAAAGTATTAGTCTAGGTACTAGAGAAACACAGTGTAAGAAAAAGAATAAAGAAAATATCCTTCACCTCCTGGAACTCAAATCCTAGTGGTAATGGCAGATAGTAAACAAACAAACTCATGTATAATATGTTAGCAAGCAGGAAACGCTATAAATAAAAGAAAACAAACACAGCTAAAGACTAAACTGTATGTTCTTAAAGTTGGCTTGTTTAGATCAAACTATCTGAAAGGTTTGATTTAAAAAGTAATTTAAGGAAGTCAAAAAGAAGCTCTAAGAATACTTGAGGAAGTATACTTAGGCAGAGGGAACAGCAGGTTAAGCTCCTGAATTTGTGACACACTCGACAGGTGTGAGGAAGAGCAAGCAATTGTGTCTGGAGAATATTGCATCAAGTTTTTACAGATAACCAAGGACCTATGATGGGAACTTCAGAGTTTATTATAAGAATGGTGGGAGCTTATTGAAGTGCCCTGAACAGGGGGATGGCATAATCTGATTCTGATCAAAAACAAACAAACAAACAGTACTGTGTTTTTGGTGGCCAGTAGGGAGACAAGGGGTCTTCCCATGTGGCTGAGTGGCAAAGCATCAGTGTGCCAGTGCAGGAAATGCACAAGACTTGAGTGCAACTCCTGAGTCAGGAAGATCTCCCGGAAGAGGAAACGGCAACCCACTCCAGTATTCAGGCCTGGGAAACTCCATGGGCAGAGAAGGCTGGCAGGTTACAGACCAGGGGAGTGCACTGTGTTGCACACACCTGAGCACACTGAGCAGGGAGACAAGGATGGAAGGCTATGGAAATATTCCAGGTGAGATATGCATGGAATAATGTTACTAGTGATGGACGCTGTAACCAGTAGGTGTTCCTTATATAACCATACATTCTTCCTGTGACCCAGACACTGAAATTCTAGATATTTATTCAACAGAAGTAAAAATGTGCAAAGTTCTGAAAATAAAAGCTGAGAGTACTGCTTGCTGAATCAAGAAAGACTCATAATTGTCTGGTACAGTTTTACTGTGCCAAGCAAAGACCTCTTCTTATATAAGCTTTTAGAAGCCTTTGAGTTTAGCAAGTAAAACACTTTAAATGCCGGAGTATTCCTGAAAGGAATTGGTTGAATCTTGAAGGTAGAAAGAAGTGTGCCCTTTGTTTCAAAGCTGACAGTGGATTTTTTTTTTTAAGAGGGTGAGTACTTTTAATTCTCACTTTTAATGCAGAGGTGATAGCTTACGTTCTGTGGTAGTTCTTCCAGAGGTGCTAATAACACGAGGAATGGGGAAGATTAAGTATGGACCATCCTTTTGTATTTATAATGGGAAGAAATAAAAATTTAAAACAAGCATGAGAGGGAGAGTGGGAAAGGAAGAGAAAGTGGAAAAGATTAATTCTTCTAAGAGCTGGGACAACATCTCTTAGTTATAATGAAAGTGAAAGTGAAGTCTCAGTCGTGTCTGACTCTGCGACCCCATGGACTGTAGCCTACCAGGCTTCTCTGTCCATGGGATTCTCCAGGCAAGAGTACTGGAAGCTTTTAATTTTAATTAGATCCCATTTGTTTATTTTTGCTTTTATTTCCATTATACTGGGAGGTGGATCATAGAGGATCCTACTGTGATT
>SJYF01001616.1:1080986-1093924 GCA_006410515.1 Procapra przewalskii
ATAAGCCATTAGAATTATTTGTTTGATTAAATACTAAAACCTTTAATCCCCAGTTGCCTGGTCATTACATATTGTATCATTATAGTAGAAAAAAGTAATACTATGATACAATGTGTAACGTTATTCTATATTGGCTTAGGAAAAGTTTTCTTCCCCTGCAAATCTTATCACATTTAGAAGAATATATGATAAAGGAAAGGAATAATTCCAAGTTTCTGGGACAAAATTTGGGGTCTGACACTTTCTGAGAATCACCTAAATTTGAATCTCTACTGTTGTTTCCATTATGCATTTAAGACAGAAATGACAGCTTACACATTTATTTGGTAAAAATTATTCCTTTTTTTTCTGGATAGGTTTGATTTATTTAAAAGTAGATATTTTCATCTGTAAAATACAGCAGAATATTATTTTACCACTTAAACTTCTTTTCTATTTGCAAGAGGTAGACTCCTCTTTTTGTTTTCAGTTCTTAAGAAAAAGAATTTTCATTGTTTCATTTACTAACCTGCATGCGCATCTGTCTTAATGAAATGTGGTATTATTAGATTGAATAAGACTTTGAAAAAATGTATTTAAAAATGTGATAATGGAAAAATTATTTCAGTAGAATAGTCTGGTTAAAATATTTTAATATTCATAATTTCTGCCCCTTCTAAAGCTATCTTATTTTTAAACATATTTTTCTTTGGAAGTATCTGTTATTAAGTTGATTGAATAATATTAGCTATTTCTTGAAGTTTTCCATGGACAGTCTATAATATTGTTGTAAAAGCTGAAGTGATTTTTGAGAAAAGTTATTTTTATTCACTTGTTCAATATTTTGGGGGGAGTGAGTGAAGGAGAGGAAGGAAGATAGGCAGATACAGTTTACTGAACATTTACCGAAGCTGAAAGGTTGATGGCACAGAAGCTGATCTCCAAGCAGTGTTTGCTCTCATTTTCACTCTTCTCTTGTGTGATTTAGAAAAAAGCACTTGGGTTTCACAGGAGAACGAGAGGTAGTTAATGAAGAAGGACAGAAGCCTCGTCCTGTGAAATGAGCAAAGTTTGGTGCTCTGTGCGCTTACTTGAGCTCCTAGCAAGTTGCAAGAAAATAGTTACTCTATGTTTTGAGGAACTTCAGCTACACCAGTGACTTCAGTTAAGATAAAAATCCCTAAAATATTTACATTTCTTTTCTTTAAAATGTTTACATTTCTTTATGATGAAAATACTTAAGTTTTACTCTCTTGGCAGTTTTGTTATACAGTACAATATTAACAACTGTGGTTTTCCAAAATTCTCCCTATTTGTACCACCCGCCAGCCACTGAAGCATCTATTATTCCATGCTCTGTTTCTATGGTTTCTTCTTCTTCTTTTTTTAAGATTCCATTTATAAGTGATTTCATGCAGTATTTATTATTGCTTGTCTGCCTTTCTGCACTTAGCATAATGTCCTTCAGCTTCACCCATGTTTTGCATTCCAGTCCCCTATAATGAAAAGGACATCTTTTGGGGGTGTTAATTCTAGAAGGCCTTGTAGGTCTTCATAGAACCATTCAACTTCAGCTTCTTCAGCATTACTGGTTGGGGCATAGACTTGGATTACTGTGATATTGAATGGTTTGCCTTGGAAATGAACAGAAATCATTCTGTCATTTTTGAGATTGCATCCAAGTACTGCATTTGGACTCTTTTGTTGACCATGATGACTAGTCCATTTCTTCTAAGGAGTTCTTACTCACAGTAGTAGATATAATGGTCATCTGAGTTAAACTCACCCATCCAAGTCCATTTTAGTTCACTGATTCCTCAAATGTGGATGTTCACTCTTTCCATCTCCTGTTTGACCACTTCCAATTTGCACACAGCCACCATTTTAGCCATCAGTTTAGTGAACATCAATCTTCTTACGTAGATTTAAAAGGGAAAAAAAAAGAAAATATTTTCCTTGTGATGAGAATTCTTAGGATTTATTAATACTTTCCTAACAACTCTCACATATTTCATATAGCACTGTGAAGTATACTTATTCTGTTGTACATTATGTCCCTAGAACTTACTCATCTAAAAAATGAAGCTGTGCACTTTACTCCTTTCATGCAATTTCCCCTCCCCCTACCTATTGCCTGCAGAAACTAGAAATCTGATCTATTGTTCTGAGCTTGTTTTTGAAGTAGAATGGGCACAAGATACTATGTTTTCCCTGGTACCCAGCAGAGTGATTCAATATTTCTGTTCATTTCAAAATGGCCACCACTACAACTCTAGTTACCACCTGTCACCATACAGAGAGATGGTACTGTTGACTATATTATCCACACTCTAATTCTGATCCCCCTGACTCATTTACTCTGTGACTCAAAGTTGGTACCTCTTAATCTACATCACGTATTTGTCACTCTTTTTCTTTTTTGTTCTCTAATATCTAGGACTGTTTCTGTTTTGTCATGTTTGTTCATTTCTTTTATTTTTTATATTCCTCATAAAATATAAGTGAAATCAAATGATCTTTATCTTTCTCTCTGGTTTATTTCACTTGGCATTGTACCCTCCAGGTCCATCACTGTTGCGAATGACAGAGCCGTATTGGTTTCATGGCTAAGTAATATTTGTAATATAGCTAAGCAATATCAGTGTGTGTGTGTGTGTGTGTGTGTGTGTGTGTGTGTGTGTGTACACACTCCCCACATCTTTATGCTTTCACCTATCAGTGAACTCTTAGATTGCTTACATATCTTTGCTACTGTAAGTAATGTTATGATTTACAAAGGGATGCATACACCTTTCCTAATTAGTGTTTCTGTTTTTTTCAGATATATATCCAGGAGTGGAATTGATTGATTGCATGGAAGTTCTATTCTTAACTTTCTGAGGAAACTCCATGCTGTTTCCCATAATGGTTAAACCAATTACCACCAACAGTGTAGCAGAGTTCCTTTTTCCTCACATCTGTGCCTGCACGTGGTATGTCTTGTCTTTTGGATAATAGCAGTTCTGACAGGTGTGTAATAAGACCTTACTGTGGCTTTGATTTTTATTTCCCTGATGCTTAGTGATGTTGAGTATTTTTTCATGTGTCTGTTGGCCACCTGTATATCTTCTATGGAAAAGTTTCTCTTCAGATCCTATGACCATTTTATAATTGGGTTGTTTTTCTTTTTGATGTTACACTATATGTGTTCACTGTATATTTTAGATACTAACCTTTTACTAGATAAACCATTTACAAATATCTTTCTTCAGTAAGTAGGCAGCATTTTCATTTTGTTGATAATTTCCTTCACTGTGCAAAAGCTTTTAGTTTGATGTAATCTCATTTATTTATTTTTACAGTTGCTTGCCTTGCCTGAGGAGACATATCCAGAAAAATATTGCTGAGATCTGTAACACTGCACCTATGTTTTCTTCTAAGAAGTTTTGTGGTTTCCGGTCTTTCATTTAAGTCATTGGTTCATTTTGATTTGATTTTTAATTATCAATATTTTATATGAACCTGTCCAATTTCTCCAACATCATTTGTTCAAGGGCCTAACATTTCCCCTTGTTGTTTGTATGTTGTTCACGTCTTCATCATGAGTCAATTGACTATGTAAGTGTAAGCTCATTTCTGGGTTCTCTTTTCTGTTTCACTGATCTGTGTGTTTATTTTTGAGGCAGTACCATATTATTTTGGCTATTGTAGCTTTGTAGTATATTTTGAAATGAGGGTACATTAAAAATCCGGATTTGTTCTTCTTCTTCTTTTTTTTTTCCTCAAGGTTATTTGGCAGTTTGAATCTTTTGTGTCTCCATACAAATTTTAGAATTGTTAGTTCTAGTTCTGTGAAAAAATGTCATTGGTATTTTGATAGGTGTTGACTCTGTAGATTGTCTTGGATAGTATGGTCACTTCAACAGTATTAATTCTTCCAATCCATGAGCACAATGCATCTTTCCATTTATTTTTGTTGTCTTCAATTTCTTTTATCAGTGTCTTAAAATTTTCTGAGTACAGATATTTTACCAACTTAGTCAGATTTATCCCTAGATTTTTTATACTTTATCATGTGATTTTAAATAGGATTGTCTTCTTAAATTTTCTTTTAAATAATATGTCATTATGTCTAGAAATGCAAGGTATTTTGTATATTAATTTTGTATCCTGTGATATTACAAATTCATTGGTGAGGTCTAATAATTTTGGGTGGCCTTTTTATAATTTTCTAGACAAGATATAATATCATATACAAATGATGGCAGTTTTCCTTCTTCCTTTCCAGCTTGCATTCCTTTTTTCTTATCTGACTGCTGTGGCTACAGCTCCTGCTACTGTGTCAAATAAGACTGGCCAAGGCGAGCCTGGTTGTCTTGTTCTTGTTTTAGAGGAAGTGCTTTCAGTTTTTCACTATTAAATGTAATGCTGTGATGGGCTTGCCATTTATGTCCTTCAATATGTTTGTTTTGTTCCTTTTGTACTCAGTTTGTGGGGCAAATTATTTTTAATATACATTAATCATAAATTTTGTCAAAAGTTTTCACTACAGCTATTCAGAGGATCACATAATTTTAACTCTTCAACTTGTTAGTGTGGTTCATCACATTGATTTTGTTTTTCCACTGAGCAATACCTGAATCTTTCAGATTAAATCACATTTTGTCATGGTATATGGTCCTTTTAATGTACTGCTGGATTTGAATTGCTAATATTTTGTTATGGATAATTGTTTCTCTGTTCATTAATAATTGCTCCATAATTTTCTTCTTTCATGGCCACTTTCTCCAGTTGAGAATGGGGGTGATGCTGGACTCATGGAATGAGTTTGGAAGTGATGCTTCCTATACTGTTTTTTGAATAACTTGAGAATGATAGACTTAACTGCTCTTTAAACATTTTGTAGAATTCACCAGGGATACAATTGCTTCTGAACTTCTGTTTGTTGGGAGATTTTTTCTTTATTATTTAATTTCATTACAGGTAATTGGCTTGTTCATATTTTCTATTTTTTCCTGATTCATTGTGGGCAATTGGACATTTCTAGGAATTTGTCCAATTCTTCTAGGTTGTCCATTTTACTGACATATGATTGCTTGTAATAGTCTCATATAATCCACTTCTGTGGCATCAGTTTTAATTTCTTTTTATTTCATTTGAGCCCTCTTTCTTTTGCTTGATGAGCCCAGCTGATGGTTTATCAGTTGCTGAGTTTTTGAAGAGTTGGCTTTTCATTTCAGTGATATTTTCTATTTTTTTTAGCCTCCATATCAATTATTCCTATTCTGATTACTTCTGTTCACCTGAATTGTATGTTCTAGGGGTTCCATTTTATGAGTTGTGTGAGCCTTTGTTTTGGTGGGAATAACTACTCCAGAAGTGCCAGAAGGTGTGACTTTGCCTGACCCAGTTGACTGCTAGGCCTTGTCTAATGTAGAGACTGCCAGCTGCAGGTAGGAGAAAGCCATGTCCAGGACTAATAATGTAGAAATAGGGTTCCAGAAGGGTGTTTTCCAGCACCAGTGTCCTCATGGTACACTGAGCTCCCACGTATGGCTGTCACCAGCGTCTTTGTCCCCAGAGTGACTCGAATTTCCCCCTGCCTCTCTAGGAAGCTCTCAAGATCAGCAGGAGTGTCTAACCCAGGCTCTTTCAAATTGTTGCTTCTGTCCTGCATCTCAGAGTGTGTGAGAATTTGTGTGCACCCTTTAAGAGCTGAGTCTCCAACCTCTGGTTCTACTGAATGCAAGTCCCACTGATTTTCTAAGCCAGATATTCTGATGGCTTATTAATATCTTATTTGCAAATATTTCCCCTCATTCCATAGGTTGTCTTTAATGTTATTAATGATTTTCTTCACTGTGTAGAAGCATTTTAGTTTGATAATTTCATTTGTTTATCATTTCTTATGTTGACTTTTCTTCATGTGAAATGCAAAAACCCATTTCCAAGAAGGTCACAGAACTGCCCTGCACGTTTCTTTTGAGGGGTTTTATATTTATGGCTTTGGGCTTCCCTTGTGGCCGAGCTGGTAAAGAATCTGCCTGCAATATGGGAGACTGGGGTTTGGTCCCTGGGATGGGAAGATCCCCTGGAGAAGAGAAAAGCTACCTACTCCAGTATTCTAACCTGGAGAATTCAATGGACAATATAGTCTCTGGGTCACAAAGAGTTGAACCTGACTGAGTGACTTTCATTATTTATGGCTTTATGGCTTACATTCGGGGGCCTTCCCAGTGGCTCAATGGTTAAAGAATCCACCTGCAATGCAGAAACTACCAGAGACATCTATTTAATCCCTGGGTCAGGAAGATCTCCTGGAGAAGAGCATAGCAACCCACTCCAGTATTCTTGCCTGGAGAATTCTATGGACAGAGGACTCTGTCAGGCTACAGTCCATTGGGTTGCTAAGAGCCAGACACGAATGAAGCAGTTTAGCAGGCATGCACTCATGTCTTACAATCAAGCCTTTAATCCATATTGAGTTCATTTTCACATGTAAGATAGGCAACCAACTTCGTTATCTGCATGTGGCTATCTAGTTTTCCCAGCACTATTTAATAAGGAGGCTGTCTTTTCCCCATTGTATGTTTTTGACTCCTTTGTCTAATTGAATATATTTTCATAGGTGTATTTCTAGTTTCTTTATTCTATTCCACTGCTTTATTATACATATCTATTTAATGTTCAGTACCATACTGTTTTATTTATTATTGCTTTGTAGTACAGTTTGAAATCAAGAAATGTGACATCTCCAGCTTTGTTCTTCTTTCTTGGGACTATTTTGGTATTCAAGGTTCTCTGTAGCTCATATTTATTTCAGAATTAGTTATTCTGTGGAAAATGAGTTTGGAATTTTGGCAGAAATTATATTTCACCTGCAGATCATTTTGGGTAATATGGACTTTTAACAGTATTAATTCTTACAAACTCCTGAACATATGTTTCAATTTGTATGTATTTTCTTCAGTTATGCTCATCAGTATTTTATAGCTTTCAGTGTTTAGATCTTTAGCCTCCTTAATTAAATTTATTGCTAAGTATTTATGTTTTTGAAATTATTACAAATGATATTGCTTTTACAATTTCAGTTTTAGATGAATTATTGTTAGTGAATAGAAACATAACTGATATTTGTAAGATGATTTTGCATACTGTAGCTTTACTGAGTTCATTTAGTAGCTCTAACAGGTTTTTGGTGGAGTCTAGTTTTCAATGTAAAAGATTATGTCATATGCAAAAACCTTTGCTTTTTCCTTCCTATTTGGCTGTCTTATTTATTTATTTTTTCTTGTCTATATGCTTGGCTACATCTTTCAGTACTATACTGATTTATTTACTTTTTAAAATTTTTTTATTATTATTGTTATTTCCCTACATTACAATACTGTATTTGTTTTGCCATACATTGACATGCATTGGCCACAGGTGTACCCAATCTCCCAATGCCGAAGCCCCTTCCTACCTCCCACCCCATATCTCCCTGGATAGTGGACATTCTTGTCTTGAGTTTATAAGAAAAGTGTTTATCTTTTCACTGTTGTGTATGCTATTAGCTCTAGGCTTATCATATATGTTCTTTACTACATTAAACTTCGTTCCCTCTATACTCACTCTAAGATTTTTTTTAATCATAAAAGGATATTGAATACTGTCAAAAGTATTTTGTTTCTGCATTTAGTCAGATTATATGATTATTTACCTACATTTTGTTAAAGTGGTATGTCACAATTACTGATTTGTGGGTTGTGAAACATCTTTGTTTCCCTGAAACAAACTCCATTTGATCATAGTGTATGGTCATTTTAATTCATTGTTTATTTTGCTTGCTAATATTTTGTTGAAGAATGTTGCATCTGTGTCCATCTAGGATATTGTACAGTAATTGTGTCTTGTATGGTCCTTGGCTGGCTTTAGTGTTACTATAATGTTGGCCTCATGAAACAAGTTTGGAAGTGTTCCCACTTCTATTTCTTCTACTTTTTTGGAAATCTGTGAGGAGAGCTGATATCAGTTTTTTTTTTAATATTCAGTACTATTCACTAATGAGTCCATCTGATCCTGTGCTTTTCTTTGTTGGGAAGTTTTGTTTACTGATTCAATCTCCCTACTTGTCATTGTTCTTTTCAAATTTTCTATTTTTTTTTATCATTCAGTCTCATTAGTTGTACATTTCAAAGAATTCATCCAGTTCTTCTAGGTTATCCAATCTTGAGGCAAATAATTGTCCATAGTTTTCTTTAGGAACCTTGGTATTTCTGTAGTTTTATTATAATATCCTCTTTAATTTAAAATTTTATTAATTTGAGTCTTCTCTTCCCCCACCCCTGGTAAATATAGCTAAAGTTTTCCCTATTAGAACTATCTTTTAAGGGGAGGGGGGCGAGAAACACCTCATATGTTTGTTAACCTTTACTGTTGATTTTCTTGTCTCCATTTCATTTCTTTTTGCATTTGATCTTTGTTATTCCCTTCTCGCTTATTTTGTGTCTAGAATCCCCTTTTTAATTTCTTCAAAAAATAATTTTACCTGTGTTTTATTTTGGATGGGCTGGGTCATTGTTGCACCTCTCTAGTCACGGCATGAGGGCCTCTCATTGCTGTGACTTCTCTTGCTGCCGAGCACAGGCTCCAGGGTGGTGAAGCTTCTGAGGTTGTGGCTCCTGAGCTCTAGAGCACATAATCAATAGTTGGGGCACACCAGCTTAGTTGCTCCACAGCATGTGGGATCTTCCAGGATCAGGGATCAAACCGGTAGCTCCTGCACTGAGCCCAAGGGAAGCCTGTCTTTCTTGTTTTGTAAACAAGCTGTTTATTATGATCTTTTCTTTTCCTTTCTTCTTAGAACTGTTGTATACCTTTGCTGCATAAAATTTTTTTAGTACGTTGAGTTTCTAATTTAATTTGTCTAATAGTAATGCTCAAAATTCTCCGAGCCAGGCTTCAGCAATATGTGAACCGTGAACTTCCAAATGTTCAAGCTGGTTTTAGAAAAGGCAGAGGAACTAGAGATCAAATTGCCAACATTCACTGGATCATGGAAAAAGCAAGAGAGTTCCAGAAAAACATCTATTTCTGCTTTATTGACTATGCCAAAGCCTTTGACTGTGTGGATCACAATAAACTGTGGAAAATTCTGAGAGATGGGAATACCAGACCACCTGACCTGCCTCTTTAGAAACTTGTATGCATGTCAGGAAGCAATAGTTAGAACTGGACATGAAACAACACACTGGTTCCAAATAGAAAAAGGAGTCCTTCAAGGCTGTATATTGTCACCCTGCTTATTTAACTTCTATGCAGAGTACATCATGAGAAATGCTGGGCTGGAAGAAGCACAAGCTGGAATCCAGATTGCCAGGAGAAGTATCAATAACCTCAGATATGCAGATGACACCTCCCTTATGGCAAAAAGTGAAGAGGAACTAAAAAGCCTCTTGATAAAAGTAAAAGAGGAGAGTGGAAATGTTGGCTTAAAGCTCAACATTCAGACAACTAAGATCATGGCATCTTATCCCATCACTTTGTGGGAAATAGATGGGATAAGAGTGGGAACAGTGTCAGACTTTATTTTTGGGGGCTCCAAAATCACTGCAGATGGTGACTGCAGCCATGAAATAAAAAGACGCTTACTCCTTGGAAGAAAAGTTATGACCAACCGAGATAGCATATTGAAAAGCAGAGACATTACTTTGCCAACAAAGGTCCATCTAGTCAAGGCTATGGTTTTTCCACTGGTCATGTATGGATATAAGAGCTGGACTATGAAGAAAGCTGAGCGCCAAAGAATTGATGCTTTTGAGCTGAGAGTCCCTTGGACTACAAGGAGATCCAACCGGTCCATTCTACAGGAGATCAGCCCTGGGTGTTCTTTGGAAGGAATGATGCTAAAGCTGAAACTCCATTACTTTGGCCACCTCATGTGAAGAGTTGACTCATTGGCAAAGATTTTGATGCTGGGAGGGATTGGGGGCAGGAGGAGAAGGGAACACAGAGGATTAGATGGCTGGATGGCATCACTGACTCGATGGACATGAGTTTGAGTGAACTCTGGGAGTTGGTGATGGAAGGGAGGCCTGGCATGCTGCGATTCATGGGGTTGCAAAGACTCAAACACGACTGAGCGACTGAACTGAACTAAGCTGACCTGAATGGTATTTTTAGATTTTTTTTTTCTTTGACCTGTTAGTTGTTCAGGTAACATGTCATTTAAGTTACACATTTTGTGAATTTTGTTTGCCTCCTTGTATTTGATTTCTAGTTCCAAACTATGAACATGTGGGCAGAAATGTGTCTGATATGATTTTAATGTTTTTAAATTTTCTGACTTATTTTGTGGCCTAATATATTATCCTTCTCCATCTATACTTAAATATTTTTCTTTTTCTGCTGCTATTGGATGGAATATTTATCTGGTCCAAAGTATGATGACAGTTTAGACCAGTATAAACAGGTAGTCTGAACATCAAAAGATTATTGTTGATTAAAGGAAACCAGATAACCTAAATTAAGGAATTCAGTGGTTTTCTGTGTATGGGAGATGCAAGAGTCTGGCTCACTGAAATCAATCTTTTCATATGCACCTCCACTATCTGGGTTAGTGTCCTGTGTTTTCACATCCTGGGCTTCCTTTCCTCAGGGCTCAGGAGAGTGGATGCCCTCTGATGGCTGCTAAAAAGCAGGTATTCTTCTCTTTCCTGAGCTCCCTCAGAACTCACCGGCTCCCATTGCTGGGCTGCAGTCACTAATGATTGTGACCTCCTTGTTTATCGATATGGCAGAAGCATTCTGTTTCACAATGTAAATCACTTAATCCCCAATTCATTAAGGTTAATTTCTGCAGATTTATTTTGTGCCTTGTATTCCCCAGTTTCTTCATTTTCCGTGACTCTCCGTTTCTGTGCATTACATAAAGCAGCCACCATTCTCAGTCTTGACTGATTGGTATCTTACAGTAAATGGTCCTTGTTAGTTGACCCAGTTCAAACTCCTAGTTTTTTCTTAAATCTTTTGATTTCCCAAGCATCCTTTTTCTTAGTAAGTCTTAGCAGTTGAACTGTGCCAAGATCCCCTACTGGCCCAAAGGGGAATGCTGTAGTCAGCACCTAGATGCAGACAGGTCAGAAATTTAATCATTAAGCTTGGAAAATAAGCCCTTTCTAGGGAGAAACTGGAATATGGGAGTTTTGCCTGCTCCTTCAGTGCTAATTCCTGATATATACCTATGCAGGTTGCTTTGTATCTGCCAACAACTGCTTCTTTGTTTGATCATTCCCACAGGACTTGTGAATGTAAGCCTCCTTGCCTTTCAGAGCTAGGTGATTTTGAAGTTGGAGCCTTGATTGTTGACTGTAGAGGCTGGGGTACTGTTCCAGGAAAACACATATGCAGAGAAGGTTGATCAATAACAGAAATGAAGGAAGGCCATTTGAACATTGGCCAATGTGTATTAAGTAAGAGGGGAAACTATAGAGCAAAATATGTGGTCCGCTTCCACACATGTACAATAATATGTGATTATTTTCCACATTTGCAAAATAAAAACATTAAAGCTTATATATATACATACAGGAAAATGTGCACTGATTATATGCAGTACTATGCCATTTTGCATGAGGAACTTGAGCATCCTCAAAGTTAGTTTCTAAGAGGGTCCTGGAACCAGTCCACCATGGATGTCTAGAGACCCTGTATCTCATACAGTGTTCTTTGGTTATAGTTGCTCTGCTCACCTTAGGACAGGTCAGTGAATCCTAGAGTTGAGATGTTGAAGGAAGGAATATGACTTTATTGGGAAAGCCAGCAGACTGAGAAGATGGCAGACTGATGTTTCTAAATTACCATCTTGTCAGTGTCTGGATGCCACGTTCTTTTATAGAACGCGGAGGTGGTGAGGAGGGCGAAGAACTAAAGTCAAAGGTAGAGTAAAGAGGGAGAGGCGGTGAGGAAATGAAGTAAAAAGGGCCATCAGCCTTACAAAACATCTCCATCTCTGGGAATGGCCAGTTTTCAAAAGGGACGTTAATCTCTTTTCCTAGGTGAGCAAGGTCAGACTATCTCCCTGTGAACTGAAAAAAGATATGTTAGTCTAACAGTCAGGCAGAGGGGCAGGGTCCTCTGAGACAGGCAATTGTGTATAATTGTAACAAGAGCAACGAAAAGCAAGTCAAAGAAACAATTCCAGCATGGTGTCAGAATAGATTCTTCTCCACAGTATTGTCACCGTACTGTGCATTAGATTTCCTAAACTTGTCTCGCGTAATGAGATTGTTTTGCTCTGTGATCAGTATCTCTCCATTTTTCCTACCCCTTAACCCCTAACAACCACCATGCAATTCTTTGCTTCTGTGAGTTTGACTTATTTAGATTTCACATTTAAGTGAGATAGTGCAGTATTTTTCTCTGTCCGACACATTTCACCTAGCCTAATGTTCTCCCAGGCTTCCCAGATGGCGTTAGTGGTAAAGAACCCATCTGCCAATGCAGGAGACATAAGAGACATGGGTTTGATCCCTTTGAGAACATCCCCTGGAGGAGGGTATGGCGACCCACTCCGGAATTCTTGCCTGGAGAATCCCCATGGACAGAGGAACCTGACGGGCTACAGTCCATAGGGTCGCAAAGAGTCAGACATGACTGAAGAGACTTAGCCCTTATGCACAATGCCTCCCAGTTCCCTCCTGAAACAGTGCTTCCCAATCTCTTTTGCATTATAGCACATGAACATGAAAAACAATACATTTGTTGCACTCAGTAAACTGGAGAAAACATGAGGCCATGTATATAGGGCATAGTATAAAATATATAATGAAATTATTACTAAATTATAGCATATTCAAAAGTAAAATTGAGGAATATTTAAATAAGTTTTAATGAATTTGTATAAAGCTTATAAAATATTCTAAAGGGGGAAAAATGGGTTAGGGTTCTAGATGTGTGGACAAGCTTTTCCCAGGGAGACACTAGTGGCTTGGTTTTAT
>SJYF01001616.1:1217544-1229315 GCA_006410515.1 Procapra przewalskii
CAGCCATTAAAAAGAATACATTTGAATCAGTTCTAATGAGGTGGATGAAACTGGAGCCAATTATACAGAGTGAAGTAAGCCAGAAAGAAAAACACCAATACAGTATACTAACTCATATATATGGAATTTAGAAAGATGGTTAATGATAACCCTGTATGCGAGACAGCAAAAGAGACACAGATGCATAGAATGGACTTTTGGACTCTAAGGAGAGGGAGAAGGTGGGAAAATTTGGGTAAATGGCATTGAAACATGTATACTATCATGTAAGAAACGAATCGCCAGTCCTTGTTTGATACAGGATACAGGATGCTTGGGGCTGGTGAACAGGGAAGATCCAGAGAGATGATATGGGGTGGGAGATGGGAGGGGGGTTCAGGATTGGGAGCTCATGTACACCCGTGGTGGATTCATATCAATGTATGGCAAAACCTATACAGCATTGTAAAGTAAAATAAAGTAAAAATAATAATAATAAAATTAAAACAAAGAAACAAACAAAAATTCATGAAAAAAAACATTGCTTTAAGACAAGTATTACCTGGTTCCTTTTAGTTACTGAACTCTTTATTTTCTGTTCATCTCCCACTGAAATTTTAATACTATACTTTAATGCTAAAATTATTTTTTTTAAAAAAGAATGTAATCAACACCAGCACAATGATTAAGACCTAGACCAGTGAAGCAGCAGTATATACGGTTTAATGTTTTGTCATAAAGATTAGAGAAGACAATGAATGATATGGACTTAGTATCTGGCTTATTTGAAGAAGATGGTTTGAAAAAAAAGAGTAGATAATGATCCCTAATTTCTAGGTTGTGCAGCTAAATGAATGGCAGTGCCATCTGCTGAGGTAGGAAATCCTGTAGGATCTTTGCATAAGGAGCAGTTTGATACATAGGTAAGTTGATTCAGTTTAGAATCCTCCATCAGTCAAGTTTCAATTCAGGAAATAGAAAACAAAAACAACTTCCAATCTTTCATATGAAAAGGACTTACTTCAGAGTTAGGTGCTTATCAAGTCATGAAAAAGGGCTACAGATGCTGACCATCAAGACAGATCATATTCTGTTGATTACAGGTCATTATTCTGTAGTATACCTGGAGATCTGGAAGCTGTAACAAAATGAAACATTAACAAGTATGGTGGGCTATATCAACTCCAGACCTTATGCCAGTGAGAACGCAAGTGCTCACTGTTAGGTCACCACTCTGAGGGCTCAAACTCTCATTTCTTGCTAGGAAACATGAAGTAATCAAGACTGTTCTCACTGTCGAAATTGGCATTTGAATTGAGAAAGACTCAAATGGGATTAACTCTAATGGACGTAGCATAAAGGCCTGAAGATTTCAATGATTTGAAATATCCCCCTGGTCGTTCTTGATTCCTAGAATAAGCTCCATTAGTATGAGTCGCCTCTTGGCTCCAACCTTTTGAGGCTCATCTGCTTTCATGTTGGTAGGAATCGTGTTGAGGCAAAAGTCCTGACCTCACTGTCGCTTTCCTCCTGAACAAAGTAAGTGTGCTTTACAACTGGTCTGTGCAGAGTGAGTGTTCTATTTGTGCAATGACTTGAAGAGCCTTCTTCTGACCCAATTTGAGGTTAGCTTATTAGCAGTATTTTGTGTTAGATAGGCAGAAGCTCTAAACAAGGCTTCTTGCCTCTAGCTATGATAAATATTCTGATTAGAGGCATTCTCTCCTCAGGAGATAAAGTACATATATATGTACAGACATGGTTATTACTCTCTGATGACTGCCTGAGACCATACAGGACCTCAAAACATGAACCTTGGATGAAGACTTCCAGCTGCCAACTAATTCAGACAAATCAGTCCCCTTGTGGGAAGCACATGCATGGCTATGTATCCAGGGGGGTGTCCTTTTTTTTGAAATTTAGCTTGAAATCCTTAATCTGAAAGGGTTGGTTAGGTTTCTAACAGTTCGGAACAATGATTCATATTTTATCATCTGTCTTCCAAATTGTATATATTCTGAAACTTTCATACATAGATTTCAGACTGGTTTATCAAGTCCACTAATCATTTGTTAAGTGAAGAATGTAAAGAAATAGAGAAAAACAATAGAATTGGAAAGACTAAACATCTCTTCAAGAAAACTGGAGATACCAAGGTAACATTTCATGCAATGATGAGCACAATAAAGGACAGAAATGGTATGGACCTAAGAGAAGCAGAAGATTTAAGAAGAGGTGGCAAGAATACACAGAAGAACTATGTAAAAAGTTCTTAATGACCCTGATAACCACAATGATGTGGTCACTCACCTAGAACCAGACATGGCTATGTATCCAGGGGGATGTCCTTTTTTTTTTGAAATTTACCTTGAAATCCTTGATCTGAGTGTGAATTCAAGTGGGGCTTAGGAAGCGTTACTGTGGACAAAGCTAGTGGAGGTGATGGAATTCAATCCTAAAATGATGGAATTTCAATACTGAAAGATGATGCTGTGAAAGTGCTGCACTCAGTATGCCAACAAATTTGGCCACTCAGCAGTGGCCACAGGACTGGGACAGGTCAGTTCTCATTTCAATCCCAAAGAAAGACAATGCCAAAGAACATTCAAGCTATTGTACAATGTCAAAGAACATTCAAACTATTGTACAGCGTTACTAATTTTCCATGCTAGCAACGTAATGCTCAAAATCCTTCAGGCTAGGCTCAGCCTGGTGGCTCAGACAGTAAAGTGTCTGCCTGCAGTGTGGGAGACCCAGATTAAATCCCTGGGTTGGGAAGATCCCCTTTTGAGAAGGAAATGGCAACCCATTCCAGTATTCTTGCCTGGAAAATCCCATGGATGGAGGCACCTGGAGGGCTACAGTCTATGGGGTCACAAAGAGTTGGACACAACTGAGCAACTTCATTTCACTTCAGGCTTCAACAATATGTAAACAGAGAACTTCCAGATATACAAACTGGATATAGAAAAGACATAAGAAGCAGGGATCAAACTGCCAACATCTGTTGGATTATAGAAAAATTAAGGAATTTCAGAAAAACATATGTGTCTGCTTCATTGACTATGGTAAAGCCTTTGACTGTGTGAATCACAATATATTTTGGAAAATTCAGAAAGAGATAGGAATACCAGGAACTTTACCTGCCTCCTGAGAAACCTGTATGCAGGTCAAGAAGCAACAGTTAGAACAGGACACGGAAGAATGGACTGGTTCAAAATTGGGGAAGGAGTATGTCAAAGTTGTACATTGTCACCCTGCTTATTTAAATTTTATGCGGAGTACATCATGCTAAATGTTGGACTGGATGAATCTCAAGCTGGAATAAAGCCTGCCAGGAGAAATATCAATAACAGCAGATATGCAGATGATACCACTCTAATGGTAGAAAGTGAAAAAGAATTAAGAACCTCTTAATGAGAGTGAAAGAAGAGTGTGAAAAAGCTGGCTTAAAACTCAACATTCTAAAAACTAAGATCAAGGTATATAGTTCCATCACTTTATGGCACATAGATAGGGAAAAAGTGGAAACAGGGAGAGATTTTATTTTCTTGGGCTCCAAAATCATTACAGATGGTGACTGCACCACAGAATTAAAAGACACCTGCTCCTTGGAAGAAAAGCTCTGACAAATCTAGACAGTATATTAAAAATCAGAGACATCACTATGCTGACAAAGGTCTGTATAGGCAAAGCTATGGTTTCTGTCCGATAGTCATTTATGGATGTGAGTGTTGGATCATAAAGAAGGCTGAGTGCCAAATAACTGATGCTTTCAAATTGTGGTGCTGGAGAAGACTCTTGGGAGTCCCTTGGGCAGCAAGGAGATCCAGCCAGTCAATTCTAAAGGAAATCAACTCTCAATATTCATTGGAAGGACTGATGCTGAAGCTCAAATCCTTTGGCTACCTGATGCAAAGAGCTGACTCATTGGAAAAGACCCTGATGCTGGGAAAGATTGAAGGCAGGCGGAGAAGGGGATGATGGAGGATGAGCTGGTTGGATGGCATCACTGACTGAACAGACATGAGTTTGAGCATACTCTGTGAGATGGTAAAGGACAGGGAAGCTTGGTGTGTTGCAGTCCACGGGGTCGCGAAGAGTCAGACATAACTTAGCAACTGAACAACAAGAGCAGATGTAGATGAGAACACTGCCTTCCTCCGGTCACACTTTCTGGCAATCCAGGTGAGACAGAAGTGAGTGTTTATGGCCCTGGGCACCACCAGCACACAGTGACAGGTTATATGGATGTGCAACTGAAATGTCATAAATGTCTGATGCAAAGCATCAGAAATCAGGGACTAATTATGACTGTAACTATAATCACACCTAGGTCCATAAACAAGGAAAGAAAATAAAAAACATTTTAGGGGCCAAATATTTGATAACAAGAATATACAAGTTCCAAAATATGTAAAGCTGTATAAATATACTGTACTTGAGTTCACTTTTTAAAATGAGTTAAATAAGAGGGAAGAGGATAGAGAAACTGGAATGAGCTAAGGCAGAGAAGCGAGAAAGCACTTGCAAAAGTGAAGAGAAAAAGGCAGGAAACAAAGTTCAGTAAACAGACACCGCTGATGGTTTACAATGACGGTTATATCATATTAGCCAGAATGCTTTCCAACAGAAAGACATGTGAAAACACATTTAATGTTTTTTTATGAATCAGTTGCCCTGTCTCTTCTCCAAAATGCTATTGAGAAGCAGTCATTCTAAAATATAATCAATGTAAAACATGATATGTTGTGGGAAAATATGGCATGTCATAAAAGAATATTGAAGTTTGAACAAAAAGAAGAAGTAATGTTAAATGCTAAAAAGGGATAAAGGCCATAAAATGGAGCCCTCTCCACAAAATTAGAATAAGTGGGAAACAAATAATACTGTCATGGTGTCTTTAATGCATTTTACAGGAAGGTACTTTTCATATTGATAAATACAAATCTGCCTCTTGTCTTGGTGAGTATATTCCTTTAGAGAAAGGTGACTGGCCAAGAAGCCATGCCTTCTTGCAATGCACTGTAGAATCATTCGTCTCTCATAACACACTCACCAAGTAAAATAAATTTTTTTTTTTTAATTTTAAAGTGATTTCAAGCAGCTTTTCCTACCTGGGATGATAATACAGTGAGCAACTAATATATGTATTCTGACCTGCTTAACAATAATCTTTTTTGTGTGAATTTACTAGTGTTCTGCTATACAGGAAATTACATGGAAGCATGAGTTGCAAAACCCAGGTTTCCCAGAGTTTCATGGGCTCAGGAGCAGCTGATTATGGAAAGTGAGGATCTTGCCTATGTGGTAAACATATTAAGGTGCAGGAATTGTGTAATTCCTTTGTATACACTATAGTTACTCAGTTCAGTTCTATAGTTACTAACTTACTATAAACACTCAATTTTCAAGAAAATGAATCTGCCTCATTGGGACTTTAATGAAATAAATATAATCATTTCCTTTTCTTTTTTCCTGTAAAAACATAGATAAGACCATCATGCTTAAAATTAGTGGAAAACATTGTAGTATCTAAATAGTAAAAATAATCATTTTCTGCAAAATTACTGTCTATTGATCTGCTGTAGATGAATCTGTATCTCAAATAGTGTGGTTTATATACTTCATTTAAAAAAGTGCAAACTTGACGTAAATATCCACAGGTGAATTGAACAATGGCAGAAACTCTTTGAGCTAGTTTGAATCTGAATTTGTCATGTGCAATGTATTATTTTTGTTTACTTTAGGGTAATGGGGATACTTGGCAGGAATCAGAATGACTGATGACTCACAGTATAAAAATTTTCCTAACACAGAGTGGTTGTACAGAAACTTGCCTGAGAAGTAAACAGTTGAGGTGGAAATAAGTCAGCTTTCGGGGGAAAATGTGCATTATGTAATACCAATCCCAGGAGCTGACTGTAAACAGACACCAATCTCGGCTTTCTAGTGCTTGCTGGCTTAGGGTTCATTTTCTGCCAAGAAATGAAATTCATTCGGAATTGTCCCCAGAAATTAATCTTCTGCTATGTGTTAAATTGTATGTATGACCCAATCACAGGAAGCTGATGCAATAGTTTGTACCTTGAAGTCAGAAAATTTCCCCATGTGCATGCTTTTTACGGTCAGTTTAACAAAGAGCAGGCCTTCGGCTCCACATAAGATATACATTAATAGCCTATCCTGAACATTATTCATTCTTTACCTCCCTTTCATTTTCCGTTCACGGTCATCATTTTCTTCATCTTACTGATCCCGTCCCCAGTATTTGTGCTACAGGTTGGGTCTCCAGGAAAGCCATCTTCACAATCATTGGTGTGGTGATCTAATCCTCGCGCTTAGAGGGCTCACAAAACTGGATCAATAGTCCATTTCTTTCTGACACGGGCCCGCAGCCTACTGCCGCTTTGCTCTGGACAAGGGGAAATGCTATAAGTTGTTATCATTTTTTTTTTCCTTTTCAACGTAACAACTCCAAGCTTAGTAGAGATGCTTTGTGTTTCTATTTTTATAGGCTTAGTTCTAGTTTTCTTTGGGGGCTCAGGAGTGTTGAGGAAAGCAACACTCTAGGTGTCATCCTAGCTGCTGGTCTTGAGATTTATTTTACTTCAATTTCCACAGCATACTCTCCTCCAGTTCTGAGTCTACATTCTGCACGAATTTTCACTCTGTCAGTGTCTCATCTCTCATCTTTCCATTAAATATACCTGTAACTCTCTACCCTCCTGTGGCGTGCCCTCGTCACTGCCTATGTGCACAGGCAAATAAAATCAGGGCTTTACCACCAGAACAGGTGATTTGGGGTAAGGGTTTATGATCTGGAGAATCTGTTGGAGAGGAATAATTTATTCTTCAAAATTCCCCCCTTCCCACTAAAGAATAACTATTGGATAAATTCCTGATCTCACCAAGTTTTATTTCTATTTTTCATCAAAGGACTGTCAAATGGAATGAATTACGGTATTGTGAGATGGAAAGAGATATTGACATATAGATCTTGTCACATTAACATTCTTGGAGAGCAGCGGCTGAGTTTACTCACAACTTTTCATAGCCAAAGACAGGAAAGATTTGTAATACCTTCTCTATACATAGGCTAGATGCAGGTCAGATGGAGATACTTCACTATGTTTTAGGAAAGAAGAAGCAAAGTAAACCGAAAATCAATAATATTACAGCTTAGAGTTACAGTCAATAGTGGTCTATAATTTCTAAAGCAGTTATCATTTTAAAACAGCTCTTTCCTTTCTAATAGGTCATGAAACTATTCTGTGCCCTCCAACATGGGTTGATTCTAGATGTCTTCATCTATTTAGTCACTTTATAAGTATGGACAGGTAGGCTGTACTTGTTCAGCTTTCCTTACCTTGCAAGGCTACAGATCATAAATACAACTTTGAGAAACCACTGTCTCTAGACCTACTGCAACATGGCTTCCAAGCATATGAGAGAGAAACTGTCACGTAGATAACTCACGAACAGTCTGTTTATCTTTTTAAAACTCCTTCATCCTTTAAATTCCCCCCAAGCCTGACTCCTGTTTTTACAAGCTCACATTTTTGCTCTAGCTCCAAATGTTATCAAAGGCAGTGACAAAGATAATAATGTGTATATTTCTCTAGCATATATATATAGTATATGCTTTTATATCAGGTATTTAATTAACTATTTTAATTATATTCTCTTTGTTATAGCCTATTTAACTCCACAGTAAGAAAACCCATGAACTAGATATTACTATTCCCATTTCATAGATATGGAAATTGAAACTCATACCACAAAAAGATATCTTGTCAAAAACACCCTTTGAATTAGAGACCAGGTCAGAATTTCAATCCATGATTGCCTGACTCCAAAGTACTTGCTCTTTTCATTACACAGTCCTGTCTCTTATTCCACTTGGAAGTTTTCTTTATTTGAGATCCGTTTAAGAGCATTTACTAATAGTTTATAAGGTATAGTTGAAGCATAACAAAAAGTATCGTCTTATTTTAAAATAATGGTCATGCTTTACATTTTTAAAAGTAAGACATGAAGGTTGTAGAATTTAAAAATAATAGTAATTAAAACTAGGATCACTTTATCTGAGCTTGGTGACCAAGAACCTACACAGTGTATCCACTGCAGTTATTTCTTGATCACTTTCATTGGTTCTGCACGATTTATTCTTCCAATCCCACATTCAAGTGAAATCTGCTCTGTAGACCTTGGTCAAAATGCTGGCGTTTTACCTGTTGACTCTATTGAACTGGGTCTGAATTACCTCCCACTCTCATTGCCTGTCCCTCTGAACAGGCCACAAAATTATTTCACAAAAATAACAATGGTTTGCAATTTTTATTTACCTGGGAATGATTTCTGAGCAGCTAGGCACTCTAGAGTACACTGATCCCAGGACTCACCTTGCCTCTCCACCACCTACAGCAGATCTGATGCCCAAACATCATATCCCTTTCCATTCACTGCCCTCCATCTCAGGTCTACGTGCAGTGTAGGGAGTCAGACTCTTTTAATTGCATGTGGCATGACAGATACTGAGAAAAGAAGAGGTTAAATGAGATAAAAATTAACATCAGCTAGTCAGATTTTTTTTTTCTCTGTGTATTAGGACTCAAGTATGAGCAGAGACTGTTTTTTTTTAATATATTCCTAGGATTCCTACTTTATGATAACTTGTGTCAACATTTTCCCTATCTTCTTCATGAATGGATGTGTAGATCTCAATGAATGTTAACTATTACACTAATGATACATAGTAATGTGAGATAATTTTTCAGTATAATTATAAGTAGATATTTGCAGAAGTTGACAAAGTATTGATCATTGTGTTCACTGTGTCTGTAATCCCATCTTTTCTGATGAAAGATGAGAAAGCCTTGGAAGGTATAACTAACATTTACCACAATTGGGAGAACTTTCAAGGTATTGCTTTATTTTTATAAATCCTTTCCTAATAATATATTATTACTCTTTCACCAAAATGAAGAATCTATATTTTTAGTTAAATTTATTTATATATAAAATGCAGTATCTACTGAGTTGGTAAATATTTAATGTATCTATTATGAGTCTCAGGGCTTTCCCAAGGATTGTAATTTATAAATGTAATTAATAAAGAAGTTACTAAGACTCCACTGAATTTACAAAATGCACTACAGGGCATTTGTAAAACCATTCAGAATAGAACTATAAATAATTTATACTGCTACACTTGTCAGAGTAAATGAGCGAAATCTATTTTGATGTAATGGTCTTGTTCACTCACTAACTTGACGGAGCTACCATTTTCCCATAGATTTTTCATCTAGAAAAATGAAGGCATATTTATGTACATTGGGCTTATGTAAAGCATATATTCTGGGTTTTATTTATACCGCAAAATGGAATGATGTCTCATTCCATTGATGAGATGTAACTCTTCTGTAGGCAAGCCACATAACATTGAGTTAATTCTTGGTCAGAGGTGGTGGCACTCAGGGGTTATTCCAGTTTAATAATATGGACTTTTTTTCAGAGTCTGATCTAAAGTGTTACTTTTAATTTTTTAACCTAATTCATTTTTATCCTCTTTGAAATATTTACACCCCAAATTGTGGAAAAGTTAAATTTGTTAAATAAATGGTATTTACTCAATAAGAAGATTATTTTTTTCAAATAGTTACAAATTTAATATATAGCATTCTAGTATCATCATCCTGCTGCTGCTGCCAAGCTGCTTCAGTCGTGTCCAACTCTGTGTGACCCCATAGACAGCAGCCCACCAGGCTCCCCCATCCCTGGGATTCTCCAGGCAAGAACACTGGAGTGGGTTGCCATTTCCTTCTCTAGTGCATGAAAGTGAAAAGTGAAAGTGAAGCTGCTCAGTCGTGTCTGACTCCTAGCGACCCCATGGACTGCAGCCTACCAGGCTCCTCTGTGCATGGGATTTGCCAGGCAAGAGCACTGGAGTGGGCTGCCATTGCTTTCTCTGTTAGTGTCATCATATTGTAGGGTAAAATCTGATGATTCTGGGAAACATGATGGTAAAGCCTTAATGTACAGATTATCACTAGGGTGAAAACCTTAATTGCCTGCCCCTATCCACCTCTTAGTAGGATGAGAATGCTAAAGGTGCCTTCTTTACACTGTCCATTTGCTTGCTCTTCTTATGTGGAAAAGCTGCCTTCCGTTTCACTAGAAAAAACAAGAAAAGGCATTATGGACTCAACATATATTGCACAACAGAATGAGCTGTGTGTATTCAACTTCTTCCCACCAGAAAAGGTTTCAAAGCTGCCTTCTCTTTCCACTCAGATATTCTGCTGCTTGACATTGCTGATTTTTACAACTCCCTATAAATTACTTCATTTCCTAACATCTGAGGATATAAAACACCTTGGAAGTCTGCTTCCAATTTTCATAAGGTTGAGACCCCCTTTATATATACATACACAGACAGGCACACAAACACTGGTATACACCCAGGCAAACATACTCATTATTTAAAAATATAGTTATGATTGTATAAATTGCAAAGTCAACCCACAGAAAAATTAAAAACAAAAGCAAACAAAATCTTCTAGGGGAAGAAGAGAGGAAAGAGAATCACTGTATATCCTCAGCTCCTCACAGGAGGACTTCATGTGACAGCCTCTGTAAGTTTATACCTTGCAACAGTCTCTGGGATACAGTAAGTCCCACCAGATGAAAACCAGGGAATGCCAGAGTTAGCTTTTGGTCTTGGATTTGATGTTCACTCCACACAGGAATAGACTAAATTCATGATCTCAGCAGTTTCCGTAAACACTGTGGTTCAGTCACTAAGCCACACCCGACTGTTTGCGACCCCATGGACTGTAGTAAGCTTGGCTTCCCTGTCCTTCACTATCTCTTGGAGTTTGCTCAAATTCATGTCCATTGAGTTGGTGATGCCATCCAACCATCCCATCCTCTGTCACCCCATTTCTCCCATCAGTCTTTCTCAGCATCACAGTCTTTGTCAACGAGTTGCTCTTCGCATCAGGTGACCAAAGTACTGGAACTTCAGCATCAGTCCTTCCAATAAATATTCAAAGTTGATTTCCTTTAGGATTGACTGGCTTGATCTCCTTGCAGTCAAAGGGACTCTCAGAAGTCTTGTCCACCACCACAATCCAAAAGCACAATTTTTCAGTACTCAGCTTTTATGGTCCAACTCTCACATCCACACATGACCACTGGAAAAATCAGTTTTGATTATGTGGACCTTTGTTGGTAATGTGATGTCCATGCTTTATAATATGCTGTCTAGGTTTGTCATAGCTTTTCTTCCAAAGCACAAGCATCTTTCCATTTCATGACTGTAGTAACCATCCTCAGTGAATTTATAAACCCTATAATCTTCATTTTTAAATAATATGCAAAATTTGGATCAAAGATTATGACATTCATATTAAAATATAATTATCTCAGAATATATTTATAAACATGTTGAAAGATTATGTCAACTCATCTACTGATCCCCAATTATGACTAATGTTTATAAATAAGCCAAGAATATTTAAAATAATCATCTCATATTTAGATATAACTACATCCTGGTATATGTAAAATTTCTGAAGAATTTAGTTATGTTTATCGTTGCTTCAGGACTTAAGTAAAATTTTTGGTTCTCTGGCTTAAAAAGAAACATCAAGAAATAATCATGTTCCCTTGCTTTTGGTTGTAATAAGTATATGTGGAAGAATTTAAGACAATAAGCACAATTATATGAAAGAAATACATTATTGAAAGGAAACAAAATGATATGAGGTTGAAGAGCTATTTCTAGC
>SJYF01001616.1:1350210-1361311 GCA_006410515.1 Procapra przewalskii
TATATATATATTTATATATATTTATATTTATATTTATGCTGCTGCTAAGTTGCTTCAGTCATGTCCGACTCTATGAGCCCAAATTCTTGCATCTTCTCATATCTAGAAAAACGCTCACATCACGGGCCAAAGTCAGGTCCTGGTTCTCCTGGCTAACCTCTCATCTAGGCTCATTTTCAGCTCTTCTATTTTTATGCATGCTTCAGTGAAGGTGAAGATGGCCAGTCGTGTCCGACTCTTTGCGACCCCATGGACTCTAGCCTACCAGGCTCCTCTGTCCATGGGGTTTTCCCGGCAAGAGTTCTGGAACTTGCGTGCTTTGATTTAGTTTCTTTGAAAATGAAGCATGGGTCCCCAGATGATAAGACAAGAATGTGCTCATTCACTCAGTCACGTCTGGCTCTTTGCAACCCCAGGGACTGCAGCCCTCCAGGCTCCTCTGCCATAGGATTCTCCAGGCAAGAATACTGGAGTGTATCGCCATTATCTTCTCCAGAGGATCTTCCCAACCCAGGGATCAAACACGCATCTCCTATATTCCCCGCATTGGCAGGCAGATTCTTTATCACTGAGCCACTGGGGAAGCCCCAGTACAGGAATATCACCCAGCCAAGACCCAAGGCAACCTCACCTGCACTGCCACTGGTCAACAGAAGAATAAAATCATGCTCTTTCAAATGCGATTTTAATGTTACTCTTCCTGCCTATACAAGGGTTAGGGTTGGATGGACATTATGTGCCCACTTTGTATGTTACCTGTTGTTTTTAGAGAAAAACATTGATTACCTCATTTCTACCAGAAATTATCTAAGTTTTGATCACTGTAACCACTTGCTGACGGACTGTACCAAGGCCACAGAAAGGCTGGACCAACTTCTTGAGTTTGAGAACACAGCTTATCAGAACACTCCATCAGTTACAGTGAATGGACTGTTTTTCCTAAGCCTACAGCATGCTCTGCAGTTTGCTTATAGAACAAATAAGACTGCTCCTGTTATTCTCATGCACTTCAGCCTACATAACCCTGGGGCTGACTGTTAGGAAGATTAAACAGTCTTTAGAGTTCAGAGACAAAGCGTAACACGCTCCTTGCGTTGCTTCTAACCTGCCTGGGCATAGCTCTGACAGGGAGTGACTGTCCTGAGCGCTCTGACTGCTTGCTGGGAGTGCAAGCCTTGTAGCACCAAAGATGGCTGAGCCCCTAAAGGGGCTCTGGCCAAGCAAGCCCCAGGCTTAGTAGCATCCAAGTTTTATAAGACAAAGCAAAACAGCATGAGCATGAAACCAGGCCTGCAGTTTGTTCACAGATTGATGAAGATGTAGTTTGTGTCCTAGGATTATAAGCAGAACCGAACTGCAGTTTTTTAAGTCTCACCCACAGAGGGGACTTGCTGCCTGGAACCTTTTCCCAGCTGGGACTCCAGATGTGCTGTGTCACAGGACTTCCCAGGACTGTTTAAGTCTAGATGTTGGTCAAAACTCAACTTGATGACGCATCCTCTGTTGCTTCTATTTCTCTTTTCTTTTAATGGCAATTTATTGAAAGTAAGCGGGAGAATCCTCTAATGAATATCAGTATTATTTTTTTGTGAAAAAAAAAAGGAATAATCTTGTTGAAACTTTTGGACAATACTGTATATATTAAATGATTAGGATTGAGGTTTTATACCCATAAAATATGGATAGTATTTTCTCCTTGATCTTTATGACTATTGAGATTGAAAATATGAAAGTCACTTGGAATTACAAATATAACTTTTATAAATGAATTTTTTTAATGAAATATACTGGCTCCCCAAAATGTTAAACATAGAACTAACATTGATCTCTCTTTGCATACTCAGTCATGTCTGACTTTGTGATCCCATGGACTATAGCCCACTAGGCTCCTCTATGCATGGGATTTCCCAAGCAAGAATACTGGAGTGGGTAGCCATTTTCTCCTTCAGGGTATCTTCCCAACCCAGGATTGAGCGTGCCTCTCCCAAGTCTCCTGCAATGCAGGCAGATTCTTTACCACTGTACCACCTGGGAAGCCAATTCCAATCCTAGGTATATACTCAAAAGAGCTGAAAACAGATATTCAAGTAAATACTTGTGCACATATATTCATTACCCAAAGGTGAAAACAACTTCAATGTGCATTAGCAGATGAACAGATAAACCAAATGAGGTATAGTCACACAATGGGATATTATTCAGTCAAAAAGAAGAGAGGGAGCACTTATGCATGTAGCAAGGCTAGCATGTGGATAAGGCTGAGCTTTGAAAATATTATGCTAAGTGAATGAAGCCAGACACAAAGCCTACATATTCTGCAATTCCATTTATATGAAATATCCAAGGGAAGTAAATCCATAGAGAAAGTAAGCATATTGGTCGTTATAAGACATTGGTGGTAGATAGACATGGCACCCCGCTTACAAGTATAGGGATTCCTCTGTGGATGATAAAGTTTCTTAGAACTTAGACAGACATGATGGAACAATGTTGTGAGTGTACCAAATGCCACTAAATTGCATACTTTCAAAGGGCAAAGGTTACGTTATATAAATTTTATCTCAATTTAAAAAAAGAAAGAAGAAAGAGGTTGAAATGTTTCTATCATACAACTCATGTTGCAACTGACAGTATCATCCAGTTTAAATCCTCAAATTTTTCATTGTACCCTCACCCGTTTCGCTTCATGATCCATATTAATTTCATTAATATTATATTTAGCAATTCACAGGGATCTATCCAACATAAATAGCTGCTTCTGTTTTTAAGTACATCTGTGTTAATTGGTTGATTTTTTAAAAAAGAAATAGTACACAGGAATATAAAGTAAAGATTATAACCCTTCTGTGATTTACATTTGAATGCCATTTATGTTGCATTTGCATATTCTTTACGGAAAAAGCTACACACTTCAGTTTGTATTCAGCGATATCCACCACTTTAAATTATTGGCAGGGAGTAGCTATTTTGCATTAGTCATTTTGCACAGTTTATAATTTAATGATTATAATGCAACCTGAAGGACAAAATACTATATTGCCAAGAATGGAATTGGACTAACATTTATCTTTAATATAGAATACATCCTATTTTAAAATGCAGAGAAAGTTTTTTTAATAAACATCAGTCATGGAGGGTCAAAGTTGGCAAAATCTGTTATGGACTAGCTCAGGCATTAGTTTTTGACTACTCAAGACACTAGTGAATCACCTATGACAAGTCTAATTAAAATAATCTGAGCTCTGTAGCTGGGATACTAAGCAGATGGTAGAAATAAAGACGTGCTGAACTAACCATAAATAACCGAGACAGGGGAAAGTACAGGAGGAAGTGCAAGCTAGTGCCAGAAGTTTGTGTGAGCACGGGCAGTCTCCTAATGTTAGCATATGCCTTTAGCATTGTACCTTTGCAAACACACATTGTGAGATATACGACATTATCTTTGGAGGCTGAGCATTTGAGATGCTATAAAGATAATCCATAAAATGTAGCTAAGGCTTATGACAATCTATTGAGGAATGACATAAAAAGCATATAAATGAGACAGACAATTGGAAGGTGATATAAGGGTTCATAGTCCCTATGAGCAATGAATTGATAGTGGTAATTTGATTATATAATTTCTCATCATAAAGCCAATACTCATTTTCATAGTGAAATCTGCTTCTCCTCCTGTCCAGAGGCTGCCAACAGAATGGAGTTTTACTGTGATGGGATTTAAAATGGTAAAGTGGAAAATGATCCTTTCCAGTTCTCCCGTCTAAACCATACAATAGTCAGGGAGCTGCACAGCACAAGCAGTGACTGTTTACAAAGCATGTGCTCCCAGTGCAGATTCCCTGGCCTTTACCCATGACACTTGGTCAAACAGCATTTCATGGGCTCACTTGGAAGAAATGAGTGAAATAGACCTAGATGTGCCATAAAGGAGGATTTCTCAGGAATTCCGGGTGTGAATAAACGATTCGGGCAACCTAGTTATCTTCTCTATTCTTCTATTTTCTCAACATGCGTCACAAATGGTAGCGAAGCTTGAATGTTAAGCTTAACAGGAGATGTCCTCTGCTCAAGAGTCTCCTGGCAGGCTGACCTAAATGTAGTCCTGGCTTAGGTATAACAGAAGAGCAGCAAGGAAAAGTCATAGAATTCCAGAGGGATAATATTCAGTGTTTTTTCCTCCTCTTTAAAAATACTTCTTGGATGAACACACAGCTTAGAAGGTGCAGCAGAAATCTAAAGCAAGGAGAGACCAAACTTGGAACTGAGATGTAGGAGAGGACACTCTCCTCTCCAGCACCACCACCACTGGGACCCCCCGAGTTTTCTCACCTTCATTTCCCTTGAATTCTCATTATTTTTTCCATTATCACATTATCAGTAGTTACACCCCAAAATTAAAACATCTGGAGTCTATAAGAACTTTGGTTACCAAAAGAATGAAAAAGAAACGAAAAGGCACTTATGAACAGTGGCATAAAATTAGCCCATCTTGGCTTGCCCCAAATGGCAATATTCATATGATGTGAGGTTAACAGCTACTGACCTATGAGTACATTTCTGTTTTTTTTTTTTTAATCATACAATATTTCTGTCCTTTTCTAATGTGATATTTACCTTCTCTGTGGACATCAGACTTTTAAAAGTACTTCCTGCAGGTAAAATTTACTTGGTTTGTTACTAATTTAAGAAATATCTGATCATTGGCATACATGTTTATGTGATTACCGGCAAGCTCATTAGTGAGTACTTTGGGGAAAGTTGTCCTTGATTCTTGTTTTGATTAAAAATAAGTAGAGAATATCTGAGATTTGATTTGGGGAACTGAGCTAATGCTTGGGTGTAGTGAATGGAAGAAGGGGATTTTACTAAAAATATTTAGGACTTACTACAGAAGACTGAGAATAAACATTGCTTAAAAATTTGAAGTAACATCTGATACATTTTGAAAATACAGCCATCCAGAAAATAAATAATGGCTCTAGAATAAAATGATGTCAGAATAAGTATTAAAACTTTAATTCATTTCAAAATTCTTATTTCTAAGTAACTCTGATTTTTCAATTAGAATTGTTTTTAGCTCTTTTTCTCTTTGTTTTTACAGTCCTCCTGGGTTTTGATGCTGCTTTTGGAGAAAATGTTCTTAATTTTAACTCAGCTGAGGGTACTCCCCCAGTTTACATTTCAAACACTGTGGAATTATTTGTTATCTTTCATAAGACAATATAGTTTAAAGGAGGCTTTAGGTCTCTATTTTCCTTTCTAATAAATGCAGCTCTGAAAACTGTCTAGTTAATAATAAAGAGATTCTTAAGTGGGATGAAGAAAAGAACAATGAAACCATTAGAAATGATAAGAGTTACCAAAAGTGAAAACAGAAAATGGACCAAGGACAAGATGTAATTTTGCTTTCATGAAGGTTTAAAGAATGACTGCCTTTATGAAGAATGATAAAATTAAACTTTAGAGGCAAGGAATGCAGAGCTCTATAGAGGAAGACTTATCCTTTCTGTTAAGACTGAAAATGATAGCTCTACTTAAATCTCTTTTGGCACTAAAAAAATCTTGTGAAATTGAGTTTCATATTCCATTGACATGTCAAGATACCTCATTCACCCAAGAAACAGTTTCACCTAAAAATGCGACTTGTTCTGCGCCATCAGAGGGCATAATTTAAGCATAGCACTTCCACTTTCAAGGAGCACTGTGCTTGTATCAGCTTCATCAGGGTTACAAGGCAAGTGGAGAATTGAGGCCATCAATTTTAGGGCCATAGAGTTGAAACGTCTAGATTTTAGAAACTGGCTTAAGCATCTCTATGGGTTGTATTTATTGGTTTAGGCCCCAGCATCATGAGATCTATAAAAGAATTATTTTAAGTCTGAATTTAGACTAATCAGTAAGCTTAGTTTGTCTTTCACTTCCAGAAAGATCTCATATGAGAGTGAAATATTAGAAAAGACAGAGGTCATCTGAAAATGCATATAAAGGTCACTAGTTCAAAACCCTCTCTTTCATATAAAAACGTGAGTACAGTCTGCATTTTAAATAGCGATAGAGGGAAAATGAATATGTAAATAATTTAAAAATATAGACAAGGATGAAACAAGCTTCTAATGAAAAATAACACTTTGCTTTGAAAACTAAGCTAGATTTTCTTTGTGGAAATTGCACGCAATTAAAGGAAACTGAAATAACCAAATCACCAATATTGAACCAGAGAAAATTTCAAAAGGGGTACTACAAATGCACTTTCAGGAAATAGTGTAATTAATAAGTAGATTCACCTGTGACTTTGTCTCTCTCTTAAATATGTAGGTGAGGAAATAAAGCTGATTATGCTCTGACAATTACAGTAACCAGGAAAATGTTACTGTGTTCTTCAATTTGCAGCCCTAAAGAATATACTGAAGATAAAATGAATAATCAGTAAGATGGTATTAAAGGAGAAATTACTAATGGCCCTTCTGTTGTAGGGAAAATCGTACAGAATTAATCCTTTTGCAGTTGAAGTGTGAAGCCACCTATTTTCAGATCAGTGACCCTGCTGATTACCAGGTTGGTCAATAGATCCTTCCTGTTTGGAGAGTTATCCTTTCTCATCACTTACTAGCCTGTGTGCAGTGGGAAAGGATGTCTGTCTTGAGAAAGAAATAACATTCTTCTTTCAAAGACATTAATTTTCTTTACTGAATCTATTTGTTGAAAATTTATTTTGCCAGCAAATGTTTTGTTGTTCCGTTTCCCAGTCGTGTCTGTGCGACCCCGTGGCCTGCAGCACGCCAGGCCTCCCTGACCCTCACTGTCTCCTGAAGTTTGCCCAAGTTCATGTCCATTGCTTTGTGGATGCCATCCAGCCATCTCATCCTCTGACATCCTCTTCTCCTCCTGTCCTTAATCTTTCGCATCATCAGGGACTTTCCCAATGAGTTGGCTTCTCATATCAGATGACCAAAATACTGGAGCTTCAGCTTCAGCATCAGTCCTTCCAATGAGTATTCATGGTTGATTTCCTTTCAGATTGACTGATTTGATCTTCTTGCTGTCCAAGGGACTCTCTGGAGTCTTCTCCAACACCACAGTTTGAAGGCATCAATTCTTTGTCACTCTACCTTCTTTATGGTCCAGCTTTCACATCTCTACACGATGTTCTAGGCACTGGCGAAAACCGTGACTCTGCACCTGTCTCTCCCTACGAGGAAATGTTGCTTATGCAGTCTGTCCTCTGCTAGAGGTATGAATGTTTTTAGTTCTCTACTGGGACTGTCGGGTGAAGAACATGGGGCAGGCACTCCAGCTCGTTTACAATCTGGACCATGACAATCAGTTTAGTGTCTCTAAACCTGCTTTCTTTCAGGCTGGGATTTTTTTCTCAAGACCAAAGGAATGCTAATCAACTATATTGAAACAAGCAAACAAAAAGACAATTAAAATTGTGCACCCTCAACTCTCTGATGAAGGTTACCTTTCTTGAGACATCAATCCATTAATCAGTCAGTATAATCCACTCATGTTTTTGAACATGAGATAACCTGCTGAGCAACAAGAAACCTAAGAATCTTGTTAGCAGTCGTCTCCCCATCAAATTCTGGGTATCTTTAGTAGTTAGTACCATCCTTTCAAACTAGTCATTTATCTGAAAGTGGTAAGGTATAATTATGACAATTCTTAAAGGGTTTGTACTCTCACATTCTTTCAACACTACTGGAGTAAATGTAAATCTTTATCAAAATAAGACTTGTTAACAACTCAGGCGGTGAAGGAAATGGCAACCCAGTATTCTTGCCTGGAGAATCCCACGGACAGAGGAGCCTGGTGGGCTGTTGTCTGTGGGGATGCACAGAGTCGAACATGACTACAGCGACTTAGCAGCAGCAGCAACTCAGGTACTGCAAATAACTACAGTAGAACTGTTAAGAATCTGAAGTGTGAGCTAGAATTATTGACAAAAGCACTTCTCATTATTTTAACATGAAATTTATTATAATCAATTACATACTCTCCTTAGATTAGACCAACTCTATCAGGATAGAATCTTGACAAAAATTTTTCGGTCAATTTCCATGAAAAACTAGGAGATATTGTTTGGGATGCTAAAAAAAAAAGGTAATTTTAAATAAAAAATTTGAGTATGAGCTAAATCATCTATTTATTTCTTCCTCATGCTGTATGTCATTTGAGAACTTGTTTCACAATTGTACTCTGGGACCCAGTATAATAAAGCTCTTTACACCAAGAATATTCCCAATTACTGTTGTTACAGGACAGAGACATTTCAAAGTTAGATCTGGCATTTAAAAACATTCTTCTTTGAAACTGGCATACACCAAACCAAGTCTAATGGCTATGACTGACTTCAGCAGGGTGGGGATGTACTATTATCCCAGAAAGAAGTACCACAGAAGAGGTAACTTTAATATTTAATATAAAATATTTACATTTACCTTGATAGTAAGCCCCTGAAAATTAAATTTCACCAAGTCATATGATATGATGTTTTATAGCCAACCATATATTAAGCAGTCCTGGACACATATCAATGGTGAAGAGAGAAATCTGTACTAATTTTCAAGTGATAATGCTGGAATAGAAAACAAAGAAAAAATATGCTTGACTTTGTGATAAGTGCTATATATCATCTTGGCAAATCCACTGAGTATTGCTAAAAAAATATATTACGTAAATTTATAGAGCCACTATGGAGAACAGTATGCAGGTTCATTACAAAAGTAAAAACAGAATTGCCATATGAACCCACTATCCCACTACTGGGCATACACCCTGAGAAAACCATAATCAAAGACACCTCCACTCGAATGTTCATTGCAGTGCTGTTTACAACAGCCAGGCCAGGGAAACAACCTGTGTGTCCATTGACAGATATGGAAGACGTGGTACACACGTGCAATGGAATATGCTGTGTGTGTGTGTGTGTGTGTGTGTGTTAGTCGCTCAGTCGTGTCCGACTCTTTACGACCCCGTGGGCTGTAGCCCACCAGGCTCCTTTGTCCATGGGATTCTCCAGGCAAGAATACTGGAGTGCACTGCCATTTCCTTCAGACACGACCAAGTGGCTGAACTCAACTACCAGAAGAATGAAATGCAAGGCCAGAAAGGCAAAAATTCACTGACATGGTGAGTCCTAACCAAACTTGGCTTTAATGCTTTAGCAGAGATGCCAGTCCAACTCTCTTTTAAGGATGCTCTTAGAAACCCAGAGATAAGTTGCTGGAGTCCAGCTCCAGCAGCCGGGGAATCAGCCTGAAGAGATGGGAGGTGTCAGCAAAGCATCAGTTCTTCTTTTATACTTTGACAAAAGCATTAGGTCAGAGGTTTGACATTTTCAGTTCCCCCTTACCCAGATTTATTGTCTCATTGTTGCCCTTCAAACAGAGTTCCTGCTTCAGTGATTTTCTCAGAATCGTGATTCCATTGTGACTCATGCTTATGTATGGGCTGCATACCACATTCCTCAGTTTATTTCCTATCTTTCTAAATCCTGCTTGCCCCTAGTATCCTAAGCTCACTAACTCCTAAACACGATTCTAACTATTGTTAATTATTCCTAAACCCGAAACTAAGCAAACTTCCTTTGCCATAAACATTTCCCTCACAAACAGGTCCCAGATAACAATCCTTCCCATGGCCTCAAGCTGTGGCCTAAATGCTCACCCTGGGACATTCTTTGCAAAAATCTTTGAACAAATGTCAACGGTCACTTTATAGATTACTTTTGGGGCACAACTGTAGAAGGCTTTGTGCTTTCTCATGCTTATCTCAAGAACAATAAGCACCTTAACATTCTTGTCCGCCAGTTCAACTGAAGAAAGGAAAGAACAAGTCAGAATCACAAAATGTTAACTTGTTCATCCTGTGGATGCAGAATGAGGAGAGGGGGTTGGGGTCATACCTCCATGTTGTCAGTAATGCCTAAGGTGGCTTCCCGACAAAAATTATATGGCAAACAAAGCTAGTGGAGGTGATGGAATTCCAGTTGAGCTGATTCAAATTCTGAAAGATGATGCTGTGAAAGTGCTGCACTCAATATGCCAGCAAATTTGGAAAACTCAGCAGTGGACACAGGATTGGAAAAGGTCAGTTTTCATTCCGGTTCCAAAGAAGGGTAATGCCAAAGAATGCTCAAACTACCGCACAAGTGCACTCATCTCACACACTAGTAAAGTAATGCTCAGAATTCTGCAAGCCAGACTTCAGTAATACGAGAACTGTGAACTCCCTGATGTTCAAGATGGTTTTAGAAAAGGCAGAGGAACCAGAGATCAAATTGCCAACATCGTTGGATCATTGAAAAAGCAAGAGAGTTCCGGAAAAAGATCTCTTTCTGCTTTATTGACTATACCAAAGCCTTTGACTGTGTGGATCACAATAAACAGTGGAAGATTCTGAAAGAGATGGGAATACCAGACCACTTAACCTGCCTCTTGAGAAATCTATGCAGGTCAGGAAGCAACAGTTAGAACTGGACATGGAACAACAGACTGGTTCCAAATAGCAAAAGGAGTACGTCAATGCTGTATATTGTCACCCTGCTTATTTAATTTCTATGCAGAGTACATCATGAGAAACGCTGGACTGGAAGAAACACAAGCTGGAACCAAGATTGCCGGGAGAAATATCAATAACCTCAGATATGCAGATGACACCACTCTTATGGCAGAAAGTAAAGAGGAACTAAAAGCCTCCTGATGAAAGTGAAAGAGGAAAGCGAAAAAGTTGGCTTAAAACTCAACATTCAGAAAACTAAGATCACGGCATCTGGTCCCCTCACTTCATGGGAAATAGATGGGGAAACAGTGGAAACAGTATCAGACTTTATTTTGGGGGGCTCCAAAATCACTGCAGATGGTGACTGCAGCCATGAAATTAAAAGACGCTTACTCCTTGTTATGACCAACCTAGATACTATATTCAAAAGCAGAGACATTACTTTGCTGACTAAGGTCCGTCTAGTCAAGGCTATGGTTTTTCGTGTGGTCATGTATGGATGTGAGAGTTGGACTGTGAAGAAAGCTGAGCACCAAAGAATTGATGCTTTTGAACTGTGGTGTTGGAGAATACTCTTGAGAGTCCCTTGGACTGCAAG
>SJYF01001616.1:1388797-1399532 GCA_006410515.1 Procapra przewalskii
AGAGACACAGAGGTATAGAACGGACTTTTGGACTCTGAGGGAGAGGGAGAGGGTGGGTTGGTTTGGGAGAATGGCATAAAAACATGTATACTATCATGTAAAAAAAAAAAAAGTGTCTAACACCAAATATGCTTAACAAATATATGCTATTATTAAAAATCATTTAATCTATATCAAAAAAAATAAAGACAGCTCTTGGGAGTCAGAATTATATATGATTGAATCTATTATGATGAGCTCAAGGGAAAAGAGTAGATTGGGCTTGCCCCAGGGCTGCCAGCATCAAACACATGAAGTTATTATAAGCAAGGTCTACAAAAAGCCACAAAGCTGCAGACTTGAGAAAAATGAAGGAACCTGTGAAAGATACTGTACTATTTGTTCACTAGAAAGAGGTTGGGAAATGATCACTGACCTCTAAGTAACAGAGAATGGAACTCATCTTTCACTTCCGAATGAGCCCCTTGCTGTAATTGATGGCATTTCCTGAAATGGCTGTGATCATTAGGGCTCCAGTGACTGAATTAAAAGAAAATGAAGGATTCAGATGGCTGTACTAAAGCATGGAAAATGCATTTCTTCCTGGTGACAGATACAACTGATCATTTTGCAAGGAAGTGCCTCACTGACAGTGTTTCAGCTGTGTAGTTCTCAGGGAAAATGAAGAGTAATGCAAAAATTGGACAAGATGAAACAAGTAGTTTCATTCCAGGTATTGACTACACAAGTCACTTTCAATAAATCAGCTGCTTATTGTACCTAAGACAGCAGTTTGTTAATATTAGGAAGGTGTTATAAAATGTTCTCTTTGGTTAGGCAATCTTTGAGCATCATATGATAAAACACGAAGTTTTATTTAAATTGTTTTTTCTATCTGTTTTCTAGCTATCAATACTTGGATTATTAGGCATGTTCATTTAGAAATAACCTTGATGGTCAAAAGCAGCCAAGGGTCAGCAAAATTTTTTTGTAAGAAGCCAGATATTGCAATTTTAGAACTCTATGCATAATATAGTTATTGTACTAGCAAGTCAATTCTGCCATTGTCAGGGGCAAACATCCATAGACAATTGTAAAAGAACAGATAAAACTATGTTCCAATAATACTTTATTTACAAAAAACAAATACCATCTGAATTTGGCCCTCAGGATATAATTTGTGGATCTCTGGTGTTTCCAGTGGTCATGTATGGATGTGAGAGTTGGAATATAAAGAAAGCAGAGCTCAGAAGAACTGATGCTTTTGAACTGTGGTGTTAGAGAAGACTCTTGAGAGTCCCTTGGACTGCAAGGGGATCCAACAAGTCCATCCTAAACGAAACCAGTCCTGAATATTCATTGGAAGGACTGATGCTGAAGCTGAAACTCCAATACTTTGGCCACCTGATGCGAAGAGCTGACTCACTGGAAAAGACCCGGATGCTAAGAAAGATTGAGGGCAGGAGGAGAAGGGGACAACAGAGGATGAGATGATTGGACAGCATCACCGACTCAATGGACATGGGTTTGGGTGAACTCTGGCAGTTGGTGATGGACAGGGAGGCCTGGCGTGCTGCGGTTCATGGGGTCACAAAGAGTCAGACATGACTGAGCGACTGAACTGAACTGAGGCTAACATATTGGATGATACTGCAATTTGAAGCAATGAGGAAGCTTAACAGCTTACTACAATAAAAGGAATGAAATGCTAAATACTTTAATCTTCTATGGGAAATGAGGATATGAGCTTTAATCCCATTTAAATAACTACAGAATACTGTTTTAAAAGAACCATATGTGGATGACATCCTGCATTGTTCAGTCATAAGAGAAAAAATAATTTTGATAACTATCATGCACACGAAGAGGTTCAGTAGACAATTTTACTAGGTATTTTGAGTGCTGCCCATCTTTATTTTTGACTTCTAGCCTTCTACATAATATTGTTAAAGCACTTAATTATTTATTTAAAATCCTTTGCAAATATGAATAATTTTTAAGTCATAAGGGTTCACCATAAAATAAAGTAGGGGGTTTCCAAATCATTGTAGCAGAGTGTTTTAATAATAAGTTGTTTTAAATATTTAAGAGATTTTGTAAAAAATTGAAATTACTGTCTCATGGAGTCATCACTACAGTTTATATTTTAAGTGCTGCTATTTTCAAACTTCAAAAGAAGAAAAGAACACTTTAAAGAGACTCATCAGGACGAGAGCTTCATGGCCATTTAAATTTTTCAGTACGTACGAACACTTGTGGCAATTACTTCTCCCAATACAGCTAAACAGTTATGTTCCTTTGTCCAGAAAGTTTGTTATGTTGTAGCCTAAAACATATTATCCAGCATTCCTGGAGCCAACTAGAACTGAAAGTTCCCTCCAGTCAAGATATTCCTAGTAATTAGTAATTACTTCACTGACATCATCTACCTTAGACTTACTCTTCTGAAACTACAGAAGCAAGACACCATATTAGCTTGATTTCCAATTCAACCTCTATTCCATTATTTTCTTCTGCAACAAATCCATAAAGTACAAGGTACAGCCTAGACCTTTAATCATTTTTTTTTAAGTTAGAACCTATTTTATGTTTTTATACCCAAAAGAGAATATTTATCAAAGTCATTTTATTACTCCTAGATGCAGCTTGTCACACCCACATCCATACATGACTACTGGAAAAACCATAGTCTTGACTAGACAAACCTTTGTTGACAAAGTAATATCTCTGCTTTTTAATATGCTGTCTAGGTTGGTCATAACTTTCCTTCCAAGGAGTAAGTGTCTTTTAATTTCATGGCTGCAGTCACCATCTGCAGTGATTTTGGAGCCCCCCCAAATTAAGTCTGACATTGTTTCCACTGTTTCCCCATCTATTTGCCATGAAGTGTTGGGACCAGATGCCATGATCTTCGTTTTCTGAACGTTGAGCTTTAAGCCAACTTTTTCACTCTCCTCCTTCACTTTCATCAAGAGGCTTTTTAGTTCCTCTTCACTTTCCTCCATAAGGGTGGTGTCATCTGCATATCTGAGATTATTGATATTTCTCCTGGCAATCTTGATTCCAGCTTGTGCTTCCTCCAGCCCAGCGTTTCTCATGATGTACTCTGCATATGAGTTAAATAAGCAGGGTGACAACATACAGCCTTGATGTACTCCTTTTCCTATTTGGAACCCCTCTGTTGTTCCATGTCCAGTTCTAACTGTTGTTTCCTGACCTGCATGTAGGTTTCTCAAGATGCAGGTCAGGTGGTCTGGTATTCCTATCTCTTTCAGAATTTTTCACAGTTTATTGTGATCCACACAGTCAAAGGCTTTGGCATATATATCTGTATCTAGGTTAATTAATTAAGGGATTATGACTGTAGAAATTGGTAGGAGAGTTTATGCATTCAACAGCTTCCCTGGTGGCTCAGATGGGAAAGCATCTGCCTGCAATGTGAGAAACCCGGGTTCGCTCCATGGGTCGGGAAGATCCCATGGAGGAGGAAATGGCAACCCACTCCAGTATTCTGTCCTGAAGAATCCCATGGGCAGAGAAGCCTGGTGCAGGCTACAGTCCATGGGTTGCAAAGAGTCAGATAAGACTGAGCGACTTCACTTTATACATTCAAAGAGTGCTTAATAGAAGAAAATAAAATTTTTCTAAAAGAGTAATCATGGTGCATGTATATATGAGTGTGTGTGTCTGTGTATAAAAATGGTATCTTTAGGAGAATGAGGAAAAAAAATAAGGACTTAGAAAAAAATGGGACCAAGTGTGACTTTCATAATAATTATATAAAAACATTCAAAAGACTATAGCTACAAGCTAAATTCATCCTGATAAGTATTTTTGCATACCAAATGAGCTACAGAAGGTTTTACAGTTTTTAAGTGGTCAAAAAAAAAAGCTCAAAATATATTGTGGCCCTTGAAAATTATATGAAATTCAAATTTCAGTGTTCAGAATTTTTAATTTCACTAATAAAATGTGTAGAAACATGTCTTTATATATAAACTGATACTTAACCTCCTGATTTTTGCCTCTTGACTATCCAAGCCTAAAATACTTCCTATGTGCCATTATAAAAAAAAAATTACTATCTCCTGCTTCGAATACATCTTCCAAAATATTCTTTCTCATAAATTTGTTCTCTGATTTCATAGAGAATGAAAGATATTTATGCCTTCACCCCTGTATTGTCTAGAGAAATTTAGAATTATAATAAAAGTCAGATAGAATTTTCTTCCAAAGTTCTGGGCTTTTGAAACTATTATGCATATAGGATATTTTCTTTGAGAGTAAATCTCAAGTTGGAGATACTCAAAAGTATCTTAAAAGTATAAATATAAAATTTGATCTGTTATGAAAATGTCATAGTGGAAAATTTGGGGAGATCTCTTTACGTCTACGTGACAAACAGTGCTGTAAGCACCTGGACAATTTTGAATCTTTCAGCTTCCTGTTGCTCATCTAGACACCTAATACTGAAAGAGAAATGAAACTGAACACCTAGGACAACAGAATTTTAACCCCCCCATTTCCTGTGTACAAGCCCTGAATAAGTACATCTTCATAAGAAAGAAGAAACACTCCTCTTTCCTGGCAAGGACTCAGCTAGTGAAAAGCCATGAACCCTGTTAAGTCTGTTTACTCTTTGTAGGACTATGAACTGCTTACCTTTCCTCCCTATAAAAGCATCCTCCTTCACTTGCCACGAAGGGACTTTCACGCTGCCGACAAAGGTGGCAGGCCTGGAACTGCAATTCTCTACTGAACCCCAGTGAACCCATTTCGCTAAAGAAAAATCTGGCCATTTGTTTGTTTCACATCAACATGCTTGTGTTGTTTCAAGCTGCCTAATTTGGTAAGGTGTTGTCAGTCTAGTTCAGTCACTCAGTCGTGTCTGACTCTTTGCAACCATATGGACTGCAGCACACCAGGTCTCCCTGTCCATCACCATCTCCCGGAGCTTGCTCAAACTCACGTCCATTGAGTCGGTGATGCCATCCAACCATCTCATCCTCTGTCGTCCTCTTCTCCTCCCATCTTCAATCTTTCCCAGCATCAGGGTCATTTTCAATGAGTCATTTCTTCACTTCAGGTGGCCACAGTATTGGGCCTTCAGCTTCAGCATCAGTCTTTCCAGTGAATACTCAGGACTGATTTCCCTTAGGATTTATTGGTTTAATCTCCTTGAAGTCCAAGGGACTCTCAAGAGTCTTCTCCAACACCACAGTTCAAAAGCAGCAATTCTTTGACGCTCAGCCTTCTTTATGGTTCAACTCTCACATTCACACAAGATTACTTGAAAATCCATAGCTTTAACCAGAAAGACCTTTGTTGGCAAAGTAATGTCTCTGCTTTTTAATATGCTGTCTAGGTTGGCCATAGCCTTTTTGGCAAGGAGCAAGCGTCTTTTAATTTCATGGCTACAGTCACCATCTGCAGTGATTTTGGAGCCTAAGAAAATAAAGTCTGCCACTGTTTTCATTGTTTTGCCATCTATTTGCCATGCAATGATGGGATTAGATGCCATGATTTTCATGTTTTGAATGTTGAGTTTTAAGCCAGCACTTTCACTTTCATCAATAGGGTCTTTAGTTCCTCTCCACTTTCTCCCCTAAAGGTAGTATCATCTTCATGTCTGAGGTTATTGATATTTCTCCCAGAAATCTTGATTCCAGCTTATGCTTCATCCAGCCCATCATTTTGCATGATGTACTCTGCATAAAGTTAAATGAACAGGGTGACGATATACATCCTTGACATTCTCCTTTCCCAATTTGAAACCCATCTGTTGTTCCATGACTAGTTATAGCTATTGTTTCTTAACCTGAAAACAGAGTTCTTAGGAAGCAGGTCAGCTCATCTGGTATTCCCATCTCTTGAAAAAATTTTTATAGTTTGTTGTGATCTACACAGTCAAAGGCATTGATAAAGCAGTAGTAGACGTTTTTCTGGAACTCTCTTGCTTTTCTGATGATACAACGGATGTTGACAATTTAATCTCTGGTTACTCTGCTTTTTCTAAATGCAGCATGAACATCTGGAAGTTCTTGATTTATGTTTTGTTGAAACCTCACTTGGAGAATTTTGAGCATTACTTTGCTAGCATGTGAAATGAGTGCAATGTGTGGAGGTTTGAAAATTCTTTGGTGCTACCTTTCTTTGGGGTTGAATGAAAACTGAACTTTTCTAGTCCTATAGTCAATGCTGAGTTTTCCAAATTTGCTGGCATATTGAGTGCAGCACTTTCACAGCTAAAATCATCTTTTAGGACTTGAGATATCTCAGTTGGAATTCCATCACCTCCACTAGCTTTGTTCCTAGTGATGCTTCCTAAGACCCACTTGACATCACATTCCAGGTTGTCTGGCTCTAGGCGAGTGAACAGACCATCATGGTTATCTGGGTCATCAGATACTTTTTGTATAGTTCTTCTGTGTATTCTTGCCACCTCTTCTTAATATATTCTGCTTCTGTTAGGTCCATACGGTTTCTGTCCTTTATTGTGCCCATCTTTGTGTGAAATGTTCTCTTGGTATCAGTAATTTTCTTGAAGAGATCTCTAGTCTTTCCCATTCTCTTGTTTTCCTCTATTTCTTGCACTGATCACTCAGAAGACTATATTGTCTCTCCTTGCTCGTCATTGAAACTGCATTCAGATGCTTATATCTTTCCTTTTCTCTTTTGCCTTCACTTCTCTTCTTTTGCAGTTATTTCTAAGGCCTCCTCAGACAACCATTTTGCCTTCTTTACATTTCTTTTTATTGAGGATGGTCTTGATCACTGTCTGCTGTACAATGTCATGAACCTCCGTCCATAGTTCTTCAGGCACTCTGTCTATCAGGTCTAGTCCCTTAAATCTATTTGTCACTTCCACTGTATAATTGTAAACAATTTGATTTAGGTCATGAATGATCCAACTGTTTTCCCTACTTTCTTCAATTTAAGTCTGAATTTGGCAATAAGAAGTTCATGATCTGAGCCACAGTCAGCTCCCAGTCTTGTTTTTGCTGACTGTATAGAGCTTCTCCCAGAGAAGGCAATGGCACCCCACTCCACTACTCTTGTCTGGAAAATCCCAGGGACAGAGGAGCCTGGTGGGAGGCCGTCCATGTGGTCACACAGAGTTGGTCACAACTGAGTGACTTCACTTTCACTTTTCACCTTCATGCATTGGAGAAGGAAATGACAGCCCACTCCAGTGTTCTTACCTGGAGAATCCCAGGGACAGAGGAGCCTTGTAGGAGGCCGTCTATGGGGCCGCACAGAGTCGGACACGACTGAAACTACTTAGCAGCAGCAGCATAGAGCTTCTCCATCTTCAGTTGCAATGAATATAATCAATCTGATTTTGGTATTGACCATCTGGTAATGTCATGTGTAGAGTCTTCTCTTGTGTTATTGGAAGAGGGTGTTTGCTATGACAAGTGCATTCTCTTGGCAAAACTCTGTTAGCCTTTGCGTTGTTTCATTCTGTACTCCAAGGCCAAATTTATCTGTTACTTCAGGTATCTCTTGACTTTCTCCTATTGCATTCCAGTCCCTTATGATGAAAAGGACCTTTTTTTTTTTTGGTGTTCTAGAAGGTCTTGTAGATCATCACAGAATTACTCAACTTCAGCTTCTTTGGTGTTAGTGGTTGGGACATAGACTTGGATTACTGTGATAGTCAATGATTTTCCTTGGAAACAAACAGAGATCATTCTGTCATTTTGAGACTGCACCCAGTCCTGCAAATTGGACTCTTTTGTGGCCTATGAGAACTACTCCATTTCTTCTAAGGGATTCTTGCCCACAGTAGTAGATATAATTTTAATCTGAATTAAATTCACCCACTCCAGTCCATTTTAGTTCACTGATTGCTAAAATGTCAATGTTCACTCTTACCATGTCCTGTTTGACCACTTCCACTTTACCTTGATTCATGGACCTAACATTTCAGGTTCCTGTAAAATATTGTTCTTTACCGCATTGGACTTTACTTCCATCACCAGTCACAGCCACAACTGGGTGCTGTTTTTGCTTTGGCTCTGTCTCTTCATTCTTCTGTAGTTATTTCTCTACTCTTTCCCACTAGCATATTGGATACCTCCCGATCTCAGGAGTTCATCTTTCAGTGACGTATCTTTTTGCCTTTTCATACTGTTTATGGGGTTCTCAAGGCAAGAATACTGAACTGGTTTGCCATTCCCATCTCCAATGGACCATGTATACAGCAATAGAAACAAATACAGGTTTATCTCAAAGGGAAATAATACAGTTCATCCTCTTTCTTGAGACTCTTAGTAAAGTTGTTTAATCATCTGTGTATGATTTTTCAGCTGGACTTCCCTTTTGGCTCAGACTGCAATGAAAGAATCTGCCTGCAATGCAGAAGACATGGGTTTGATCCCTGTGGCAGGAAGATCCCCTGGAGAAGAGAATGGTTACCCACTCCAGTATTCTTGTCTGGAGAATTGCATGGACAGCATTCTTGCCTGGAAAATTCCTGGCAGGCTGCAGTCCATGGGGTCACAGAGAGTCAGACATGACTGAGTCACTACACCTTTCACACTTCATTACCCATTATCTCTGTCCTTCTTTCCTTAGATACTATGGTTAGGGCACTTTCATTTGTGGAATCATATGAAGTGACTGGAGGTGGCAGAGAAAAAAAAAGTCACCAAAACAAGGTAAATAAGTAGTGAATACTCCTCCAATAATTATCCTGTGATCCTAAGATTATGAGGGAATTTGACATGTTTTCTACCTATATTCTACTGTCTATCACTAGATTCTCCCGTTTGTTTATTTGCATGATATGCCCCAAATTCCTAACCATATATTAGAAGAACATTTAGTCTAATCTTTGTCCCCTCAAGTTTTTCCTAGAGACCTCTTTTTCATAATCAAATAGGCACATATCTGTCTCAAAAGAAGAATGTTCTTCCCTAAAAGAAACCACTTAATTCACTCATATATTCACAATATCGTGGTTGTGGGAAAGAGACAACATATTTAAAGAGTGCAAAATGTAAATGCAATATTAATATAAGGTAGTTAAATGCACAAAAGTTTTTTTGGGATAGTGGGATACATTAAGAATTGCATACGAGCTTTGCAAAAAAGCTTTTAAAATTACTATATCCTATGCTAGTGGTCTTCGTACTTTATATTAAAAATATATTCAAAATTTAAACATGAAATTGACTTGCTTTCTTGCAAATGTGGTGTGAATTAGACATATACACTCCAACAGATTTGTTGTATCTGTGAGTGCTATCCCAAATGGTGGGCTGTAAAATTTAAGGGGATAACTTCAAAAACATTTATAGTATTTTAATTTCACCTATATTAGAGATGGCCTTACTCGAATTTTTTTACCTCTATTTAATCATCTCTTTCTTCTTTTCTATCTTTGTATTCTCTATTTGAGCAAAAATAGAATATTTCTTCTTCACTTTCCGGGCTATTCCATTCAACTACCTCTGCATTTTTTCTCTCCCAAGTAAGACGGACTCTGCTTCTCTTTATCAGTGCTAAACAGTGTGACTCCTCTTTTATATTTCTACATAACTGTGTAATGATTGGAACAAATGGATATTTTCCTTAAACTTCAGTGCTAGTCATTTCAGTCCCCTCAATAAGCTACAAACAGTATACAGATAAAGCTAGTTTTGCCTCTGACAAATGGACGTCCACTACCTGCATTTTCTGCTACTTTTCTCTGAAAACCATGTCTTCCAGATCAAAATATGCTGCCTATATGCCAAATTTTTTGGAGTTTAATAATAATAATAATAATAATAATAATAATCTGATTCAATTTAATCACTCAGTTCAGTTCAGTTTGGTAGCTCAGTTGTGTCCAACTCTTTGCAACCCCATGGACTCCAGCATGCCAGGCCTCCCTGTCCATCACCAACTCCTGGAGTTTACTCAAACTCATGTCCATTGATTCGGTGATACCATCCAGCCATCTCATCCTCTGTTGTCCCCTTTTCCTCCTGCCCTCAATCCCTCCCAGCATCAGGGTCTTTTCAAATGAGTCAGCTCTTCGCATCAGGTGGCCAAAGTATTGGAATTTCAGCTTCAACATCAGTCCTTCCAATCAACACTCAGGACTGATCTCCTTTAGGATGGACTGGTTGGACTCCTTACAGTCCAAGGGACTCTTAAGAGTCCTCACTGCAACACCACAGTTCAAAAGCATCAGTTCCTCAGGGCTCAGCTTTCTTTATACTCCAACTCTCACATGACTACTGGAAAAACCATAACCTTGACTAGACAAACCTTTGTTGACAAAATAATATCTCTGCTTTTTAATATGCTGTCTAGCTTGGTCATAACTTTCTTTCCAAGGAGTAAGTGTCTTTTAATTTCATGGCTGCAATCACCATCTGCAGTGATTTTAGAGCCCCCCAAAATAAAGTCAGCCACTGTTTCCTCTATTTCCCCATCTATTTGCCATGAAGTGAGGGGACCAGATGCCGTGATCTTAGTTTTCTGAATGTTGAGTTTTAAGCCAACTTTTTCTCTCTCCTCTTTCACTTTCATCAAGAGGCGCTTTAGTTCCTCTTCACTTTCTGCCATAAGGGTGGTGTCATCTGCATATCTGAGGTTATTGAGATTTCTCTCAGCAATCTTGATTCCAGCTTGTGCTTCCTCCAGCCCAGCACTTCTCATGATGTTCTCTGCATATAAATTAAATAAGCAGGGTGACAATATACAGCTTTGACATTCTCCTTTTCCTGTTTGGAACCAGTCTGTTGTTCCATGTCCACCA
>SJYF01001616.1:1426436-1439120 GCA_006410515.1 Procapra przewalskii
TCACTTAACATGAGCTCCATTATATTTATTTCCTGTAAGATATACTTATATTTTATTATAGAAAATGGATCAAATTTGTTCTAACTAGCTAGCTTTTCCTTTTCATTTTTCAATATCAACATTAATTTAGAATGATAATAATATTTTTACAAAAGTTAGGATCACTGAGTTTAAAATGTCCTTGTCTTTTTACTTGCCATATTATTTAAATTTTTTCATTTACATTTTCATGGCTATTTATTTTTACTGTGGTAAAATGTACATAAGATTAATATCAATCATTTTTAAGTATATAGAAAAATATGGAATACTTAATTTTTTATGTCATCTTTCCACAGGATCCATGCTCTCTCAGCATCATTGCAAGTTTATTATGTGAGCTGCTAAAGTGACAATGTTTTGCTTTTCTTATCTTTATAAAAAAGATAATAAGGGTGTAGCTGAATATCTGGCTTGGTTTATATCTCAAATATATCTCATCTTAAAATTCTTATTATTGAATAGATGTAACATCATTTAAACTTTCATCACTGAAAATAGATTTTATTGTTTTATCAGTTTATTGATTATAATATTTGTCATGAATATTTTTTAGGCAAATACATAAATAGCATTATTAATTTTACCCATTATGGACTCTTTTTTGTGAATCACAGTCAGGACTTTGCCCTACTTTCAAGTCTGTATGTGCATTCATACATTTTTTCCCCCCTGATACTTGTAGTGTGGAGTTATCTTCTTGTCCTTTCTTCATATAGCTATGGTGTTATTCCAACACTACTAATTATAATTAATATTTTTTGCTCACTGATATCTGATGCTATGGTTATAATATACTAAGTTTTTCTTTGCAACTATGTCTATTTTCAGAATTTGTATTTTGGTCCATGTAGATTACGATATCTAACTCTCTTAATTATAGAGGGCATAAACCACACTTCATATGGAGTGGGGGGTTAGAATATACTGTTCATGGTTTATTGGTTTTACTACTACTTCTTTCTGTTTCTCACAGGAATATTATAATTAACTTTTGTATCTAAAGAAAATAAAAAGATATTTTTATTGCAATCATTGAATTTGTTAATTTAAGACTTTTACTGATAATCACATGCATAATTGACTTTGTAGGCTCTTGTAGTGCAGTCTTTATCAGCTTTTATAACATTGCATTCACCTTGTAACAAGAATTTTGAAGTTTTTCCCCTTTAAAATAGTTTAAGTAACACTGGGTTTATCTTTAAGTTGTTTAAAGCAATTCACTTGTGAAAGTAGGCTGAGCTTAGGTCAATTTTTAAAATATATCTTGATTTTTGGCTGCTTGTGAAATTTTCTCTGAAACATAATATTGTATAAGTCTTAATTTATTTCAGAAAAGTATTTATAATTTTTAATATGTATTTTTTGCTCCTGCTTTTGTAACCATATGTATATATGTATATACAGACAGATACACAGGTAGGCAGGTAGACAGATGGATATGCCAACTCAGTTGCTTAGGTAGTGTCTGACTTTTTGTGACCCCTTTTTTCTCAAGGGCATCTTCTGGACTGGGAATCAAACATGTCTCCCTGCAGCTCTTTCATTACAGGCAGATTTTTTACACAATGAGTGACCTGGGAAGATCGGATAGATATAGATATACATACAAGCTTCCTTCTTTATCTCTCTATCACTTCCATCCTCACCCAGAACTTCTGGAGGTGAAAGACCTAAAAACTAGAAGACAATGGTAGAAAAAAATAAAAAAGGCACAAATAAATGGAAAGAATGCTCATTTTGTTCAGGCATTAGAAGAATGAACACGGTTAAATGTCCGTATTACTTAAAAGCAATCTACAGATTCAGTGCAATCCCTGTCAAAATCCCTAAGATATTTTTCACAGAAATAGAGTAAATAAATAAATAAATAAATAAATAAATAAATAAAATCCTAAAATTTGCAAGGAACCAAAAAAAGACCCTGAATAGTCAAGGTAATTTTGATTAAAAAACAAAAAACAAAGCTGGTAGTATCACACTTCCTGATTCAAATTATACTAAGCTGATGGAGCCAAAGAAAAACAATACCAACTTGTGGATATGACTGGTGATAAAAGTAAGATCCGATGCTGTAAAGAGCAATATTGCATAGGAACCTGGAATGTCAGGTCCATGAATCAAGGCAAATTGGAAGTGGCCAAACAAGAGATGGCAAGGGTGAACATTGACATTCTAGGAATCAATGAACTAAAATGGACTGGAATGGGTGAATTTAACTCAGATGACCATTATATCTACTACTGCGGGCAGGAATCCCTCAGAAGAAATGGAGCAGCCATCATGGTCAATAAGAGTCTGAAATGCAGTACTTGGATAAAATCTCAAAAAATGACAGAATGATCTCTTTTCGTTTCCAAGGCAAACCATTCAATATCACAGTTATCCAAGTATATGCCCCAATCAGTAATGCTGAAGAAGCTGAAGTTGAATGGTTTTATGAAGACCTACAAGAACTTTTAGAACTAACACCCAAAAAAGATGTCCTTTTCATTCTAGAGGACTGGAATGCTAAAGTAGGAAGTCAAGAAACACCTGGAGTAACAGGCAAATTTGGCCTTGGAATGCAGAATGAAGCAGGGCCGAGACTAATAAAGTTTTGCCAAGAAAATGAATTGGTCATAGCAAACACCCTCTTCCAACAACACAAGAGAAGATTTTACACATGGACATCACCAGATGGTTAATACCAAAATCAGATTGATTATATTCTATGCAGCCAAAGATGAAGAAGCTCTATACAGTCAATGAAAACAAGACCAGGAGCTGACTGTGGCTCAGATCATGAACTCCTTATTACCAAATTCAGACTCAAATTGAAGAAAGTAGGGAAAACTGCTAGACCATTCAGGTATGACCTAAATCAAATCCCTTATGATTATACAGTGGAAGTGAGAAATAGATTTAAGGGCCTAGATATGATAGATAGAGTGCCTGATGAACTACGGACTCAATGGACGTGAGTCTGAGTGAACTCTGAGAGATGGTGATGGACAGGGAGGCCTGGTGTGCTGCGATTCATGGGGTCGCAAAGTGTCAGACATGACTGAGGGACTTAACTGAAGTGAACTGAACTGATGAACTATGGAATGAGGTTCATGACATTGTACAGGAGACAGGGATCAAGACCATTCCCATGGAAAAGAAATGTAAAAAAGCAAAATGGCTCTCTGGGGAGGCCTTACAAATAGCTGTGAAAGGTAGAGAGGTGAAAAGCAAAGGAGAAAAGGAAAGATATAGGCCTCTGAATGCAGAGTTCCAAAGGATAGCAAGAAGAGATAAGAAAGCCTTCTTCAGCAATCAATGCAAAGAAATAGAGGAAAACAACAGAATGGGAAAGACTAGGGATCTCTTCAAGAAAATTAGAGATACCAAGGGAATATTTCATGCAAAGATGGGCTCGATAAAGGACAGAAATGGTATGGACCTAACAGAAGCAGAAGACAAAAGAAGAGGTGGCAAGAATACACGGAAGAACTGTACAAAAGAGATCTTCACGACCCATATAATCAAGATTATGTGATCACTAATCTAGAACCAGATATCTTGGAATGTGAAGTCAAGTGGGCCTTAGAAAGCATCTCTACGAACAAAGCTAGTGGAGGTGATGGAATTCCAGTGGAGCTGTTACAAATCCTGAAAGATGATGCTGTGAAAGTGCTGCACTCAATATGCCAACAAATTTGGAAAATTCAGCAGTGGCCAAAGGACTGGAAAAGGACAGTTTTCATTCCAATCCCAAAGAAAGGCAATGCCAAAGAATTCTCAAACTACCATACAATTGCATTCATCTCACATGCTAGTAAAGTAATGCTCAAAATTCTCCAAGCCAGGCTTCAGCAGTATGTGAACCGTGAACTCCCTGATGGCCAAGCTGGTCTTAGAAAAGGCAAAGGAACCAGAGATCAAACTGCCAACATCCGCTAGATCATGGAAAAAGCAAGAGAGTTCCAGAAAAACTCTTTCTGCTTTATTGACTTTGCCAAAGCCTTTGAGTGTGGATCACAATAAACTGGAAAATTCTGAAAGAGATGGGAATACTAGAGCATCTGACCTGCCTGTTGAGAAATCTGTATGCAGGCCAGGAAGCAACAGTTAGAACTGGACATGGAAGAACAGACTGGTTCCAAATAGGAAAAGGAGTATGTCAAGGCCATATATTGTCACCCTGATTATTTAACTACTATGCAGATTACATCATGAGAAATGCTCGACTGGAAGAAACACTAGCTGGAATCAAGATTGCTGGGAGAAATATCAATAACCTCAGATATGCAGATGACACCACCCTTAAGGCAGAAAGTGAAGAGGATCTAAAAAGCCTCTTGATTAAAGTAAAAGAAGAAAGTGAAAAAGTCAGCTTAAATCTCAACATTCAAAAAACGGAGATCATGGCATTCAGTCCCATCACATCATGGGAAATAGATGGGGAAACAGTGGAAACAGTGTCAGACTTTTTTTTTTTTTTTTGGCTCCAAAATCACTGCAGATGGTGACTGCAGCCATGAAATTAAAAGACACTTACTCCTTGGAAGAAAACTTATGACCAACCTAGATAGTATATTCAAAAGAAGAGACATTACTTTGCCGACTAAGGTCCGTGTAGTCAAGGCTATGGTTTTTCCTGTGGTCATGTATGGATGTGAGAGTTGGACTGTGAAGAAGGCTGAGAGCCAAAGAATTGCTGCTTTTGAACTCTGGTGTTGGAGAAGACTCTTGAGAGTCTCTTGGACTTCAAGGAGATCTAACCAGTTCATTCTGAAGGAGTTCAACCATGGTATATCTTTGGAAGGAATGATGCTAAAGCTGAAACTCCAGTACTTCGGCCACCTCATGTGAAGAGTGACTCATTGGAAAAGACTCTGATGCTGAGAGGGACTGGGGGCAAGAGGAGAAGGGGACGATAGAGGATGAGATGGCTGGATGGCATCACGGACTCCATGGACCTGAGTCTGAGTGAATTCCAGGAGATGGTGATGGACAGGGAGGCCTGGCGTGCTGCAATTCATGGGGTCGTAAAGAGCTGGACATGACTGAGCAATTGAACTGAACTGAACTGAATAGTAATCAAAAAAGGATAGCATTCACAGAAAAAGACTGACAGATCAATGGAATCATGTATATACAACTAATTTAGCACAGAGAAGCCAAGAACATACAATGGAGAAAGGAAAGTCTCTTCAATAAATGGTACTGGGCAAACTAAACAGCTTCAGGATAAAGAATGAAACTAGATTATATCACAAACAGTTAACTCAAAATGAATTAAAGACTTTGATGTAAGACCTGGAAGAAAGGCCTTTAAAAAAGCATAAGCAGTACATTCTTTGACATCAGTCTTGCTGCTGCTAAGTCGCTTCAGTCGTGTCCGACTCTGTGCGACCCCATAGACTGCAGCCTACCAGGCTCCCTTGTCTCTGGGATTCTCCAGGCAAGAACACTGGAGTGGGTTGCCATTTCCTTCTCCAATGCATGAAAGTGAAGTCACTCAGTCATGTCCAACTCTTAGCGACCCAATGGACTGCAGCCCACCAGGCTCCTCCATCCATGGTATTTTCCAGGCAAGAGTATTGGAGTGGGGTGCCACTGCAGTCTTAGCAATGTCTTTTTTGTTCTGGTTCCTTAAGCAAGGGAAATAAAAAGAAAAAAAAATGGGACATCAAAGTTAAAAGTTTCTGCACATGAATGACAATAATCAATGAATTAAAAGGCAACCCATTGAACTGAAAAAGGCATTTGTAAGTCATGTATCTGATAAGGTATTTATAACCAAAATATGTAAAGAACTCATACAACTCAATAACAACAACAAAAGCAAACATTCTGATTGAAAAATGGGCAGAGAATCTGAATAGACATTTTTCCAAAGACATACACAGATATCCAACAAGCACAAAAAAATATGTTCAGTGTCATTAATTATTAGGGAAATGCATATCAAACCACAATGAGTTATTACCTCATGGCCATTAGAATCGCTATTTTGAAAAGACAAGAAATATTAAGTGTTGGAGAGGATGTGGAGAAAAGGGAACTTTCACATACTGTTGATGGGAATGTAAACTGGTATAGCCACTATGAAAAACTATTGGATATTTCTCGAAAAGCTAAGAACAAAACTTTTATATGATTCAGTAATTCCACTATAGGGTACTTTCCAAAGAACATAAACACTAATTGAAATATACACACACACCACTATCCTCAGTTCAGTTCAGTTCAGTTCAGTTGCTCAGTTGTGTCCGACTCTTTGCAACCCCATGAATCGCAGCACACCAGGCCTCCCTGTCCATCACTAACTCCCGGAGTTCACTCAGACTTGCGCCCATCGAGTCAGAGATGCCATTCAGCCATCTCATCCTCATTCGTCCCCTTCTTTTCCTGCCCCCAATCCCTCCCAGCATCAGAGTCTTTTCCAATGAGTCAACTCTTCGTATGAGGTGGCCAAAGGACTGGAGTTTCAGCTTTAGCATCATTCCTTCTAAAGAAATCCCAGGGTTGATCTCCTTCAGAATGGACTGGTTGGATCTCCTTGCAGACCAAGGGACTCTCAAGAGTCTTCTCCAACACCACAGTTCAAAAGCAGCAATTCTTTGGCTCTCAGCCTTCTTCACAGTCCAACTCTCACATCCATACATGACCACAGGAAAAACCATAGCCTTGACTAGATGGACCTTAGTCTGCAAAGTAATGTCTCTGCTTTTGAATATACTATCTAGGTTGGTCATAAGTTTTCTTCCAAGGAGTAAGTGTCTTTTAATTTCATGGCTGCAGTCACCATCTGCAGTGATTTTAGAGCCCCCCAAAATAAAGTCTGACACTGTTTCCACGGTTTCCCCATCTATTTCCTATGAAGTGATGGAACCGTATGCCATGATCTTTGTTTTCTGAATTTTGAGCTTTAAGCCAACTTTTTCACACTCCTCTTTTACTTTAATCAAGAGGCTTTTTAGATCCTCTTCACTTTCTGCCTAAGGGTGGTGTCATCTGCATATCTGAGGTTATTGATATTTCTCCCTGCAATCTTGATTTCAGCTTGTGTTTCTTCCAGTCCAGCGTTTCTCATGATGCAATCTGCACAGAAGTTAAATAAGCAGGGTGAGAATATACAGCCTTGACATACTCCTTTTCCTATTGGGAACCAGTCTGTTGTTCCATGCCCAGTTCTAACTGTTGCTTCCTGACCTGCATACAGATTTCTCAACAGGCAGGTCAGATGCTCTAGTATTCCCATCTCTTTCAGAATTTTCCAGTTTACTGTGATCCACACAGTCAAAGGCTTTGGCATTTTCAATAAAGCAGAAAGAGATGTTTTTCTGGAACTCTCTTGCTTTCTCGATGATCCAGCAGATGTTGGCAATTGGATCTCTGGGTCCTCTGCCTTTTCTAAAACCAGCTTGAAAATCAGGGAGTTCATGGTTCACGTATTGTTGAATCCTGGCTTGGAGAATTTTGAGCATTACTCTGCTAGCATGTGAGATGAGTGCAATTGTGTGGTAGTTTGAGCATTCTTTGGCATTGCCTTTCTTTGGCATTGGAATGAAAACTGTCCTTTTCCAGTCCTGTGGCCACTGCTGAGTTTTCCAAATTTGTTGGCCTATCGAGTGGAGCACTTTCACAGCATCATCTTTCAGGGTTTGAAACAGCTCAACTGGAATTCCATCACCTCCACTAGCTTTGTTCATAGTGAGGCTTTCTAAGGCCCACTTGACTTCACATTCCAAGATGTCTAACTCTAGATTAGTGATCACACCATCATGATTATCCAGGCCACTATCCTCAGGGCAGCATTATTTACAACAATTAAGATATGAAAGCAACCTACGTGTCCATCGACAGATGAATAAAGAAGATGTAGTAAAGATATATGAAGAATACTACTCAACCTTATAAAAACCAAATTTTGCCATTTGTGACAACATGGATCAACATAAAAGGTTTTATGCTGAGTGAAAGAAGTCAGACAGAGAATGACAAATGCCATATGATTTCACTCATGCATAGAATAAAAATTAATAAAGCAAAATAAACAAAACCAAGCCAAATATACAAAGAATAGACTGGGTACCAGAAGGAAACGGCAGTGATAATGGGAGGAATAGGCAAAGGGAATAAGGTTTATACTGAGGGACAGAGATTAGACTTTGATGGTGAGTGTGCTGTAGAGTGGCGGCTCAGACAGTAAAGAATCTGCCCACAATGCAGGAGACTCAGGTCAGTCTCTGGATTGGGAAGATCCTCTATCCACTCTCGTCTTCTTGCCTAGAGAAGTCCATGGACAGAGGAGCATGGCAGGCTACCGTCCATGGACTAGCAAAGAGGTGGACATGACTTAGTGACTAACACGTTTGCTTTTTTCATGCTGTAGAGTACATACAAAAGTTTAATTATCATGCTGTATACATGAAGCATATGACTTTATAAACCAGTGTACCACAATAAATTAATCAATTAAAAAATAAAGAAGCATCAGTTGGATCTTGTAGATATGATTAAAAGCAGACCAAACATATGATAGGGTATATATTGAATTCACAAATACACTATTAGAAAATACATGAAAATTAAAACAGAGAACAAAGAAGACAAATATAGGGTAAAATAATAATAAAGCATAAGGGACACATGGAAATTGGTCTAAAAAGAGTCTCCAAAGGAGAAAGAAGCGAGAGAATTAGATAGAAACAAAGCTTGAAAAAATAATTTCCCTTATAAGTTGAAAGATAATGCTAGTGAATCCCAGTGGAACAAATGCAAAGAAAAACATACCTAGGTATAATCAAATTTTTGAGAGTGAAAGACAAAGTGGTAATATTAAAAGCAACTGCAGGGGGGAAAAACTATCTGACCTTTTCTAGGAGATATAATTGATAGTTTAAGATATTAATAGAAAATGGAAGTTAGGCAAAGAAACAAAGGTACCGAAACTATATCCAGTTAGTATGGGAGCCTAGCAAATATAATTTGCTGGATAGCTTTCCTCTTGCCTCTCCCCCATAAGGAGCAACACAGGGAACGTTCAGGAACCACCCAGGAGAACAAAAAGATAAACTCTCCGTACTGTGGGAAACTAGGTGAAATAGCTGCCTTAGGGACATGAAGGTTTTACATTTAAGTGGAGATTTCAAGTAAGAAGTTGGAATATGTGAGTTTAGACTATAGAGGGAATTATTAGAATTTACATACTATATGTAATTCTTCTAAGAATAACATGTAACTAAAGAAGTATACTAAATTTGATATTCTAACTTGTCATAGATAGTTCAGAATCCAAGAGTATGGATTCCATGATTAAAGTATAGGTTCAAAAACTACATACAATGACACTGTCAAATGTCCCAAGATTATTATTCCCATCCCGCCCCTGATTACGTTTACATAACTATATAAATTTGAGGAAGCAAATCTAATTAGATTGCTGTAAAAATCATATATATGTGTACAGTTTTATTGCTAAAATATTAACCAGTTATTCTATTTCATCAGCTCTCTTAGGATAAATTTCCTCTGTGATCAATGCACAAACATGTGTGTTCTCCTTTTGTAATTTTTGCCTTAAATTTTACAAACTCTGAATCAAGTGATAATGTTTTCTCATTATTTTTAGAGGTAAATATGTTGCCTATCTCTTGCAAACAGACTTCTCAACATGTACTCTATGTAGTGAATTCATGCTCTGTTTGCATTTCTTATTTTGCTGCCTCTTTTGGGTTGATTTGTGTCCTGCCCAGGAAGGATTTAAGTTAGCTTTAAACTTCAGTACCTGAGAATGTGACTTTCTTTGGAAATAGGGTCATTGAAGATTAATTAGTTAAGATGTAGTAGAGTGTGCCCTTAATTCACTATGATGGGTGTTCTTATAAAAAGAGGGAAGAGAATGTGTAGACACAGATACGGAGGAATATACCATTGATGGTAGCAACAGAGATTAGAGTGAGGAAGCTCCAAGCCAAGGAACACCAAGCGTTGACAGCCACCAGAAAACAGGAAGGGGCAAGGAAGGGTTTTACTTCAAAGGAGCATGGACCTGCTGACACCTTGACTTCCAATCTGGTCTCCAGGACTGTGAGATCATAGATTCCTACTGTTTTAAGCCATCCAGCGAGTAGCACTTTGTTACTGTAACCCTAGAAAAATATTGTTGCTTTTGCTTACTCGCTAAGTCATGTCTGACATTTTGAGACCCCGTGGACTCTGGCCTGTTTACGGGATTTTTCAGTAAGAATACTGGAGTGGGTTACTATTTCCTTCTCCTGGCGATCTTCCCAATCCAGGAATTGAACTTGTCGCCTGCAATGGCAGCTGGATTCTCTACTGCTGAGCCACCAGGGAAGCCCCTAGGAAAATAATACACTGCTTTTATACTCAATTCCTTCCCTTGTTTTTGTTTTCTGTTCACTCATTGTATGATATATATTTTAATTGAATTCCACTTTCTCATGAAATGAGCCAGAACTCCTTTGTCTATCCATTCACCATCTATTCTGTAGCATAAAAGCTCATGATGTGACTCATGCTTCGGAGTACCTTCCTTACTGATGGTTGTTTTAAGACTTAATGCCCATGAATGTTAATGAAAAAAACATAACAGAAATCTAAATTATAAAAGAATCGGAGCAAACAATACCATTATAAGCATTTAGAGCCAGGATTAATTAGTGTAGGCCAAAGTAAATAATAAATAGGAAAAGTATCTATAAGTCAGGATTTAAGCTGAAGCTTAAAGAGTGGATAGGAAGAATTTTAGCTGGTGGGAAGAGAGGATGCTATTTCAGGAAGGAAGCAGCTTGTTCAATGTTAGGATGATAGGCAAGTGCGTGATGCAAATAAACGATGATACTGATTCCAAAGTTCCACAGTTGGGAGTATGGAAAACAACCTTGTCCAAGTGGGAGGTAGAAAACTTGCAGAGAATATGAAAAAAAAAATACCCAAGAAGAGAAGTTTCAATCCCTTTAGGAAGGCTATTGGGAGCTGCTGTAGATTTCTGAGCACTAGTAGAATAAATGGACCTAAGGGAGATTAATCCAGACATAGTGTGAAATGTAAGTCAGAGCTGTGGAAAGAAAAATGAGTCTCAGAAAAGAATCAAGAGAAGGGAGCCTGAGAGTTATTTTAGAAAACTAGCTAAAGAATCCAGACATCTTATATTCAGTGCCTAAATAAATGCCACTGACCTGAGAAAATCAAACTAAATCCTGAATTCTAATTCTTTTATTACTGCTTAATTTCTCTTTTTCATCAAGATTGGATTTGAGCCATTAACACGTATTTCAGGGATCTTTTCATTGATAATAAAAGATTTCTCTACCTAACCTTGGAAGACCTGTATAAACTTTAATTTTCAAAAGCACTTAATATCCATGGTATATGAGTATATCTATAATGCTCACTGCTAAGGTTTGGTTATGAGAGAATGCCAAGTTTGAAATTTTTAGCTATGTAATCTTAATTTCCAAGTTGTGTTAATTTTGCTGACTGTAGGACCTTCCTTTCCACCTTACTATTGTCTCTTTCCTTGAGACTACTCTAGCTAGCATGTGAATTTCAGACAGGTGAATTCTACTTTCTTGATGCTTTTTCCTTTGAATTTTATCTTCCTCATCTAATCTCTTTTAGAAAATTTAGGCTCTTTATATACAGATTTCAAGGGGACTTCTCATGGCATAATTGATTTTGAGGACTCTTTGGCCTGATACGTCTATTTAGATCGAAATTTATGGAAGTAATTCAAGACATCACTCAAATTGCAATATCATCAGTATTATTATTTTTTTGAGCAATGACATTGAAAATCCATTACGTTCATTTTAAGAAAAAAATGGGTTTTGTAGATATTTTCACTTTTTAATATAAAATATTTCTTTTTCATAAAATATGTTTCCAATGAACAATCTTTGGGCTATTTCTGCAAGTTTAGCCCAGGGAAAAAAAGCAGGCAGAGTGGAAATTGAAAGACACTGAATATTCTAAGTATGTTCATTTAAGACTCACTCAGATTTGTAGAATAAAAAAGAATAATCACGATTCAGAAAAATGGGATGATTGACGATTAGAAATGAAAAAAATCATGTTCTATAACTAAAAACATTTTGGAGATGATTTGTTTGAAATTATAAAGTTCTGATAGTTCTTTGACTCACAGGTAACTGGGCATTCATTCCCTTTAAAACTCTCCATTTACTTCTGGAAAATCAGCCTAAGGGTTACATGACAACACGTATTGCATTTTGAAACTTAAATTCTCGAGTTAGTATTTTCCTAGGCATGTATTATCCTTGACAGATAGATAAAGTATAAATAATTTTATACCATTTTTTTTCAAAATTCATCTTGCAACTTTTAGCTGTATCAGTTGTATAAACTGTAGTTAATATAATAATATGAAATGGCAATAAGTGTGTATTTTTAAAATTATATATTTTTANNNTACTAACTGCTTCTGTAATAAGAAATAAACTTTATTTCATTCTCTAGTGGGAGTCTTATTTTATTATTTTGTCATGAAAAGTGTATGCAAAAAACCAACTCCTACGATATATATCTATTTTTTATACTTGATAATGTCATTATTTTATATTATCAACTGTATGATGCTATAATATGAAAATATGACTACTTTTCTAGAATATAAGCTCTTGAAGG
>SJYF01001616.1:1459238-1472082 GCA_006410515.1 Procapra przewalskii
ATCTGATTACAAATACACTATATCAATTTTAAAAAATATATTTTGTTGGGAAGCTCAATCTTAAAATGGGACCAAATTAACTTTTTTTTTATTTCCCTAATCTTTAAGACTAGAAGGTTACTTTGTTAATAAGCTTTGCATATCTAAAATATATTAGAATATTAAAATTCAGTATATTATATTAAAAAGATATCCATTCCATAGACCCAAAAAGTAATATATTCATGTACACACAAATACTCATATTTAAAAAAAAACAAACAGTGAAACTGAACATTGACAAAAATTGAATTCATGCATTCCAATATTACAAAAAAAAAAAGACAATCTTTGGATTTTGTAAAACTAATGTCAATTTATATGCAGCTTATTTGTTAGAAATTTGCCTCTTTTTCACTGCTGATCTGCTATGTGACTCTGGGCAACTTAAGCTCACTGTGCCTTAGAGTCTCCCAACCATAAAAGTAGAAATAAAAGACCGATAACACCTCTTAAAAGTTTTCCTTTGTTTTTTGTTTGCTTACTTGTTTCCATTTTTTGAAATTACACTCAAATGAAGTAAAGCCCTTAAAACAGTACACGTCACATTTTTAGTATTGTAAAAGTTTTATAATCTAATTAGAATTTTTTCATTCAGTGGTTTTACAGTCTGCATTCATTACTGAAAGGCCAGCTACCTTTATTCTTTATCCTCTCGTATTTTCTTGAGCTGTGCATTTTCATGGAACCAAGGAAATGTTTTCCTTTGAGTGCATGCATAAATGCACATATTCTTTTGATTAATTTGAATTTGTCCATATTTATTGCCAGTATTTAACTCTATAGCTTTATATATCTGACTCCTATGTTGCTTGAAAAAGTGTGTATTAAATCTTTTCTAAGAGCACAAAAGAAAATTAAAGTCTCTCAGCTTTTCTCTTAGGATTTGAAAAAGCTCAAGTGGAATTCCATCACCTCCACCAGCTTTGATTGTAGTGATGCTTCCTAAGGCCCACGTGACCTCACATTCCAGAAATTCTGGCTCTAGGTGAGTAATCACACCATCGTGGTTATCTGGGTCATGAAAGTCTGTTTTGTATATTCTTCAGTGTATTCTTGCCACCTCTTCTTAATATCGTCTGCTTCTGTTAGGTCCATACTATTTCTGTCCTTTATTGAGCCCACCTTTGCATGAAATGTTCCCTTAGTATTTCTAATTTTCTTGAATAGATCTCTAATCTTTCCCATTCTATTGTTTTCCTCTATTTCTTTGCATTGATCACTGAGGAGGGCTTTCTTATCTCTCCTTGCTATTCTTTGGAACTCTGCATTCAAATGAGTATATCTTTCCTTTTCTCCATTGCCTTTACTTTCTCTTCTTTTCTCCTCAGACAATTGGTAAGGCCTCCTCAGACAACCATTTTGCCTTTTTGCACTTCTTTTTCTTGGGGATGGCCTTGATCACTGCCTGCTGTACAATGCCATGAACCTCCATACAAAGTTCTTCAGGAACTCTGTCTATCAGATCTAATCCCTTGAATCTATTTTACACTTCCACTGTATAATTGTAAAGGATTTGATTTAGGTCATACCTGAATGGTCTTGTGGTTTTTCCTACTTTCTTCAACTTAAATCTGAATTTGGCAATAAGGAGTTCATGATCTGAGCCACAGCCAGCTCCTGGTCTTGTTTTGGCTGACTGTATATAGCTTCTCCATCTTTGGCTGCAAAGAATGTAATCAACATGATTTTGATATTGACCATCTGGTGATATCCATGTGTAGTGTCTTCTCTTGTGTTATTGAAAGAAGGTGTTTGCTACGACCAGTGCGTTCTCTTGGCAAATCTCTGTTAGCCTTTGCCTGGCTTCATTCTGTACTCCAAGGCCAAATTTGCCTGTTACTACAGGTATCTCTTGACTTCTTATTTTTGCCTTCCAATCCCCTATGATGAAAAGGACAGCTTTTTTGGTATTAGTTCTAGAAGTTCTTGTAGGTCTTCAGAGAACCATTCAACTTCAGCTTTTTCAGCACTAATGGCCCGGGCATAGACTTGGATTATTATGATATGGAATGGTTTGACTTGGAAACGAACAGAGATCATTCTGTCATTTTTGAGATTACAACCAAATACTACATTTTGGACTCTTTTCTTGACTATGATGGCTTCTCTATTTCTTCTTAGGGATTCTTGCCAAGAGTAGTAGATGTAACAGTCATCTGAGTTAAATTCACCCATTCCAGTCCATCTTAGTTTGCTGATTCCTAAAATGTCGACTTTCACTCTCCCCATCTCCTGTTTGACCACTTCCAATTTGCCTTGATTCATGGGCCTGACATCCCAGGTCCCTATGCAGTGTTGCTCTTTACAGCATCAGACTTTACTTCTATCACCAGTCACATTCACAACTGGGTGTTGTTTTTGCTTTGGCACTGTTCTTTCATTCTGGAGTTATTTCTCCACTGATCTCCGGTAGCATATAAGGCACCTACTGACCTGGGGAGTTTCAGTGTTAGGACAGTTTCTGCCTTTTCATACTGTTCAAAGGATTTTCAAGGCAAGAACACTGAACTGGCTTGCCATTCCCTTCTCCAGTGGACCACATTTTCTAGGAACTCTCCAAAATGACCCCTCATCTTGGGTGGCCTTACAAGGCATGGCTCATGGTTTCATCGAGTTAGACAAGTCTGTGACCCATGGGATCAGATGGGTTAGTTTTCTGTGATTGTGGTTTTCAGTCTGTCTGCCCTCTGATGGAGAAGATAAGCAGCTTTTGGAATCTTCCTGATGGGAGAGACTGACAGGAGGAAACTGGGTCTTGCTCTGATGAGTGGGGCCATGCTCAATACATCTTTAATCCAATTTTCTGGTGATGAGTGGGGATGTATTCCCTCTCTGTTGTTTGATCTGAGGCCAAATATTCCAGTTGAGCAATTTCAAATCCTAAAACATTATGCTGTGAAAATGTTGCACTCAATATACCAGCAAATATGGAAAACTCAGCAGTGGCAACAGGACTGGAAAAGGTCAGCTTTCATTACAATACCAGAGAAAGGCAATGCCAAAGAATGTTCAAACTAATACTAGCAAAGTAATGCTCAAACTTCTTCAAGCCAGGCTTCAATAGTATGTGAACCATGAACATACAGGTGTTCAAGCTGGATTTAGAAGAGTCAGAGGTACCAGAGATCAAATTGCCAACATATGTTGGATCATTGAAAAATCAAGAGCGTTCCAGAAAAACACCTACTTCTACTTTACTGACTATGCCAAAGCTTTTGACTGTGTGGATCACAACAAACTGTGGAAAATTCTTTTTTTTAATACAAATTTATTTATTTTGATTGGAGGATAATTACTTTACAATATTGCATTGGTTTTGCCATACATTGACATGAATCCACCATGGGTGTACATGTGTTCCCCATCCTGAACTCCACTCCCACCTCCCTCTCCATACCATCCCCCTGGGTCATCCCAGTGCACCAGCCCTGAACATCCTGTATCATGCATCAAACCTGAACTGGCGATTCGATTCACATATGATAATATACATGTTTCAATGCCATTCTCCCAAATCATCCCACCAAACTGGAAAATTCTTAAAGATATTAGAAGACCAGTCCACCTGACCTGCATTTTCAGAAATCTGTATGTAAGTCAAGAAGCAAAAGTTAGAATTGGACATGGAACAACAGACTGGTTCCAAAATGGGAAAGGATTAAGTCAAGGTTGTAGACTGTCACCCTGCTTATTTAACTTATATGCAGAGTACATCACAAGAAACGCTGCGCTGGATGAAGCCCAAGATTGAATCAAGATTGCCGGAAGAAATATCAATAACCTCAGATATGCAGATGGCACCACCCTTATGGAATCAAGCAAAGAACTAAAGAGCCTCTTGATGAAAGTGAAAGAGGAGAGTGAAAAAGTTGGCTTAAAGCTCAACATTCAGAAAACTAAGATCATGGCATCTGGTCCCATCACTTCATGGCAGATAGATGGGGAAACAGTGGAAACAGTGACGGATTTTATTTTAGGGGACTCCAAAATCACTGTAGATAGTGACTACAGTCATTGAATTAAAAGACATTTGCTCCTTGAAATAAAAGTTATGACCAACTGAGACAGCATATTGAAAAGCAGAGGCATCATTTTGCCAACAAAGCTCTCTCTAGTCAAAGCTTTGGTTTTTTCAGTGGTCATGTATGGATGTGAGATTTGGATTATAAAGAAAGCTGCGTGCCAAAGAATTGATGCTTTTGAACTGTGGTGTTGGAGAATACTCTTTCTTGAGAGTTCCTTGGACTGCAAGGAAATCCAACCAGTCCATCCTAAAGGAAATTAGTCCTGAATATTTGTTGGGAGCACTGATGCTGAAGTTGAAACTCCAATACTTTGGCCACCTGATGCAAAGAACTGACTCTTGGAAAACACCCTGATGCTGGGAAAGATTGAGGAAGGGAGAAGGGGACAATAGAGGATGAGATGGTTGGATAGTCTCACTGACTCTATGGGCATGAGTTTGAGTAAGCTCCAGGAGTTGGTGATGGGCAGGAAGCCTGGCATGCTGCAATCCATGGGTCTGCAAAGTCAGACACGACTGAGCCCCTGAACTAAACTTTTTCTCTCCTTCTGTTCAAAGCTATTTAGATGATTATATGATTTTAAAATGTATTTTGTTGTTAAATACCTCATGTGTGTGTGTGTGTGTGTGTGTGTCTGGTTCCTTTTCTTTATTTTTAGGAAATATACTATGCTAGTTTCCTTTTGGTTACTTATCTGAATTAGGTGCCCTTTCTCCAGTGACATCCATTTATATCTGATCCATAGGGGCAAGTGTATACTTTTAACTGATAGCCCAAAATACAGAGCTATTAATGTAGCTTATATGTGTGCTGGTTTTAAGGATTGAGTTCAGCTCAGGCTCTCTTCTCACATGAAAGTTGTTTTATGTTCTGTAATTTGCCAAAAGACCACTGAGTTCTACATGGTGAAGTGTAAACACAATTTTTTTTCAAGTTTTAGTACTTCTCTCTGTCAATAGATAGAGGCAGATACAAAGCAGTATTGATAAGCTAAGTCTTACCTCATTACTCATACTACTCACACACACACACACACACACACACATATACATATGGCCTGTCTGAGGGATTTCCCCACTTTACTTCATACCTTTTTTTTCTTTTTCTTTTTCTTTTTTTTTTTTTAGTATTTTTCAAGTTCCAGGGCATTTGTCAATGCTACAAATCAATGTTTTGGCCATCCTTCATCTTGGTAGCATTTTGCTTTGTCAGTGTTCAGACTTTCCTGAGAACTGCAACCAAAACAAAGCTGCACCCTTTTTCCACTGAAACCACCACGGCTCTTGGGAAAGTTCCACCTACTTGGTTACTTATTTGTCATTCCTTTGAAAATGAGCTAGTGTTCTGATCTTTTTCTCTTGTGGTTTGGGGTTGTTCCCTAGATAGATAGGAGAAACTTCTAACTGTGAACTTCCAAATCGGTATCAGTTATTAAGCTGATATTACTAAGCCTCGAATTCATTCATTTACCATGCTTTGTGACCATGTTGTACTGCTGCTGGGACTGTGTAAACTGATTTTCTTTGCACGAGCTGGCCTATTAGTAGATTGCCCTCCAGAGGCTACTAGACTCTGACTCAGGGTCAGAAACGGAAAGAAGAGACTGACTTCTTGCCTCCTTGTTTTCAGCTGGCTTCACCCTCATCAACAGAACTTGAAAAAACAATGGTTCTAATCTTCCACTGCCTGGGTCAGCTTATTTGCTCTCTACCCAGAGGCCTAAGTCTCTCGGCTTTGCCGTGAGTATTCTCTAAGTTCCTGGAATGCCAAAAGCAGCTGGCCCCTGGCCTCCTCTGAGGCTTGAGTAAACTCCAAGGTGCAGTCTCCATGTTTCTAATTCTGATACTTCCCAAAAGTTATTTTCCTAACCTCATGGGCTGCCCTGGTGGCACAGATGGTAAAGAATCTGCCTGCAATGCAGAAGACCCTGGTTCTATCCCTGTGTCAGGAAAATCCCCTGAAGAAGGAAATGGCAACCCACTGCAGTATTCTTGCCTGGAGAATCCCGTGGATGGAGGAGCCTGGTGGGCTACAGTCTATGAGGTCGCACAGAGTTGGATACGACTGAATGACTAACACTTCACTTAACCCCATGGGTTTTAGTTGCTTCCAGAATTTTCTACTGTTTTGTTACATCAGGGTTCCTTTTGCGTTTACTGGTCTTACAGCTAATACTTCTTCCATGAATTCTTTAAATGATGCTTTTTGTTTAACTACTCACTGAGTTTTTATTTTCCTGAGAAGAATTTGACTGATGCAACCTTTAAAACATAGCACTCTCTGGTTTTAAAAAATAGAATTGACAGTTATGTTTCCCATGAACTGTCCATAGGGGATAACCGTGGAGGTAAATGTTAAAAATCTTGCTTCTAGATCACCTGGAGGCCTTTGTTACCGTTATAACAGAGGTCAGACTGGTTCCTATCCTTTCGTACAGGCTAAGAGACTCCATTGGAAATTACAGGCTAGGCTTCGAGAGTTTGCTACAAGGATCTCCCCGGGGAGTGTCCCCCACAGTGCTGTCTCACGAATCACCCATGTGATGCCTCCTTTTGGTCAACACTGGGCTAGAAGGACAATATATTGGTGGAGGGTTTGTTGTTGTTGTATGTTTAACTATAAAATCATATTTGTTAAATAAGAGCGGTGATAACTTTGACTTTTTTTTTGGGGGGGGGGGCTAATGGGGGAGTTGTACATCTTGTGGGATTAGTTTTCAACCAGGGATGGAACCTGGGCCTCTGGCAGTGAAAGTCCTAACCACAGGGCCACCAGGGAATTCCCAGCTTTCAATTTCTAAGACTGAAATGATGGTGCCCTCGCCATGATGGTGCCCTCGCCATTTCTCACAACCTGAATGTTGTCAACACTCTCTCCTTCTTCTCGGCTTCTTCCTCAGGCTTATGTTTTGTTTTGGGGCTATCTTCAGTTCTACCTTAAAATTTCAGATATTGCTATTAATAACATCTCAACATAATTTAAAAAAAAATCTTAGACTGCATTTTAAAAGCTTCTGTTGAAAGGCAAAAACAAATTAACAATTATCTTACAAGCCTTAACTTTAAAGTCTCTTATTTACTGATCACCTATATACAAGGTGCTAGTCCCTGCCCTGGAAGTAAAACAGTGAACAAAACAAAATAAAATCCACAGTCTAAAATAGTGAGTAAAATAAAATCCACAGTCTCATGAATTACATGGCAGTCATGCAGTGGAATGCTTCAAAATTAAATCAATGACCATGCATGGGACGTTGCACTAAAGTCGAGAGTCGCTGAGCTAACTAACCTGAGGTTATTTAATTTTTGATGTCTTCATTCAGTGAAGCAGATTCACAATCTATCTGGAGAGTTTAGTATGACATATGTCCCAAACTGAATTTGTACTGATAAATCCTACTTTTAGTGCCTCAAATGTAAAGTCTTAAAGGAAAGTAGTTGATCAGCATATTTAGTAAGACTAAATAAAGCATTTATGCAACTTTTTTTCCCCAAAAACTAAAAGTAAATTACATTGTAATTTCAACATAGGCAAAGACACTTCTGATAGATCAATTCTGACATCAGACGTGACAAGACAATACACGTTTAAAGTCTCAGTGCAAAATTATGCTTTTTGAGGGTAGTAAATAGAAGCCAAAGTTTCCCACCAGCATAGAATGATGTCTGAAATATAAACTGCTAAGGAATAGTAAAAAATAAAATAAACAGTGAAAAAACTACAAAGTAGATTTAAAAAAAAATCTCTGCAGCAAAATAAAGCTGATGTGATTATTTTTTTAGAATTTTCAATAAGGTATTTTAAAATTATGGTTTTTACATAAGTGAGTTTATTTTAGAGCATCTGTAAATATTATGGCTTCTAATTAATTAAAACTTTGCATAATATTTAGAGAACACCATCTTCTCCTCTCAGCTGCCTGCCACGCACCCTGTCTGAATACATACGACGACTTGGCTGCTACACACTGACCGCAAGTTCAGATTTATGAGGAGGCAGCAATCCAGCTCTGTTTGTTTGCCTTTGGTTCAGCAGTCTGTTCCCGTGGTGATTTCCACATGGCATACATGCAAGAAGGTCACAGTCAACTTGGTCCAGGGATTTGGAATCTAAATTACTTATTAGAAAAAACAAATCCATGGTCTTTAGAGGAGTATGAGACATAGCAGTTTTGGAAGGTTTTGTCCTAAAATAATCAAACTCTTACTCTGAGGCAAACAAAAGGCTTTAATCATTGCAGTGAATATATATTAAAAAAAACACATAAGCTTGCCTGTAGGTGTCACTATTATGAGTATACATTAAAGTTCAGCCACTCAGAGAGACATTATACTTAAAAAATAAAATACGGAAATGACTAAGATTGCAGACAAGTGCAATGAATGATATTATTGGAAAAGACAAAAATGTGTATTCAAATATATATATATGTAGATGTACAAATCACACAATTATTTTATTCTAAACTTGGACATATTCAATATAAAGAATGGAGCAGTCGTAGATGACTTGAGACGCGAAGCTCACCCGTAGAGTGTGCGCCATCTGCCAGTCATTCAGAACCTCGGGCTGCCAGTTGTGTTAGGGTCTTGCCAAGGAGCCAGGTGCTCTCACGGCTTTCCATTGTATAGTAATTGCTCTCCGAAGAACAAAATTAGTGAAAATGCAGAAATGTTACTTTTGCTATCTGTGTGTTTTTAAATACTTTTGGTTTCCGTGTTTTTTATATGAATAAAAAATACATGAATAGAAAATGCTTTATAGAAATTAAATATGTTAACCCCAAGTTGAATCAGGTATACATCCTTCAACCATTAGAAGTAAATGGGTGAAGGAAAAGGACCTAGAATCCCAACAACAGTCTATGCGTCTACATTCTTGAAAGACACTAAGACTGGCTGAAAAGAGGCCAAATGTTACCAGAGGCAAAGAGTAATACCACCTTGAATTCAGTACTGATTTCATAAATATTTAGTTTTTGAATGTGTAAATAAATGATATTAAAAGAGATAGTAAGCACAATCAGGACTTGAAGTATTATCTCTACCACAAAAAAAGGACATCAGAATGGAGACTGATTATTAAAGAAAAGCAAATCAAATCTACGATGAAGTATCACTTCACATTGCTCAGAATGGTCAACATCAAAAAAATCTACAATAAATGCTACAGAGGATGTTGGGAAAAGGGGACCCTCTTACACTGTTGGTGGTAATGTAAATTAATAGAGCCAGTAAGAAGAGCAACATGGGGGTTCCTTACAAAACTAAAAACAGAGCGACCATATGACCCAGCAATCCCACTCCTGGGCATACATCCAGAGAAAACCAAAATTACAAACTATACAAACACCCCAGTGTTCATTGCAGCACTATTTACAATAGCCAAGACACGGAAGCAGCCCAAATGCCCATCAGCTGAGGAATGGATGAAGAAGATATGGCACATATATACATGGAATATTGCTCAGCCAGAAAAAGGAGCAAAGCTGTGCCATTTGCAGAGACATGGATGGGCCGAGAGACTGTCAGGCAGAGTGAAGTGCATCAGAAAGAGGAAATATGCCATATATAAATGCACATACGTGGAATCTGGAAAAATGGTACAGATGAACCTGTTTGATAAGCAGAAACAGAGACACAGACATGGAGAACAAACATACAGACACCAAGCGGGGAAAAGGGAGTGGGACGAACTGGGAGATGGGGCTTGACATATGTACGCTGCTATGTACAAAACACGTGACTAGTGAACCTAGCCAGGGAACTGCACTCAGGGCTCTGCGATGACAAAGAGAGGAAAGTGCGTACATGGAGCTGATTCACTTTGCTCTACAGTTTTGCTCTTTTTGCTTTGCTGTATAAGCAGAAACTAACAGAACATCGTAAAGCAACTGAATTCTATTAAACATTTTTAGAAAAGAAAAGAAACAGCTGTAGATGTTTTCCATGGCATAAAGATGTTTAAGCTAGCTTTTGGGGTAGGAGCACGTGTAAAGAGAAGGCCAGCAGGACTATCCCGGCAGGATTTGTGCTGTGTTAAAGAGACATTTTGTCACCATTGACCAGCCAACTAGTTCCATTTCCCAAAGCATTTTATACAAAAATCTGGATTTCTGGAGGCTGGATATTTTAGTTCCTTACTAATTTTATTGTCTGCTTTCTAGTATTCTCTGAGCCAAAGACCTAGGGAGATGGAGATATCCCTTTTATTTCCTACAAACAGAAGCCTCTGTCTCAGTCCCTGACTTACACACACACACACACACACACACACACACACACACGCCTCTGTCATTCTAGTTAGTTGATTTACACTCACCTCAGTTTTAGCCCTGTATTAATCAAGTTTCAGGAAGTTAGTGAGAGTAGATTCACACATTTACAGAGTCATATATTTTAAGGAATATCATGAATTTGGGAATTCTCAACCAAATCACCACCATGATCATCACCAAAAACAATTCATATGCAAGTTTTGATAAGAAAAAAAAAATTAGTGGGGCTCTTTAATTCAGAAGACCATAGAGATGCCCCTGATATTTAGAGAAATATAAGAATCATAGGTTCTCTTAGCAGAAGAGAAGAAAGGAAGTCATCCTCAAAGCATAATATAATTTGCATTTCTTGCAAGTGTGTCAGATGGTTGGCTTGGTATAGACTGTAGACAGTTGTAAAGGTAAGGGTGTAGCATCCATCAGAATGCATGACTAGTACGTATGCCTCTCTGTTAAAAAATGATACCAACTTTTCTTGCTTTATAACTGACATATATGTGTGTGTGTTTCATCTTGTTGTAGCCTTTTTTTTTTAATTTTTTTTAAATTTTTTTATTCTATTATTTTTTTTTTTTACGTTGTAGCCTTTTATTCAAATTGTAACTGAAATACAAAGCAAAACGTTGTTGCTTATATTTGAGCATTCCAGACCTCTTACTTATTACTGGACTAGATACCATGGTACATTCTGGAAAGTAGCAAGTACTCATAAATATTGGAAGTTGTTATTGACGTGTATATAAATAAGAGGTATCATGGCACTTCAGGAGGCATATAATCAATCCACAATCTGAAAATCCTGGTTTCCAATTCTGAGCATGGAAGTTTCATTAAAAATCACTGAGCCTCATTTTCTCCCATAAATAAAACAAAGATAATAGAAATTCTTGTGTAAGATTAATCAAAGGTTGAACTTTAAAAATATACTTTGAAATATTTTAGAAACAAAATGCCGCTTATAAATACTACTTTTATGTAAATGGACACAGCTTCTCATTGACTAACTCTGTATCTGTAAAGCAGATTTGAAAAATCCCAAACTCTCTGACTTATATTTTACATTCTTTCAAGATAAAATGTTTTTCTTTTCCCCCAATTATGAGAAAGTCATATAACTTTTGAAAAATATAAATAATATAGCAACACAAAATTTTTAAAAAATCATGTTTTATACCATCGTGACTAAACATCAAGCCACTGTAGTAACCATATTTCTAGATCTCACTCCCTACGCCTGGTAGACGGAATTACTGTTTCTGAGTATTACTTATCTGCCTGCCTGTAGACGTCAGATTGCCACATTATTTGGACCCGTCCTGTGGGAAAGTACACCCCCTTGCTCACCGACACTGTGCTGGTCCACATGACTTGCTTTGGTCCATGGCATGTGAGGGGGACACCGGCGTCTCACACAGGGGCTGCTCTCTCAGCGTGGGCCCCTGAGGCCTGGCCTAATGGGAAGACAGAATCGAGCCCGCACCCTACAGGATTCTAGGATGGCCCTATGACTCTATCTCCGCACGCTACTCCCATGATTGTGTTTCAGTTCAAGGCAAAAGGGACTTTGTGGATGTAATTAAGCCTTCTAATCACTTGATTTTAAGTCAGGGAAGTTATCCAGATTACCTGGATTACATGAGTGTTTCAATAGCAAAGACGTTTCTTTTCTGACATAGAAGAAGAGGCTATCTGAGATACTGAAAACAGGAGAGAAATTCATTGCAAGGAAGATTCGCTATTGCTGAGATGCAGGAGGCTGCAGAGCAAAGAGCTGGGAGCAGACTGCAGGAGGTAAATGGTCCCTGATACTTTGCAAGAAAAAGGCTGACAGCCTTTAAGAAAAAGGGGGCTTCAGTTGTCTGGCTGCAAGGAACTGAATTACATGAAAAATGTGAATGAAGTTGGAGGCAGATTTTTTCCCCTAACTTCCAAACGAGAACCCAAACTAGCCATGACCTTGACTTGGGCCTTGACAGCCCCCTTGGACCTCAGACTGTGACATGCTTAGTGAGTATACTTTTAAGACACTATGTTAGTGGTAATTTCTTACCTAGTAACAAATGACCCAGATCTCCAGGGACCAGGCCAGAGCAACCTACACAGAGCCTGAATAAGAAATGAATGTAAAGAAGCCATTGAAATGTGAGGGTTATTTTGTTACTTCCAAATCCTAATTAATACACTATCATCTTCACACATACATTCACACAGAGGGTTTTAGTGCTGTTATATAAATGGCATCATACTAGAATTACTTCTTTGTAACTTAGTCATTCACTCAATAATTCAGTGTGGAAATTTTTCATACCTATAAAAATGGATTCACAATACTGCTTGTAATAGTTGTGCAATTTTCCATTGTATGGATGCACACAATAGCCTACTTCTGTTATTAAAAAAACAAAAAAGCACTGTAGGTTTAAACAAACCTGATTTAATAAACTTTCAGGTTACACAAATGATTTTTTAAAGCCCTGCAACATCCTTTTGTATAGGTAAG
>SJYF01001616.1:1603201-1614798 GCA_006410515.1 Procapra przewalskii
AAGTGAATTACACTTACTCTAATTTAATTTTTGACAGAGTGATTAAATTGCAGACTGAGAGCAAAAATAGGTACAGTATTTTAATGGATAGTTGAATTAAAAGAAGTCATTATTGGCATGGAAGTCTTGGTTGTAGTTCTTAAAAAATTAGAATAAGTAAATTGTCTTAAAAGAACGTAGACTACTTTTTTGTTTGTTTTAGACAAGATTGGGCACTTGTCCAGAAAAATAGTTATTCATAGATACACAAATGTGAGCTTCACACCTTTTATTCCTTAGCAATTAATGATGCAAAATAATTTAGCTTCAGTTCAGTTCAGTTCAGTCACTCAGTCATGTCTGACTCTTTGCGACCCCACGAATCACAGCACGCCAGGCCTCCCTGTCCATCACCAACTCCCAGAGTTCACTCAGACTCACGTCCATCGAGTCCGTGATGCCATCCAGCCATCTCATCCTTGGTTGTCCCCTTCTCCTCCTGCCCCCAATCCCTCCCAGCCTCAAAGTCTTTTCCAATGAGTCAGCTCTTCGTATGAGGTGGCCAAAGTACTGGAGTTTCAGCTTTAGATCATTCCTTCCAAAGAAATCCCAGGGTTGATCTCCTTCAGAATGGACTGGTTGGATCTCCTTGCAGTCCAAGGGACTCTCAAGAGTCTGCTCCAATTAGCAGGGTTTATAACAGGATATTAGCTATGAGAGCTGGTGAAGTGAAGTGAAGTCGCTCAGTCATGTCCGACCCTCAGCGACCCCATGGATTGCAGCCTTCCAGGCTCCTCGGTCCATGGGATTTTCCAGGTAAGTGTGCTGGAGTGGATTGCCATTTCCTTCTCCAGGGGATCTTCCCGACCCAGGAATCGAACCTGGGTCTCCTGCACTGCAGGCAGATGCTTTACCGTCAGAGCCACCAGGGAAGCCAAGGATGAGAGTTGGTATCATCTTTCAAACAACGTAAAATTAGGTTGATATGGGTAGATCCATTAAGGTCAAGGAAAAGAGCTCTGGGTATATATTGTTATCTGTGGGAAAATTTGAAAAATCCCAAATGAGCCGGAAATAGAAGTAGGAATAAAGGAAATAGAGAATCCCTGACTGTTTACTATATTTGATAATAACTCATGGGACAGGAAATGAAAAACCTTTCTTTTTAAGACAAGAAAGAAGGATTTGTTACCAAGATCCAGTTTCCCCCACAGTCCGTCTCTACCATTGGGAAGTTTCCATAAGGAGCTTATCCTTAACCATAGTCACAGAAAATGAATCTAATTGATCACATGGAACATAGCCTTGTCTAACTCAATGAAACTATGAGTCATGCCATGTAGGGCCATCTGAGATGGATGTGTCATGGTGGAGAGTTCTGACAAAATGTGGTCCACTGGAAAGGGAATGGCAAACCACTTCAGGATTCTTGCCTTGAGAACCCCATGAACAGTGTGAAAAGGTAAAAAGATACAACACTGAAAGATGAACTCCCCAGGTGCATAGGTGCCCAATATGCTCCTGGAGAAGAGTGGGGAAATAACTCCAGAAAGAATGAAGAGACAGAGCCAAAGTGAAAGCAATGCCCAGTTATGGGTGTGACTGGTGATGGAAGCCAGGTCCCTCACTGTAAAGAACAACATTGCATAAGAACCTGGAATGTTGAGGTCCATGAATCAAGGTAAATATGAAGTGGTCAAACAGGAGATGGCAAGAGTGAACATTGACATATTAGGAATCAGTGAATTAAAATGGATTGGAATGGGAGAATTTAATTCAGATGGCAATTATATCTACTACTGTGGGCAAGAATCCCTTAGAAGAAATGGAGTAGTCATCAGAGTCAATAGAAGAGTCCAAAATGCAGTTCTCAGGTGCAATCTCAAAAATGACAGAATGATCTCTGTTAGTTTCCAAGGTAAACCATTCAATATCAGAGTAATCCAAGTCTATGCCCCGACCAGTAATGCTGAAGAAGCTGAAGTTGAATGGTTCTATGAAGATCTACAAGACCTTCTAGAACTAACACCAAAAATATATGTCCTTTTCATCATAGAGGACTGGAATGCAAAAGTAGGAAGTAAAGAGATACCTGGAGTAACAGGCAAATTTGCCCTCAGAGTTCAAAATGAAGCAGGGGAAAACAGACTGGTTCTCAATATGGAAAGGAGTACCTCAAGGCTGTGTATTGTCACCTTGCCTATTTAACTTTTATGCAGTGTACATCATGAGAAACGCTGGGCTTGATGAAGCACAGGCTGGAATCAAGATTTCCAGGAGAAATATCAATAACCTCTGATACACAATGACACCACCCTTATGGCAAAAAGTGAAGAAGAACTAAAGAGCTTCTTGATGAAAGTGAAATAGGAGAGTGGAAAAGTTGGCTTAAAACTCAATATTCAAAAAACTAAGATCATAGCATCTGGTTCAATGACTTCATGGCAAATAGATGGGGAGACAATGGAAATAGTAACAGACTTTATTTTGGGGGCTCCAAAATCATTGCAGATGGTGACTGCAGCCATTAAATTAAAAGATGCTTGCTCTTTGGAAGAAAAGCTATGACCAACCTAGATAGCATATTATAAAACAGAGACATTACTTTGCCAAAATAAAATTCTGTCTAGTCAAAGCTATGATTTTTCCAGTAGTCATGTGTGGATGTGAGAGTTGGACTATAAAGAAAGCTGAATGCCAAAGAATTGATGCTTTTGAACTGTGGTGTTGGAGAAGACTCTTGAGAGTCCCTTGGACTGCAAGGAGATCCAGCCAGACCATCCTAAAGGAGATTAATCCTGAATATTCATTGGAAAGACTGCTTAAGCTGGAACTCTAATATTCTGGCCATCTGATGCAAAGAACTGACTCATTGGAAAAGACTCTGATGCTGGGAAAGATGGAATGCAGGAGGAGAAGGGGATGACAGAGGATGAGATGTTTGGATCACATCACCTACTCAATGGACATGAGTTTGGATAAACTCCAGGAGTTGGTGATGGAAAAGGAAGCCTGGTGTGCTACAATCTGTACAACTGAGTGCTGAACTAAACTGATTGAACATTATATAAATTAATAAACAGAAACCCCAATAAAGTCAGAGGCTAGGAGGAGGAACTTTCATGTCTTACAGTTTAGCACAGCCAAACAAGAAGAAAAACTTCTTCTTGTTGGCAAGAGTTCAACCAATGAGAGACTGCCACACCTCAGCCAGAAAGGTCACTATGAACTCCCAAGTCCTCCAATGACCTCTGTTTCTACTACAACCCTTCCGACTTCCCTTTTGTTCTATAAAAATATTCTCTATTTGTGCTCCTGCCTTGCCAAGAATGCAGATTCCAAATTGTAATTCTATATTGATATCAACAGACCCATTTTTGCTGGAGGTCGACAGCATGCACTCGTGCCTGCATCTCCATGCTTTACATGAAGTGACCTGATCTCCTCAGTCACTACTGATTGGATCTGGAATTTACAACTGACACAAAGTCCACCACTTATTAGTTGATGCTGGATTCAGTTCCCATGATAAATTTGCAGATTTACTAAGAGTTCATCAAAAAAGTGGCAGGCATGCACTTGAATAAAAATGGTACAGAAGTTTGGCTTTGGAGCCTGGTGGTCCCTCTCAATGATCTCATGATCTTGACCTCCACTGATGACATAAAAGTAGCAAAGATAAACAATATTATCAAGTAATAAATGCTCAATCACCTAAGACTGATGAAACTGTGTGAGTCCCATTATAAACAATGACAACAAAAGTCATTTAAGCAAAATAAATTTAACTTTTAACATTAAAGCTTTGTGTAATGTTCCACACTGTCTCCTTTAATATGATAATATCCCACATCATTACAGATTCACATAGAAAATGAGAAGGTTTATACAAAGAAAAAAAGAATAACAATTTAAGTATAATTGTTTCCTATTTAAAAGAGGTTCAAGAAAATCATCTTTAAATAAACATTTGACTATTTAACTGTGCATTCTCTAATCCTTGTTTTGTTTGGAATAAAGCTTACACACGATAAATCTCTAATTGTTAAATATATTGAGCAAAAATGGTTGGGAAAGTGTTTGGATAATTCGGATTCATTGTTCATTATAATGTTGTGCTTTGAAATTAAAAAAATCTAAAATTGTCACTTTGTTTTGCTAACTATAGTAGCGGATTTATACATTATTTCTAAATGAGAGTTTTTTAAAATCATTATTTAAAAAGAAAGACTGCCTCATTAAACCTTAGAATTTGTCAATACCCAGTCTCTGATATCTTACAGATGAAAATGCACATGGATCACATCTTGCTATCTGGCTTCCAAAGGACCCCAGCAAATACCATGTTTTGATTCTCTGAGTTGTTAACATTTCAGTTTTTAGAAGTATGTCTTTATAAATATACTTTGCTTTCAAACCTGCTGCCTGGAATATTCATCACACCCAGTATCTGACTTTGTCTAAAATTTTCCATTTACCTTTTGGAAATTTTAATTTTAAATGCAAGATATGTATATGTAAATGTATATATGTATACGTGTGTATGTATGTATGTGTATATATATATATATATATATCTTGCATTTAAANNTATATATATATATATATATATCTTGCATTTAAAATTAAAATTTCCAAAAGGTAAATGGATAAGAAATAACCAAAAGGAACTCTTAAATCTTGTTATAGAATTTCACGTATACAAAAAAGACACAAATTGTAGGTTTATCATGCTTTCCATGGTGAAAATCCCATTTCTGGGATCATTAGGAATACTGTCACCTGATTGGACTGTTACCAGCAGTGATTGGGAAAAGCCATGTATGTCAGTGCTCATAATTTTTCACTTGACTATTTATTGTTTCAGATTCTGCCAGTCTCTAAGATGAATATATAATAAACAAGAAACAGTTGTCATCAGTTCTATGACCAACCTATGCTATAGGTCACCTGACTTCAGTGGCTCTTCCCCCTAGTAATACTTCCCTTCCTGTTTATTGCTGACACGTAAACATGCTTCTCAATCCAGCTTGCTCTGCACACTCTCTGAGGATCTTCAGCTTACCCACTGTGAGATTTAATGCCTTATTTTGGTATCACCTACCAAGTACCACTTTCTCACCTCTCACTCAGGTAGTTCCCCTGTGTCTGTACTGTATTTACTGACCATCTGACACTTGGCCAGTTAACTTTTTAAGATAAAATATCACAATGTGTTTAAGGGCATGAACTTTATAATTTAAAAACATCTGGATTCAGGATGTGACTGTCCCTGTATGCTATGGGAGAAATGGAAGCCTGCTTACTATGGAAGCCTGTTTCTTCTGAAGTAAAATTGGGGCTGAAGTATTAAATATTTCTTAAAGTTGTTGTGAGAACTTAATATGATACCTAGTATGATACCTGGAAAAGACTTAACATGTAAGTGGGATGAAATGAAATGACCTTTCACTTGTATACAGCTGTAACACCCTTGTCCTGCTTATGCTGAATTCTGGTTGACTTCCCAGGGCCACTAGTTTAATACTTTACTGATTGCTTCAGTCAGGGTATGCCAAATACTGCTGCAGTCATGAATAACTTCAAAAAGCTCAAAGGATTAGAAACATTTTTTTTTCAGACATGCTTATATCCAGTCCAGGTTAGCAGGGCTCCACTCTGGGGCCTGACACACAGTATCTAAAACATGCAGCTTGCCACGGCAGAAGGAAGGAGAATACACGCTGTAAGGGCCCTGGCATTTCCGACTTCCTGCTTCAAGATAGGATGCTTTGCTTCTGGACTGAAGCTCCAGATCACTGGCCACAGCACGTCATAGATTCACATGGAAAGGGAGGCAGGACGTTCAAACCTACCCTTTGCTAGGAAGAGAGAGAAAGGGAAATCCTTCATGGATAGACTAATACTGACCACAGTTATTAGGGTTCATTTCTGCCAGTAACTGTAATAAGAGAAAGCTTCAAAACTCATAATTTAAAGGTATTAGAGGTCCTGAGGAGTACTCTTTTCTCAAAAAGGGGAAACACGTTTACTAGGCTTTGAAACGATCCTGAAAGGAAAGCACTCATACTGCACAGTGAGAAAGATATGAGTCCCAGTCCTTCCAGAAGATGGTAAGCACTTAAGTTCACAATTTCAGTCAAGGATCTTCCTGGTCGCACTTGTGTACCGGAGTCACTGTGGAGTTGTGCTGTGTTTCATTCTGTCTTTAAGTACCCATATTAGGCTTCACAGGATAATCAATGAAAAAATAGTATCAGAAAGGGTTCACATGCAACAAGATCCTACTATATTGCACAAGGAACTCTGCTTAATGTTATGTGGCAGTTTGGATGGGAGAGGAATTTAGGGGAGGATGAAGGAAATGGCAACCCATCCAGTGTTCTTGCCTGAAGAATTCCAGGGATGGCAGAGCCTGGTGGGCTGCCGTCTATGGGGTCGCACAGAGTCGGACACGACTGAAGTGACTTAGCAGCAGTTGCAAAATACATGTATATGTATGGCAGAGTCCCTTTGCTGTCCACCTGAAACTATCACAGCATTGTTAAATGGCTATACCCCAATGCAAAATAAAAAGTTCAAAAAAAAAAAACAATTAAAAAAAGATTTATCTTGGTTGTCAAGGAGTAAAAATATTGCTTTATTCTAAGGTAGGAATCAATTTTATGTATTAATCTTTAGAAGATTATTGGACATAGGCAAATGAAATGGGAGGTGGAATGCTCCTAAAATTGCAAGTGCATCTCAAGCATGTGCACATTCACACACACACATAAAAATATGTATACTCTTCATAGGCATATAGTGAAGTCGCTCAGTCGTGCCCGACTCTTTGTGACCCCATGGATAGTAGCCTGCCCCAAGCTCCTCTGTCCATGGGATTTTCAAGGCAAGAGTACTGGAGTGGGTTGCCATTTCCTTCTCCAGGGAATCTCCCAACCCAGGGATCGAACCCAGGTCTCTCACATTGTAGACAGACGCTTAACCATCTGAGCCACCAGGGAAGACATAGACATATAAAACACATATAAAATTAAAATCTAATATAAACATGCCTACAATCTTTTAGATATTCATAACACAGTTTATGTATACTAACTGCAAAATTTGGAGAAGACGGTATAGAAGTAAGGCTAAAATTTTCTGTATTTCTCAATCATCTTTTTCAAAACAGATACATATTTTTCTGTATCAGAGTTTTGGAAGAAATTGGCACATATCCATTAAACATTTTTCATTATAAGTTTTTCATTGATTTATCTATTTATATATTTAAAGATATTTTTTCATAATCTAGATGGTCATTCCAGTGCTTATAATCATATTGTGTGATGATATAACAATATATATATATATTTTTTTAATTTGTCCTTTCAAGCATTGTAAGTTTCTTGTAAGATTTGTGGTGCAAGATTCTCAGAATTAGGAATGATGAAAAATCAACTTTGTTGGATTTTGCAAAGACATATTCAGGTAGAAAAAGATCAAATGAGCAATAGGAGAAAGAAAGTCTACATATTGGCAGCTGTCAAGAAAAGTAGTAGCCAAAGATGGGTCTTCCAAAACAAAATACTAGATAGAATTTATTGATTATATTGATTAAGTCAGAGACTGCTATAAGAACCCAGCTGTACAATTACCTAGCTCTAGCTAGGTAAACAGTACTAATGTGGGCTTCCTTGGTGGCTCAGTGGTAAAGATTCTGCCCGCCAATGCAGGAGACGTGGGTTCCATTCCTGGGTTGGAAAGACCGCCTGGAGAACAAGTTGCAACCTACTCCAGTATTTTTATCTTCACGATCCCATGGACAGAGAAGCTTTGTGGTCTATAGTCTATGGGGTTTCAAAAGAGATGAACACAACTGAGCAACTAAACAACAACAAATTTACTAACATATGATCTGTATCAGGAGATTTTGACTTGAGTGCTGAACTATAAGGGTGGCAGGACCATTCATGATAAACACACAATTAAAATTAAGACAGTCTCAAAATTTAGATGTATCAGAATTCAACCTAATTCAAATAATCTTTCAAGATGCAATATTTTATAAAGTCAACAAACAAACAGACTCATTCTCAGAGAAATAACCTAACTTTTATACAGTTTGAAGCTGGCAAGAGGCAAGGCTAGGATCTGACCCTAGGTTTGTCTGTCAAAGTTTCTTCTTAGGCTAACACTACAAATACATAGAGACACTCGCCCCATGCTGCCTATGCCCAGTAAATTATCACTTGAGTGCCCAAAACACAGCACAGTGACTTGCTTATGGTAAGGTGCATGTTTAGTGTGGTGATTTATAAAAGAGAGAATGTCATTGCTTCCCACACCTTTACCCCCTCCTCATAAAGCTGCCAACTTCTATTTCAGTTCAGTTCAGTTGTTCAGTCGTGTCTGACTCTTCTTGACCCCATGGACCGCAGCACACCAGGCCTCCTTGTCCATCACCAACTCCCAGAGCTTGCTCAAACTCAGGTCTATTGAGTCAGTGATGCCATCCAGTCATCTCATCCTCTGTCGTCCCCTTCTCCTCCTGCCTTCAATCTTTCCCAGCATCAGGGTCTATTCAAATGAGTCAGATCTTCGCGTTAGGTGGCCAAAGTATTGGAGTTTCAGCTTCAGCATCAGTCCTTCTAATGAATATTCAGGACTGATTTCCTTTAGGATGGATTGATTGGATCTCCTTGCAGTCCAAGGGACTCTCTACTTAGTGCAGAATTAACATTTCAAGCCAGTGATTCTGTTCTGAAAAAATTACTACACAGGTCTTAAAAAAAAAAAAAAACTGTTCCTTGAATATTTGCATTTCTAAAGAGGTAATTCTTGGGCTACTTTGTTTACAGTGGAGCGCAAACCTCAGGCAAAGGAATATAAATCAGTGATCCCCCAGGCTCATTTCAGGAAGAAGAGTTCTAAGTTTCCTCTCACATATTAGAGTTCTCCATTAATTCTTTTGTTTGTTTGTTTGTTTTTTTAAGAGTATGGTAGGATAAAGATGGAAAACCAGTGAAATGATGCGTCCTATCTTCATACAGTCCAATGGGATATACCTTTTTGCTACTAGATTTTCATAGATTATACATTTCAAGCTCATAGAGATTAAATATTTTCCTCCAGATCACACAAATGGGCAGTGACAGAGCCAAGATTATAAATCTGGCAAAATAAGACTCCAGAGTCTGGGATCTTAAACACAGAACAATTAGACATAGCATGATGTGGACTCCATAAGCATTTTATTGCTGTCTTGCTATTCCTCAGCTATTCCACACAGAAAGTTAAAAATGAGTCCAGTTAAAAATCTGTGGGGTGGATAACAACCCAAGACAAGTCCACTGCCCTTACAATTGCAAAATGGGGATGAAGAGAATGAAGCAGATTCCTATCATAACTTATGGTCAAATAAATGTGTTTATTTAATGAAATGAAGATGTTCAAGATGGAAAACTGGGAATCAAAATTTGAGTAGACTATATTAATATTAGGGTTTGATAAGCTAACTAAAAACTGCAATGATCTCATATGTATGTATAGCCAAATCTCACCTTGGCAAAATTCCCATACAAAATTTTAAGGAACAACTAATTTATGTCTTACAAAGTTCTTTGAGAAAATAAAACAGGATCACGGGTTACTCAGCTCACCTTATGGCATTTCTATACCTTAATCTCAAGTCCGAATGAGTTTGTCTGTATAGATTACAGTATACTTTGGTGAAAACGTTAAAATATTTAATGTGCTGCAGTCCATGGGGTTGCAAAGAGCTGGACACGACTGAGCGACTGAACTGAACTGAACTGAAATGTTAAAAAGTCACTGTTTTATACAACAAAGGTTTATGTCTTGATCATGCTTCATGTCCATTGAGGGTTACCTGGGGATTCACTCACAACAACCCTGTAAGACAAATGTGTTAAATGAAATATCTAACCAGTACTTAGGGAAAAGTGAAAATATATTTATGTACGGAAACAGGTTCATCTTAAAAAGAATACACATGCAAAAAGTAGGGTGAATAGCACAGTAAAGTTTATGTAAACTGACAACACAGACACAGCAAGAACGATACCCATTAAATAAGGGAACTATAAAATAAAAAGATACATTAAAAGCTTCTGATTACTGGTGGTGGAAAGGGAAGCCAGAATAGGCAGAGAATAATGAAAATATTATACTTTTATGCACGTATTTTTTTGCAACTAGCTTTAACCACATGCTAGCAAAGTAACGCTCAAAAACCTTCAAGCTAGGCTTCAACAGTACGTGAACTGAGAACTTCCACATGTACAAGCTGGATTTAGGAAAGACAGAGGAACCAGAGATCAAATGGCCAACATCTGTTGGGCCAGAGAAAAAGCTATAGAATTCCAGAAAAATATCTACTTCTGTTTCATTGACTATGCTAAAGCCTTTGACTGAGTAGATTACAACAAACTGTGAAAAATTCTTAAAGGATGGGAATACCAGACCACCTCACCTGCCTTCTAAGAAGCCTGTGTGCAGATCAAGAAGCAACAGTTAGAACCAGACTTGAAACAGACTGGTTCCAAGTCAGGAAAAGAGTATGTCAAAGCTGTGTATTGCCTCCATACTTATTTAACTTTTATGTGGAGTACATCATGCAAAATGCCAGGCTAGATGCAGCACAAGCTGGAATCAAGATTCCCAGGAGAAATATCAATAACCTCAGATATGCAGATAACTCTGCCCTTATGGCAGGAAGTGAAGAGGAACTAAAGAGCCTCTTGATGAAAGAGGAGAATGAAAAAGTTGGCTTAAAACTCAGCATTCAAAAAGAAAGATCATGGCATCAAGTCCCATCACTTCATGGCAAATAGATGGGGAGACAGTGGAAAAAATAGGCTCCAAAATCTCTGAGGATGGTGACTTCAGTCATGAAATTAAGACACTTGCTCCTTGGAAGAAAAGCAATGACAAACCTAGGCAGTATATTAAAAAGCAGAGACACTACTTTGCCAACAAAGGTCCGTATAGTCAAAACTTTGCTTTTTTCCAAGCCAGACCAAAAAGAAAAAAAGAAAAAGGCTGATGCCTTTGAACTGTGGTGCTGGAGGAGACTCTTGAGAGTCCTATGGACAGCAAGGAGATAAAACTAATCAATCCTAAAGGAAATCAACCCTGAATATTCACTGGAAGAACCAATGCTGAAGCTCCAACAATTTGGCCACCTTCTGTGAAGAAGTGGCTCACTGGAAAAGACCCTGATGCTGGAAGAGATTGAAGGCAGGAGGAGAAGGAGACACCAGGGGATGAGATGGTTGAATGGCATCACTGACTCAACGGATATGAGTTTGAGCAAACTCTAGGAAATGGTGATGGATAGGGAAGCCTGGCATGCTGCAGCCCAGTCAAACATGACTGAGCAAGTAAACAGCAACAAGCTTTAGCCAAAAATAAATGAAATGCTTTCCAATCAAAAAATGGGCCAAAGAACTAAATAGACATTTCTCCAAAGAAGACACATGGATGGCTAACAAACATACGAAAAGATGCTCAACATCACTTACCAGAGAAATGCAAATCAAAACCACAATGAGGTACCATTTCACACCAGTCAGAATGGCTGTGATCCAAAAGTCTACAAGCAATAAATGCTG
>SJYF01001616.1:1627371-1642435 GCA_006410515.1 Procapra przewalskii
TGCCTCGTACAGAACCCTAATTCCCATACCGCGGATGCGAAAAGCCCAGATGCTATAAAACCACCACCCTCTTTCACTTCAGTCACTCAGTTGTGTCTGATTCTTTGTGACTCCATGGACTGCAGCAAGCCAGGCCTTCCGGTCCATCACCAACTCCCGCAGTTTACTCAAATTCATGTCCATTGCGTCGGTGATGCCATCCAGCCATCTCATCCTCTATCATCCCCTTCTTCTCCCTCCTTCAATCTTTCCCAGCATCAGGGTCTTTTCCAGTGAGTCAATTCTTTGCATCAGCTGGCCAAAGGACTGGAGTTTCAGCTTCAGCATCAGTCCTTCCAAAGAATATTCAGGACTGATTTCCTCTAGGGTGAACTGGTTGGATCTCCTTGCAGCCCAAGGGACTCTCAAGAGTCTTCTCCAACACTACAGTTCAAAAGCATCAATTCTTTGGCGCTCAGCTTTCTTTATAGTTCAACTCTCACATCCATACATGACCACTGGAAAACCCATCGCTTTGACCAGACGGACCTTTGTTGGCAAGAACACACAGAGGAACTATACAGCAAACATCTCCACGACCCAAATAATAGTGGTGGCGTGATCACTGACCTAGAGCCAGACATCCTAAAAGATGTTGCTGTGCAAGTGTTGCACCGCCGTCTTTAGCCATGCACCAACAGCAGGCCTGTGTGTTGGCCTCTCTGCTCTCCTCTGCCCGCCTACAGGAGGAAAAGCAAGCCGTACAGAAAGATGCGCCTCCAGATGCACGCAGCACTGAAAGCACCCTGTATCAAGGTGAATGGGAAACCACCCCAGTAAACACATTTGGGGTAAAAATAAGATACAGCTTTGCTGGACTTCCCTGGTGGCCCAGTGAATAAGAATCTGCCTGCCAATGCAGGGACACAGGTTCAGTCCCTGGCCCAGGAAGAGTCCATGTGCCAGAGAGCATCCAAGCCCGTACACCACAACTACTGAAGCCTGCATGCTCCAAGGCCTGTGAGCCGCAAGCAGTGAGCCCCTGTGCCACAACTGCTGAAGCTTGTACGCCCTAGAGCCAGCAAGCCACAGCTACTGAGCCTGTGCACTTAAGAGTCTGTGTTCTGCCCCAAGAGAGGCCCCTGAATGAGAGGCCGGTGCACCGCAACTAGAGAGAGCCCACCAGCAGCAGCAAAGACCCAGCACAGCCCCAGAAAAATAAAATAATTTAAAAACAAATATAGCAGTGTGTACATGCCAAAAAAAATTTTTAAAGCAAAGCTTTCCTTTGCTTCTGAACTGAACTTGGTCCATTATGTTCCATATAGGCCACAGTGACTCCGAGCAGGAGGACCCTTGTTGGAGTCCAACTTGAAAGGGTTGGTAAAAAAGTGTCCAGAATAGGCAGATCAGTGATGGCAGTAAGTAGGCGGGTGGTTAGCTAGGACTGGGGTAGCAATAGGAGGGATTAGGGAATCGCTAATATGTGAGGGGCTCCCTTTTGAGGTGCTAAGAATGCTCTAAAGTTGTTTGTATCTGGTTTCCAACTCCGTGAAAACACTACTAAATTGTTGAATTGTACACTTTACATGGGTGAATTGTATGTTCTATGAATTTTATCTCAACATAGTTGTCATTAAAAAAAAAAAAACACGCTGAATCTCTGTTCTTATGAATCAAATAAGGCTGCTGCTGCTGCTAAGTCACTTCAGTCGTGTCCGACTCTGGGCGACCCCATAGATGGCAGCCCACCAACTCTGCCATCCCTGGGATTCTCCAGGCAAGAACACTGGAGTGGGTTGCCATTTCCTTCTCCAATGCATGCAAGTGAAAAGTGAAAGTGAAGTCACTCAGTCATGTCCGACTTTTAGTGACCCCATCGATTGCAGCCTACCAGGCTCCTCCATCCATGGGATTTTCCAGGCAAGAGTACTGGAGTGGGGTGCCATTGCCTTCTCCCAAATAAGGCAGGGATGATTTTAAAACATTGTGAAATAAAGGTAACTTGAGAAGAAAATAAAATTGCTTCAGCACCGTATCTAAAGCCTTTTCTTTCCTCCTCAGCTAAACTTCTTTTGAAAACACAGCTTTTGCTCCGCTACATCTACCTTCCTGTTAATACTTCTATCAGCAATCCAGGTTACAAGCACCCACATCAACCTTGAATTTTCCCTCCTTCTCTGTTCCTTTATTCGGTCATCTTCATGGACCTATTGATCTCATTTACCCCTTTTCTCCTGGATTTGCTGACAGGACTTTATTCTTATAACAAAGATAGTGGGAGTATTCATAATACGAATAGTGGAAATTCTGTTAAAAATACCACTCTTGTATAAAATACGCCATATCCTATTGTGTAAGTTAATTATTTCCCATCTCAGCCATGTTCATTTGCATTTAAAATTCTTTAATATTCCACCAAAATTTGAGCCATATATCTTTCATATAAATAACCATGATGCATTCTTTTCACATGGATGTGCTTTTCATTATTGAGATTGTAGCTAGCAGAGAGAAAAGAAAATGAATCACAGTTAGAATTAAAATATCTCATCATCTATCTGGGCTTCCCAGGTGGCTCAGAGGTAAAGAATCCACTTGCCAATGTAGGAGATGCAGGAGACTCGGGTTCTATCCCTGGGTTGGGAAGATCCTCTGCAGGAGGGCATGGCAACCCACTCTAGTGTTCTTTGCTGGAGAATCCCATGGACAGAGGAGTCTGGCAGGCTACAGTCCTTAGGGTCACAAGAGCTGGACATGACTTAGTAACTGAACACACACACATCCATACACATGTATCTATCTGCCTACCTATCTATATTTCAAACTGACTCTACATGGAAGTTTGTAACATCTATAGTTAATGATGAAAACACAATTTAAAAATTTTAAACTGCAAAGCTGTATTAAGAGAAATTTAGTTATCAATCTTCTGTTGCAGTAATCTTTATCTTCTCAAACTACTATCTCTTCCAGAATTGTTTGTTGTTTCAGATATTGAAACATTCTTAAAGGAAAGTGGTGCATGTCTTTTTCCTCTTAGAAACAGAATGATACATCTTATAAAAATCAAATTAAATTGAACTATGAAACATTACTTTGTTTTAGGAGCTTAGACCTCCAATATGGATTTGATTTCTCAGCTTCAGAATAATTCCATAAAGGAAGATCTATAATGTCATAAATTGCAATTCACATGTCTAAGGTCTCTTTTTAGGGAATACATTGGACGTAGGCCAATATTCTAGGCGAATGTCTTTAGGTTAGCCTTACCGCGAACGTTCCAGCTCAAGTGCAGTAGAAAACGAACGTTTGGATGGTTAGAAAAGCTGAATGTCTGACCCAAAGATTTGTTTCTCTTAATTAAAGCTTCATGGGTATACACATGCAAAGGAATTGTTACGATAGAAATGAATGCAGGGGAATACTTCTGACACGTAAAAATGCAATGAAAAATAATTCAAATTTTCCCTAGTATGGCTAAAACACAGTATATGGATAACCTGGGATAGCAAAATGAATTTATGACAAGTTCCTGCTTACTTTAGTGTAAACAAATCATATACTCTTAAAATTTATTCCTTATGATATGCAGTCCTTTTTACGTAAACTTTCCGTAACACACAATGAATAGTGAGAGTTAGCCTCTTAAAGCTTTCCCAGGCGAGTGTTGCCATTTGCTCCCTAAACAGCTATGGATGTTTTGTGCTGTTGTTTTTGTTTGTTTGTTTGTTTGTTTACCAGCCTCATGTATGTATCTTTCTTTTTGATATCAAACAGCAACAAATATAAAGCAGTGTTTAATTTGCTAAGTACATATAAAAATGTCTTCCCCTAGAAAATGTTACTAACAACTACTATTCACAGATGCAAAGCAAATATCATCATTTCAGTATGATATACTATGGTATCTAATGAAAACACTTTATCAAATAAACAGGGTCAGGGAGGCCTAGTCCAAGTCCTCCTTCAAACTCTCTATTACACTGAGCAGTTTTCCATCTCTTGCCATTTCATCCATCAATCGATAAGATAAAGCTGGACAACATCATTTTCTAAGGTTCCCTTTCAGCTCTAACATCGTGTGTGTGCGTCTCCAATTTGTAATTAGTTTATAAATTGAATGCAAAGTATTACAGTAAACTAAGAGTAAAATAAATTGTGGCATGTGATTGTGTTTATTTTCAGAATGGTTAAACATTTGAATGTTTGGAATTTACTTTATTGATGTAATACACCTCTATTCGTTTGCTTCCAAAACAATATAGAAAAATACAAATATACAACGAATAGGTTAGCTAATCACCTGGTGAGATATAATATGTAGACATTTTAAATTCATTATATTTTCAAAGGTTTCACTTGCCAGCCTGTTAGTAAATATATGAACTATGATAAATCAGCCTAAGGGTAGGCCTTGATCCTGTCTACTGCTGTAAATTGCTTATCAACAACTCACACTAATAGTGTAATGTTGGTAGAAAATAAATCACAGTCTATGCATTAAATTTTATTAAGAAACAAAATGAGATGCTTTCTCATGCTGACCTCATACTTTTTAATGACAGATAAAAGAAACTGAAGGCATGTGTAATAAATGAGTAAAAATATAATGATAAGTGCTCATATTTTAGGTCTCAATTAAGTTTATCACTGGATATAAATCTACTTTAATCTCACAATTTCTGATCTCAAAACTCACCTTTCATGAAATGAGAGTCAGATAAAAGTAAGTAAAAGGTAAGGAAACATACAAGGAATAATAAGAGAGCATTTGAAAAAAAAATCAAGTAAGATAAAAAGTGAGTAGTATGATTAAAAAAAAGTGCTGGAATGCGTGTAAGAAATGAAGTATACATGTCTCTGTGCATGTGTGTGTGTGTGCCCATATACATCCAAACATATATTTAATGTACACATTTATGTTAAATTAGAATATGGTGGCATTATTAAGTGACGGAAGCGGTCTCTGGTAGGTTGCACAAAAGAGACTCCCAGAAATAAAGTCCCCAGAAGAAGTGTATTGTAAGCGTCACATCTGGAGACAGGAAAGCAAGGGGAGCCCTCTGATCACGTGTGCAGCCAGTGTGAATGCAGAGGTCCACGGAGTGAGTGGGTGCAATCACAAGCCCGTGTATAGCCAAAGAATAGCTGGAACACTGCTTAGAACAAAGCCTGAGTTTCAGTGACCCACCATCACTGCGGGAACCTGCTATTCACATTTCTCAAGGAGATGATACGACTGCCTCTACTTCCAAAGGAAACAATGACTATGATACCCACTACTTTCATGATGCTTGCTGTAGTTTACTATGCAACATGCACAGTCCTAAGAACTTCACATTGAGCTGTTCATTGATCATTATCACCAGTTGTGTGAGGATAAGTACTGGTGTTATTCTATCACACTGATGAAGAAACGGAGGACAGGACTGATTAAATAGCTTGCCCAGGGTCATCTAGAGGGAGGCAGAATGTAAATTCAGACATATGGCTCCAGAGTCTGTGCCATCAATGCCTTGCCTCTTTATGCCCAGTCTATATATGTGGTATCTTTATTACTTAATAAAGCCTGGCTATTACCATTTTCAATTTTGGAAAGGAGAAAACATAAAACAGCATCTGCAGATCGCATCAAGCATGGCCAAAAAGCTGGAAGGAGAACAGTCCCTCACCTCCAGAACTGGAAGGATCAGTACTGGAGTGAGAAAGAACTAGACTCAGGACTTTCTGTCAGCATCTCATGATGGTTGTGAGACACCAGAGACTAGTCAGTGCCCTGGGGATGAAGAATGGCTGGGAGATACACTGGAACAGATCTTCCTGCAAGCAGTCCAGGAAAGTCTCCAAGTCTCAAGCTTTGCGGGGTGGAGCTGAATTCACAGTGCTCTCAGACTCTCAAGCCACATAAACCAAATCCACCGCTGCTGCAAAGACTAGTCCAATAGCCTGTGCCCTGGAGCATGTGCTCAGGACCTCAGTCTACTGGAGGCTTGGGAATATGTCGAGATCTTTAGGAGACTACATCCTAACCAGAATGAGACTACTATTTATTTGTTTATTTACTCTTTGTATGATGAGTGCTCTCTCTCCAACCCTAGTATTTCTTCATTGCAGGAATTTCCCTCTTTCAAAACAGCTTTAGGAGGCATGTGAGAGACTGTGTTTTCCAGAGATGGCCACAGTTATATATATATATATATATCTCACGTCTTCTGCCACACGACCCTGTCACCTTCTTTCCACCTCGTAGAGAACTAGACTCTCTTTCCCCTACCTCTGGATCTTGGGAAACCCTGCAACTGCTTTGATCAATCGGACAAGCAGATGTGATGCTGGGCAAGTTTCTGCTTCCTGCCTCTTGGAAGCCAGTGATCCTGTGAAAATTTAGGGCTTTCCTGAGAACCCAGAATTGTGAGCAGATCATGGAACCATGGAGAGAGAAAAAGGGAGAGAGAATGAAAGAGAACAGGCCAAGAGCAAGGAAGCCAGACGTATGTGTTGGGAAATGGTATTTTCACAGTCTGCTCAGTTTGGGTCTAATGAATAAAGTTTGCTGGGGGTGAGTGTGGGGAGGACAGCAACCCTAAAGAAAGTGACCTTCAGAGAGATCTAAAGATTTATCCCCCAAGGTCATTTCTTTCCGTGGCAAATGGTAATGAAACTAGAGACCTTCTCCTCTCTCCAGAGGGAGTTTTGTTTCTCTCTCCATTTCTGTCTCTGTCTCTGCAGAGGGGAGAAGGGGTAGCTTCTGTTTAGATATATGTTTATAGCCTGTTTATATATGTACCAGCTGTTTACATAAGTTCCAATAATTCATGTTCTCAAGGTTCCTCTTCTTTGGGTCAGTTCTTTTATATACACAGCTTCCACGTCACCCTCACAGCATCACCTGGGGTTGGGGGGGATACAGTGAACCAGTGCTAGGGTCAATATGTGAGTAAATAATCTGTCTGTCCCCTGATTTGGAAGCCTTAGAAGTATCAACCAATAAATGGAGCTATAAAAAACTCACAATGTAAAGCTAGTTTAGAAGTGGGTCCTGCAGCCCCGGCTGCCCCAGCCCCATTACCTGGATCAGAGGAAAGCTGCGCAGCTCAGTCCTTCCCCAGTTTTTGACCCACAAAGTCAGGTGCAAAATGAAAGACTGTCTTAAGCACTAAATCTGGGGGAAGTGTTTGCTCGTGCAAGCTTAGTCACCCAGTCGTGGCCGACTCTTTGCGACCCCATGGGCTACAGCCACCAGGCTCCTCTGCCCACGGGATTCTCCAGACGAGAAAACGGAAGTCAGCTGCCATTTGGGAATAAATAACTGAAAGCAGTGGATGGTTTGTCTAAATGTTATCTTTCTTCTATTGTCTTAGTTTCAAACATTCCTTTTTAATACCTTTAAAAAATATTCCATATTTTTGCATACTAATGATCAGGTTTACATATAAGAGAAAAATTAGTATTGCAATAAGCCATTCCATTCCCTTCATATATTTTGTTTTCTGATTATATTCTAATGTTTTCTTCCAACTGATATTTTTGATATTTAAGTCAGCCTTCTCCTTCTCTCTATTTAAATTCCACATCTTCTTTTTATGTATGTATGGATGTGTGAATGTATATATGTATGAATATATGAAAGCATTTATTCTTTTATTCACATGTTTATTTATGAGTATATTTGCTTATTTATTAATAGAGTAATACCTATATTTTGTCATCCCCAAGTGAATATGATACAACCTGTAAAGAGATTACATGTAACATTTTGACATATGTTTATGAGTTCAGGATGGAAACAAGGACATCTTTCAGTAATAGGTCTAGATGCCTGTTTACATAAAGTATGACTGGGTCTGTGAATCCATAGTGGAATGCAGAAAATCATAGAAACAGCATAAATGTCAGTGGCTATCCTTTCCATACATGGCAGCTATATTATCCTGATTACCTGACAAATAGTCCATATTACAGTGCTATCACACTAGAAAAACCAATTGCATAAGTTAAAAATGAAAATGAAAAACTGTGAGCCTCGTCAGTTAATTGAGCAATGTTGGATCTCATCTTCACACTACTGTCTGGCCCCAGGAACTTTGAGAAGACCACATGAAAGTCATTTCAAGTTTCTTCACCTAAAAACTAAGAGGTAGGCTGATGCAGGAATACATTCCTATCATTCTTGAGTTTATTTCTTGACAGAGGGTTGGTAGGAAAATAGAATGAACAAGAGCTGCCAGCAGAAGTGGGTTCCTGAGAAAGTGATAGAAAAGAAAGGAGTGGGGAATGGCGAGGAAGGTCTGCTATTTCATCCCTTCATATTTTATATTGCAGCTCAGAGCTGGCCTTGAAAAAGACAGAAAATCCCCTTGACAATAATCCAACATTTTGTCTTAATGAGTGAAAATAGTATAAATTGATGATCACCCAGAATTTTGAGAGATGATTTTAAGTAAAGAAATAAATTTTGAATAAGGATGGTAAGACATTTGAAATGGAAATCATGTTATAATTTTGGAAGACCTGTTTTCAAATGTCCTTAGCCTGAGATTCATGAACCCATAAGCTTCATGTCGTCCATTAATCTCCTGAAATTGTGTGTGAAATCATCTGATATCTCACTTTTTATGAGAAGTTTTTATCAGATTTTCAAATAGCCTGAGTCAGAAATGAAGACTCTCCACAGATTTCTTTAAAATAAATCAAAGTCAGTGAGCATTAACATGGTAAGCTTGGGGAAGCTTTATAATGGACCATATCCCTTTAACTTTCATTTCCAAGTGTTGAAGATCAGAAGATGCATTTCTAAAGGATTGACTTAAAGTATTGATCATATACACAGTTTTTGTACTCAAAGGACCAAATTAGCATCATCAACCAACCCCAGTAGTAGGTCACCTTTGACTCTTGGAAAAGTCAAGGCTTTTGATGCAATATACACATTGCTGAACCATTTGAAGTGTGTGTGTGTGTGTGTGTGTGTGTGTGTGTGTGTGTGCACGCTCCATCATGTCTGACTCTTTGCAACTGCACAGACTGTAACCCACCAGGCTCTTCTGTCCATAGGATTCTCCAGGCAAGAATACTGGAGTGGGTTGCCATTTCCTACTCCAACCATTTGAAATAGCAGTAGAGAAAAGCCCAAATTCAGTGGGAAAGTACCCCTGCTTAGCATGTGCTCTTTGATAGTATTTACCTCCATTCCTTGAGATAGGGATATGGCTATTGAATTTTGTTGGCAAACTGCTGTGAGAAAAGCAACTGCTAAAATACAAAATGAAAGGGGCTGCTGAAAATTTTTAAAGAAAAAAAAGCTTAAAAATTATTTCATACAAAGTATGAACATTGAAACCTGATTTCAGTGATTGAATATACAAGTTTAATCTTAGGATGCTTTTTAAAAGGGCAAATTTCAATCGCAAAAATTGATGAATGAACTATTTCCAGCGAGGGGCTAGCCTGGTGGCTCAGTCAGCAAAGAATCTGCCTGCAGAACCAGATTCGATCTTTGGGTCAGAAGTTCCCCTGGAGAAGAAAATGGCAACCGATTCCAGTATTTTTGCTTGGAAAAACCCATGGACAGAGGAGCCTGGCAGGTCACAGACAATAAGATCACAAAGAGTTAGACACGACTGAGCAGCTAAACACAGTACCATTCCCAGCAAGTGCTGAATAGAGTCCAATTTGAATTACTGGTCTCCCCACCAAAATTTAAAGAATAGTTTTTAATATACAACTGCAAGCATGTTCTTTGCAAGGCATATGCAGGATAACAATGTTAAATGCTTATATTAAATAGATAATGCATTTTCAGTAGACACTGATCTCAGTTACAGCCCAGACAGCCAGTATTAAGTATAGAGAATTAGTTGCATATTTTAATGAGCCCATGTTGTTAGGTTTAATATTTCTTGTCCAGGCTAAACAGCACAAATGCCACCTGGGCACCAAAAATTTTAGACGTTTATTACTTGATTAGAATAAACAGATATTTTGCTTCATCTATTCATTTCTATTATAGTCAAAATTTTGCTTGTGGGAACATTTCATTTACCTCATTTTCCTTCATAACTTCAGAACAAAAGCAAAGTTGTTTGAATGTAATGTTTTCTTGTAAAGTAATATTATTACTCCATCAGCACTCAGTGGGCAGACATATTTTTCAACATTCCTCTTTTAATTAACTTGTCTTACAAACAAAGGCTACCAGATGAACGCAATTTATCCCCAGCATGCCTTTTCAGCTAGGAGGCAGATAATTATTGCTCACTGCAGAAATAATGTTCTCCTACTTGCTCATGTAAAACAAACTTTAAATGTCATTTTACAGCGATAAAGATTACATAGCACAGGGCTGTCTTGAGGGAGGGCAATAACCCAGAGGAACTTCTCATTAACCTGAAGGTCAGGGGTGAGAGGTGATCACCATCCCTGGCTAACACAGACTTAAATTGCCCTGCTCTAAATATGATGGTCTCATAGCCACACAAGGGGTGGCAATAAAGACTAAACAGTTACTGTGACACGTTCCTAGCGGAGCTGGACATTGTGCAAAGTGGCTGGGCACCTGCGATCTTACCCCTTCTGTCTGGGGAGCAGAGCATAGCAGTGTTGGGTTGAATAAACAGGGTCTGAAAGCAAATTGCTTCTTTTATAAACTAGAGGCAGCTTTAGTAGAGTCGAGTCACTCAGTCCTGTCCAATTCTTTGCGACCCCATGGACTGTAGCTTACAATGCTATTCCATCCATGGGATTCTCCAGGCAAGAGTACTAGAGTGGGCTGCCGTTTCCTTCTCCAGGAGATCCTCCCGACCCAGGGATCAAACCTGGGTCTCCTGCATTGTAGGCAGACGCTTTACCCTCTGAGCCACCACGGCAACATTCAAATACATTGTTTCAATAGATCACAGCCATGGCAAAGTGGATCCTTAAGCACTGAAAGAGAACTGTACTTGCAAACAAGAGTGCCTCAAGTCTGGCCACTCCACTTGGCTGGGCTGCGTATGGCATTTCTGGGAGGTCTGTGAAGACAGGAAGCCTCAGAAGGAAGCATGAGTGTGTGTGTGTGTTCAGTTGCCTCGGCAGTGCTCGACTCTGCCACCCTGCGGGCTGTGGCCCACCAGGCTCCCCCGTCCCTGGGATTCTCCAGGCAAGAACACCGCAGTAGAATGCCATGCCCTCCTCCGGGGGATCTTCACTACTCAGAGACTGAAGCCCTGTCTCTTATACCTCCTGCCTTGGCAGGTGAGTTCTTTACCACTGAGCCATCCAGGAAGCCCAGAGAAAAGCATGCTTGCTCATTTTTAAGCTGTAAATTAATTTCCTAAAATGTGAAATTCTTAAGCCTGTTTTGTGAAGCCAGGTCATTTGTTTTCTTAATCTAATCTATCCTTTCCCTTAAGCTCGGAAGTTTAGCTTTGTTTTCATAAAGTCCTACTCAGATAAGTTGTGTAAGGAAATAGCCTGCTTATTTAATTCTCATATACCATAAATTATAAGGCAGAGGATAATTTTAGTAAGTTTTTTTCTTTTTTGGCAGAAACAGGAAGAGAGAAATACAGACTACAGTTGATCCCTAAATAACACCTATATAAACTGCCCAGGTCCACTTATAGACAGATTTTTTTCAATAATACACAGATGGACTATAAGCGTATTTTCCCTTATGATTTTGTTAATAACATTCTATTTCACTTTGCTGTGAGAGTACAGTGCAGAATACACATAATATGCAGAATATTAGTTCATTGACAACGTGTGATCAGCCAGGCTTCCTGTCAGCTGCAGGCGACTAGCTAAGCTTTGAGGGAGGTAACAGTCACGCTCGGTTTTTCAGCTGTGCAAGGGTCAGTGCCCCGGCCGTGTGTGGCGCAGGGGCCAGCCGTGCGCGCTGATTACCGTCTGCTGCGAGCTTGCTGCTGCTGTTCTTTAGTCGCTGAGTCGTGTCCGGCTCTGCAACCCCGGGAACAGTAGCCCGCCAGGCTCCTCTGTCCGTGGGATTCTCCAGTCAAGAATACTGGAGTGCGTGGCCATTTTCTTCTCCCGGGGATCTTCACGAGCCCCGTCTCCTGCATTGGCGGGTGGATTCTTTACCACTGAGCCACCTTCAGTTCAGTCGCTCAGTCGTGTCCAACACCTTGCGACCCCATGGACTGCAGCATGCCAGGCCTCCCTGTCCAGCACCAACGCCCAGAGTTCACTCAGACTCATGTCTATGGAGTCAGTGATGCCATCCAACCATCTCATGCTCTGTCATCCCCGTCTTCTCCTGCTTTCAATCTTTCCCAGCATCAGGGTCTTTTCCAATGAGTCAGTTCTTCGCATCAGGTGGCCAAAATACTGTAGCTTCAGCTTCACCATCAGTCCTTCCAATGAATATTCAGGACTGCCACCTTAGCAACAATCACTTTGTTTCTTATGGATTCTTGGGAGGGTCTGGATGTTGTAGGGAAGCAGCCCCCAGTCAGAGAGAAAGTTCAAAATAGTGCAAATATTGCCAAACTATCTTTGGGAATGTTACAGAGTGATCTGAATGGGAGGCTTGCAACTCCTGTTGGCCAATGCAAAGGCTTTGTAAAAGGACAGTTAACTTACAGTGCAAACAAAGTACTTTTGGTGCGATGATAAAGAAGGAAAAAGAAGATCATAAAACTGATTAGCGTATCCTGAGGAAGGTAAATCTACCTGGCTGAAGAAAGGCAGAGAAGAAAGAACAGAGAGATACGGTCTGGTTAATGTGAAATTCCCAGTCACCCTAGACAGGATATGAGAAAAAAGATCTAAAATTGGCTTTGTGCCTTAGGATCTTTTGAATGGCAGTTCACTTATCAGGGTCAGAGTTTTTTCATTCTTCTGCTTGAAATAGAACCTAATAGGGAAAGCACTTAGAAATGAGCTTGTAGAGAAAATTTATTTGGCTGTATTCATTTGGGGAAAAGCTTCCGTTGAGTAAAGACGATGTTGATTCATCATAAAAAAATTTTAAAATGATAAATATATCTATAAACAAAAGGAATCTGAAAATGGCGAGATTTTATCCTAAAGGGTCTTGTGAGCAGAAAGGAATGAGGGCAGAAGGCAGGTAAAAAGCTGAAGGGGCAGCTAGAGTGGTTTGAAATTTCATCAGTCATCCTGGTTTCAGAATAGTTTCACGTATTAAAGGCCTTAAAGACAAGCCATCCTTCCCCCACATTTTTAACAACAGATCATACATTCTATAAAGCAGTGATTATTATTTATTTTTTAAGGTATAAGAAAGAGTTTTCTTTTTTTTTTTTCTTTTTTTTAAGGCTTAGAAAACTGTCTTCTGGAGGATGAAGTAAGAAAGAAAGAAGCATAGTCTTGAAATGATGATACATAAACATGATAGGGAGGGAGCCCTGGAGTTATAGATCGGCTCGAAGTTGCAGTGCGAGATATTTTGACCAGTTTTGTGCGTTGAGACTAAATGTGTTGTCCCAGGCTTGCCATGTGATGATCAGCTGGTTTTTAAACCAGTTTGCGTTAGTAAGGGGGAAAGACCTGATCAGCAGGAGACTCCATCTAGCTCCGTTCACACGTGTCTGGGTCACTACAGCTGCCTAGCACTGCTGCCCTGCATGATGAACCTAAGCCTCGCTTGTGAACAATGGGGAGAATTCAGGCGCGGTGGAGCAGAGGATTCCGTGCTCTGTGACCTGCGGCTGTGCACGTCTGAGCCCTGCCAGCCAGTCAGCACACAGGCCGCCCCCGCCTCACTGCCAGGAAGCCGGGGCACTCAGAGGACCGCTCTGCCCCTTCCCAAGGCGGAGAAGGAGCACTTTGCAGAGGCATGCTGCTCCCTCCCGACCAGGTTAGCGGTTTCTAAATGCACCCTAATTTCACTGTTCGCTTCAGTCACTCAGTCGTGTCCAACCGACTCTTTGTGACCTCATGGACTGCAACACGCCAGGCCTCCCTGTCCATCACCAACTCCCGGAGTCCACCCAGACCCATGTCCATCAAGTCGGTGATGCCATCCAGCCATCTCATCCTCTGCCGTCCCCTTCTGCTCCCGCCCTCAATCTTTCGGGGTCCTTTCCAATGAGTCAATTCTTCGCATCAGGTGGCCAAAGAATTGGAGTTTCAGCTTCAACATCAGTCCTTCCAATGAATATTCAGGACTAATCTCCTTTAGGATGGACGTGTTGGATCTCCTTGCAGTCCAAGGGACTCTCAAGAGTCTTCTCCAACACCAGGGTTCAAAAGCATCAGTTCTTCTGTGCTCAGCTTTCTTTATAGTCCAAGTCTCAGATCGATATGTGACTATTGGAAAAACCATAGCCTTGACTAGACAGACCTTTGTTGACAAAGTAATGTCTCTGCTTTTTAATATGCTGTTGAGGTTGGTCATAGCTTTTCTTCCAAGGAGGAAGTGTCCTTTAATTTCATGGCTGCAGTCACCATCTACAGTGATTTTGGAGCCCAAAATAATAAAGTCTCTCACTGTATCCATTGTTTCCATCTATTTGTCCCATGAAGTGGTGGGACCGGATGCCGTGATCTTAGTTTTCTGAATGTTGAGCTTTAAGTATCTGAGTTTATTATATTTCTCCCAGCAATCTTGATTCCAGCTTAAGTGCTATAGATAACTAAATAATTCCTATTTTCTATAAGGTTATAAAAAAAAATTTTTGGACAACAAATTTGAAATAAGTCCTCTGAATTTTACATAACATTGAATAATATATGTAGTAAAATAAACATTTGGTAAAAAGTTCCAATATGTTACTTTAATTTCTCATTGACCTATTTTAGCCACTTTTGGAAATTATTTCAAGGCAAGTAATTCAATATAAGGCAAACACTGTGGAAATATCTTATTTGAATTTGAAATAAGCAACACAGAACTTGATGAAAAATAATTATAAAAGTATTTCTATCTCTGTCTTCATGTCTTCACACATTATACATAGAATATCATTATTGATTTAAAAACAGGCATATGATTTGATGTGACACTAGAATGTATCCTGGAGTGAAGAAAATTAAATGTAATCCAAGTACATCTTTGAGCCAGTTTTGCTTAAGCACATCTGCACACATCTAATGCAAATTTTTACCTCTCCTCTTTATT
>SJYF01001616.1:1652001-1664014 GCA_006410515.1 Procapra przewalskii
TGTGAAGTAAATTGTTCTATCTCATTATATTTTCCCTTCAAAATTCCTAACATATTTAACTGTATTAATTGGTTCAAGTCATAATATATAATCTATTTTATATTCGTTTTACGAAGTGTCTTCTGAATTACAAATTCCTTGTAGAAAAGACATATGTATCATTTGCTTTGGCATTATCACAGAATTGACTGTTTTTAGTTGTTTAAAACATTTTAAAAGTGAATTAATAAAGGTTGTCTGATGCCAAGAAATGGCGTTTTTGTCATCAGAATATATGCAGATGAGTCTCAACAATGTTTCTTGTTTTGTTGTTTTCATTATTTTGGACATATACCTGAATTTTGCTGTATTTGTTTTCTCATTTATAGACTAATTTCAGGGGTTGAGAGAGCATGTATAAAGTTCAGACTTACACGGTTCAATATACAAGAGACCTGGACCCACACAGTCCTAAGTTTGTACCCTGACTCAGCCACTTGGTGCTACGAGCTAAACAGGGAAATAAAATATCCAAGCTTCAATTTCTTCTTCACCTCGCTAGTAGGGTTGTCGTGATGCCTCTTCCATGTCTCAGCTTCCTTTCCTCTCCGTTGACTCCATTTTCAGCAGTCTTCCGCAATATAGCAGTTATAGCGGGTGAACAACGTGGCCACTATTGTATGGAAAATGTAACGATGATCGCTCCCATTCCAGACTGTCAGCATGCTTAAGAGAGAGATAAGTCCACTTTACGGCTGAGGTGACTCCAAAGGCAGGGCTGTCGTCAGGCTGGTTTAGTTATGCATCTATGCCAGATCCCGCCCCTCAGTTTAGGGGAGAGAGTATTATGCTTCACTAGGCAAGGTATATAAATTGAGATATGGTTGGTACCAACCACAAACAAACAATGGAAACTAATATTGGGGCAAGTCAGTTTCCCAGAGGTAGGTCAAGTTCTGACGGGCTGCAGGAGAGAGAGCCTACTGCAGTATTTACTATGAGCACTTCGAACAATTGATCATGTATTTTCAAAGCTAAAATTGCCCAAGTGAATTTAAGTCCTTTATAACCTTGCTTTAGCCTTTAACTTCTTTGAAATATCTTTCCTGACAGATATCAAGCAACTTTCCTCTTGACTGATTTTCCACATGTCTTCTCTCTCGTCTCTCTAGTCTCCATTTTTCTCCTTTCACTGTAAGTCCAAAATGTGAAGCATATATTTAAACATGCACACAAAAACACATATATAAATGTTTAGTAATATGACCAGGATTCTGATTGTACTGTATCAGAAAGTTCACTATAATATTGAGTTAATTGATCACATTATTTGACAGACTAATTCTTATTTAATTTACGCTGGTTTGGCTACATTAAGATCATTATTGTAATTTTAGCTTTTTTAACAGTAGCTGCTTATGAAAATGAAGACTACTAATAATGAATTCAAATTCTTTCTTTCATCTACTCTTCATGTTTCTAAGAACTATAGCTCTTATCTTTTTCTCAGTATTCAATTTTAAGAATAACAAACTGTGTGACATGAAGATGATTCAACAGCTATTAAAAAAAATCTGCGTTTTTTGAAAGAGCTTCAACTTGCTTCTCTAAATGGGGCTTATGTATCATCCCATTAATTGTTTAGATAATGAATCCCTTTCTCTGTATTTTCAATTCTAATTCCCCGGTCATACAGATGCTTTATTGGCTTTTTCCTACTTGATTTTATCAAGTATTTCACTCTGATAGCCATCATTTTACTTCCAGTGGTTTCCATAACATTAATTTCCCCAGTGCTTTTTCCTGCCTTTCCTTCTACGATATGCTTTTCATTATGCTATTCTTTTCACACACACACAAAAAAAAGCAGGATAGAAGAAAGTACCTCAATTCACACACTATACACTGTTTTATTAATACACTATGTATCTAACCAGAGGTCAATAGTCCTTCCCTTCATCACAAGATTATCTATGAATGCATTCAATAAACATTTGAGAAGAGCAGGGGGGCTGGTATGAATTTCCCTACATACCAAGCACATACTGGGAGAAATGATTACTCAATCTAGTCCTAGCCATTTTTACAGATAAGAGGGTTGTGTACATTCTATCCTGAATAGGGAAGGCCTGGGGGAGTCTAGCTGGGCTGGTGCATTGGGCACTGCAGCCTTCTGAAAGACCAGAGTTCCTCCTACACAGTGGGGAAGACTCTGTCAAGGCTCCAGTCTTGCAAAGTACATTGTCATATGTTTGACAGTATAAAATGCATGAATGCACATTGACAAAAGTATGGTAAACAGCTGAATAAAGCTAGTGCCACAGATCAATATACATTAAGTCAAATAAGAAATGGGTCAAATATAAGTTGAATATACCGAAGGGGCCTCTGAGAATGCATGTGATCATGATTGAAATATTGTGTAATGGGTAGAATTGTGAATAGAACTAGGAAGGAAGGGGAGGTAAAGAATGGAAATGAATGGAATGAAAAAGGGTTTACAAAATTCTAGGAAACAAAAGAGAGTTGATAAGAACATGGAAGGAAAATTCAAAAAATAGAATTGTTTTCATCTCTTACCTCCTTTATAATAAACACTGCTATTTATTAAATTATTGTTTGAAAAATTTTTTGTTCCTGTTTGGGTGTCGCTTATACTTTCTTGGACTTCCCTGGTGGCTCAGATGGTAAGGCGTCTGTCTACAATGCGAGAGACCTGGGTTGATCCCTGGGTTGGGAAGATTCCCTGGAGAAGGAAATGGCAACCCACTCCAATACTCTTGCCTGGAGAATCCCATGGATGGAGGAGCTTGGTGCAGGCTACTGTCCATGGGGTTTCAAAGAGTCTGGCGCAACTGAGAGACTTCACTTTACTATACACTCTAATTCTGTGGCTATCACACCTGACATGTGACTTATGGTACAATTCCATCATGCTGACTCAGAGTGGGCCATATGAATTGCCCTGGTCAATGACTTGGGAACATAAGTGAATGAGTAACTTCCAAGCTAAAGCTTAAAAGCTAGTTTGGGGTTGCCACATTTCTCTTATAACTCACCTAAAAGACCAGAAGGATCCCAGATATATGCTGCTTTGTCATCCAGGAGACACAGAACAGAGTTATAGCTGACCAACAGTGTACATAAAGTATGAAAAATAAGTTTTTCTGGTTGTAAACCATGGACTTTGGGGAGATTATATGCTAGCCTAAACTGATTGTTAGAAATTGTCAAGGGGTTCTTCAAGAAAGAAGTGCCTTATGAGTGAGACCTTGAATAAGAGATAAGATTTTCACAAAAAAGAAATTATTAGGTAATGTTAAGAATGTGAGAAGACAGAAAGAGCAAAAGCATGCATTAATTTTTACAGTGCAATGAGTAACAGAGTTTCACTAAAAACAGATTTTTTTGTCTCAAATTACTTAAATTATTTCATCTACCTATTTATGAATAATGTTTACCTAAAAAGTCCTATTTTTAAAACAGCAATCAGTACTAATAATGTTATTCCTATCCAAACTTTTGATAACCTTTAAATTTACTTTAAAAAAAATGTTCATTATCAATAATTATCCACAAGTTAATTGTTATAAAATTTGAGGAGTATTATTCAAGAGTGTGCAAGTCGCTTATTAAGGATCAGCCATACACTTGAGAGCAGTAAAGAGCTTAACCAGATGAATAGAACAGAAGATAATTATTTCAGAATGGTTATGAAGGAAATCAGTCATGGTCTGAATCAGTAAAAAGGATTGCACCAAGTGTTACAAGAATATATGATCATAATCTCAGTACTGTGAAGCTTGTGGATATTTCCCAAAAGTTTTATTTTTCTTTTATTTCCCTTTAGTTATAAAAGTGATATATTTCAAGGTACACATTTAAAGAAGATAATAAGGTGAACAGCAAAAAGCAAAAGTTCCCCAAAATGCACCATCCCTCTACCTCTACCCACACGATGCCTTTCACCGTCCATTCCCCTCACCCCACAACGTAAACACTGCTGCGTTCTGGCCTGGTCCTGGTCAGGATGAGGCAGCCGGGGGGGAAATTAGCTTGGAGAAGAAGCTGGCCCTCAGCCTTGCATAGAGTAGCATGACCGAGAAGAGCCCCAGAAATCATGGTTGTCTGAGACCCAGACCTTGTTCACGTAAGTTCCTGTAAGGACCCAAGTTCTCAAGCAGGCAGATGGTTCTGGGTGACTGCCATGGACATATTCATTAGAGGATTCAAGATGGAATATATTACATGACTCCTTACATGAGATCACTAGGTAACACAACTGAAAATGTTTTCAATTTTAGTTTCACTAAACATTCATTAAGTGTCATGTATATAAAGTATATTTTCCAGAAATATTCCATTTTCAAGAACAGAATTATCTAGGATTAAACTCAGGATGGTTAATAAAACAGAAGTATCAGAGAAAGTAACTCAAGGGTTAAGAGATCAAATTGCCAACACCTATTGGATCACAGAAAAAGTAAAGGAATTCAGAAACATGTCTAGTTCTGCTTCATTGACTATGCTAAATTCTTTGACTATGTGGATCACAAAAAAACTGTGAAAAATTCTTAAAGAGATGGGAATACCAGACCACCTCACCTGTCTCCTGAGAAACCTGTATGCAGGGAAATAAGCAACAGCTAGAACTGGGCATGCAACATGGACTGGTTCCAAACTGGGAAAGGAGTACATTGAGGCTGTATACTGTCACCCTGCTTATTTAACTTATATGCATCATGTGAAATGTTGGGCTGGGTGACTCACAAACTGGAATTGAGACTGCTGGAATCAACAAACTCAGATATGCAGATGATATCACTCTAAATGCAAAAATTGAAGAAGAACTAAAGAGCCTCTTGATGAGAGTGAAAGAGGAGAGTGAAAGATCTGGCTTCAAACTCAACATTCAAAAAATGAACATCATGGCATCCAGTTCCATCACTTCATGACAAATAGACAGGGGAAAAGTGGAAATATTGACAGATTTTATTTTCTTGGGCTCCAAAATCACTGAAGATAGTGACTGCAGCCACAAAATTAAAAGACCTTGGAAGAAAAGCTACGACAAACCTAGAAAACACATTAAAAGCAGAGACATCACTTGTCTGACAAAGGTCTATCTAGTCAAGGCTATGGTTTTTCCAGTGGTCATGTATGGATGTGAGAGTTGGACTAAAAAGAAAGCTGAGTGCTGAAGAATTGATGGTTTTGAATTGTGGTGTTGGAGAAGCCTGTTGAGAGTCCCTTGGACTGCAAGGAGATCCAATCAGTCCCTCCTAAAGGAGATTAGTCTTGAGTATTCATTGGAAGGACTGATGCTAAAGCTGAAACTCCAATACTTTGACCACCTGATATGAAGAGCTGACTCATCTGAAAAGACCCTGATGCCGGGAAAGATTGAGGGCAGGGGGAGAAGGGGACGACAGAGGATAAGAAGTTTGGATGACATCACCAACTCAATGGATGTGAGTTTGAGTAAACTCTGGGAGTTGGTGATGGACACAGAGGCCTGGCGTGCTGCAGGCCATGGGGCTGCAAAGAGTCAGCAATGACTGACTGAACTGAACCGAACTGAATAATGTGTATATAAGATTCCATATTCTCTAATAAAATGTTAGCATTTGGATTTTGGTCACTATGCCTCATATATGTCTTTCTCAGTATATTTAAGACTGAGTTTTATCCATAGGAAATGCTCAATTAATGTTTTTATTAATAACCTTAAAGGCTACAGCTAGATATATAAGGCGAGAAATATAAATATGGGTTGGAATGGTATTTGAATGTATGAAGGATCGATGAAGACTTTGAATAGGAAAGTAATAACATTGACATTATTATAGGAGTATTTAAGACAAAAGAAATACTGGACAGGAAAACTATATAGCAGCTAATACAATAATATAGACTATTGGTGATGATGTTGGGAAAGAAGAAAATGAGACAGAAATTGAGTGAAAAGGCACATGGAATGACTAAGCCTATAAATCCAAGGGATAGTTTCCTTCCTATCAAGAGCTTGATAAAATTGTGGGACAAATAATATATGAATAAATATTTGTTAACTTTATGGATGATATAATATATGGTGGAAAGGGTTGTTTAAAAAAAAAAAAAAACAGAAAGAAGTGATTCCAGGCTTCTCACCTGATTACTTAAGAAATAACCCTCCATTTATAAGAATAATGAAGTGAGAAAAATCAGTCTTAAAATAAGGTTGAAGAATCAGAAGATTACCTGTGGGTTAGCCTTGAAACAATCCACTGGAAATGATTCATGTCAGACGAAAGGTGGTATAAGAAAGAATCAGTGGCAAAGCCTATATTGCCTGTGTAGATCTGGGACCTGAGTCTCAAGTCAGAATTCAGAATCACTTGTATGATCAGGAGAAAGTCATTCAAATTCTCTGAATTTTACTTTCTTCTCCCATGAGGTTAAAGGGTTATATTTAGAGTGTCTATGTCTATAAAATCTCAGTGCTACAATATGAGAGGCTTGGTAAATTTTAGGGGTTAGTGGAAGAGCATAAACATTTCATTTGGATTATGGGTTTTAGGTCATTATAATCTGTTACCTTAGAAATATTTATTGCCTAACCCACTGCAAAACATTTTTCAATGGATTTATCTCTAGATCTCTAGAAAATTTAACAGAATTAGAGCAACCAGGGCTGTGTACTGAAAGAAATCATTCTTAAATGTGGCCCCAGTGTTCTAGTATTTCAAGATCTGGTGGAAAGTCTATCAACATAGAAGTATGCATTCTAGATGGAAAAGCTGTGGTAATTCTAGTCTACAGTAAGATAAAATCCTCAGCTCACAGCTTGTGATCCTCTTCTCTAAACTCTGCTTCATTTTCCACAATGATATTTCTTAGCTGTGCAAATCTGGAATGCACCTAACTGCAAAATACACATTCTCTTTGGAGAAGTCCATGTTGCCTAAATTCTCTCTAAAACCCATCTTGATGAGGCCAGTAGTCACTGGACATTATCACCCATGTCTTTGTGACACTTTCCTGGCTTATAACTGTTACCTCTTATCATGTCACATTAGAAGAAACAGCATAGATTTTTGTTAGCATTTTATTTTTTCATGCATTAAATTTTATCTGCTGTTTTCCAACTACTCATTGATATAAACATGAAAACTCTATAATTACAGCACTTCTGTATTTTACTATCTATAAAATATTAATGGCAGCTACAAACTTAAAATATCTCATTATCAACCATCATAGAAGCAATCAGAGGACTACAGTAATTATTTTTTAAATGTTTTTTTTCCTAAAACTCTTATTATATACTATATCATTAAGCAATATCCACTTGCATTCTATACATACAGGGATATATTAACTCCAGGAGGGAAGAAATACAACCACTAAACCAGAGAACACAAGTTCAATATACCATCTAACATGGCACAAATGAAAAGGAAAAATGAAATAAGCTGTTTTCAGAATAAGCTGGCTTCATCTAACATTCTCTCCATACCATTCCCTGAATGCCTCCAACCCCATAAATATTCAGAATAAAGTAAAAGGATAAAATGTCTTTAAGACAAGTGAGAGATATTAGACTCTTAAGCCAAGCTGTATTTTCAAGAACACCTCTGGCAGCAGTTCTGAGTCCACGCGGTGACTTTCCATAGACAAGAGACGCAAAGGAGAGGATGCACGCTGCAAAGGCGGGAACACCACAGCCGCCCACGCGGCTTGCGTGTGTCCTTTGTGCAGTGTAACTGTGCAGCTCCTCTCCTAAGGGGTGAGTCCACTTCTCCACTCCAAGAATCCAGACTAGACTGTGCAATGTCCTGTCCAACAGGAATAAGGAAGAAGTGCTGCTGACCTAGCTGTGAGCCAACGTTCCATATATCCCTGATGAACTATCCTGTGAACAAGCCTGGGCTTCCCTGCTGGATCAGGCACACTCCATCGCAGCTGAGACCAACCTGAATCACCAGCCCTCACCTGTCTGGCAGATAAATTAGACACCTAGGGAAGCCCAACCAAGGCTTAACCAAGGCCATGAACATCGTTAAGCTGCCTTTAGAGCCAACGGTCAATCCGCAGTAGTATGAGCTAAGCAAATGGTTACTGCTTTAGGCCATCAGAAACTGGGGTGGTTGTCACCCAGTAGAAGTTAACTGATGAGTCATACTGGGAATATCTGGAGTTACCTTATAACCCCCTCTCAACTCACAGAATTTGTCTAAGCCATCATCCTTGAATAACATCTACATTGATAAATTCTAATTTTTTTAAAGCATAACAAAATTCAGAACTTCTAATAATTTCTGAATTATTGAACTTGACTGTTTCCTTAAGTATCACTGGTTGTACAGATACACATTTTCTGCAGTAACATATTGCATTCTCGTTTTCTTTGGGCTGTGGAGATAGTCACAGTGTGAAACCATGTGAGTAAGTAGACTTCCTACCTTTCCCCTCTACTCCCTTTCTCTGTCCAGTATATTTTGGAGAATTCATAAGAGGTAACCTTGTTTCTCTCGTGTTTCAGTTTATAATCTTGATGTAGGTGAATCAGCTCCTAAAGAGATCAAAATCTTTTGCTGGAACACATTTATTTATGGAAAGATCATTACACTCAATTATTCTGCATTTAATTGGACATTTGAAAGACCTGAGGATGACTTTTCAATAGAATTATATGCAGCAACTAAACACTATAATGTAGTGAATAGCATGGAATATTCCAGAGGACAGAAAATAAGTCAAAATGTGTAAGTATCCCACATACTTCTCAGGATCCTTATTTAGTTGGTCTGACTGGTCATTATTTTTTTGGTAAAATGTCCCAAACAACTCATTAAAATTTTAAAAGCTATCAGAATTATAAACTTCAAACAGCAGAATCCAAATGTCATTTATGCATAATTCAAAAGAACTTTGTGGAAAACAATATTTGGATCGCAGTTTCTCTCTAATCCACCTCTTGAATTTTGACATAAGAATTCAATGCCAATGCAATTCAAATCAATTCATTCATGGTTGATGTAAAAATTCCCTATAAAATGATAGTATGGGAGAAACAAAACTGAATTTAAGCAGTGGGGAGATCTTAGAAGGTGAGAATATTTTCTGTAAGCAGTGTCTACAATTTTTCCATTATTTCAGGGTTGTTAACATTATAAGTATAATTAAATTCTTACTAAAGAATCACCTTAATTGGCTTCTTAAAATTTATATGTTCAAAACTGTTGCTGTTTACTATGAAAATTTAGCATTTTTTAAAATTATAATTGACCTGACTTCTAAGATTAGTAAAAGTTTTGAGATGAAAAAAACTAGAAAAAGAAAATTATCTTAGGTTACCACTGATAGCTCTCTACTCCTTCGATTGATATATTGAAGCATTAGTTGCTATACAAGTTCAAAATGTTGGTTGCAGAATTGAGGTGAACAGTTTATTCATGTGTAGCCAATGTATTATCACATAATAAACTCAACATAAGAATAAACTATACGTTTATACGGTCATCAAATGAGTTTTTGCTTCATAAAGCAGAGTTATTAAAAAGACAGATTAGGAATATAAACAAGGTGTAGGTGGATTCTTGGGAATTATGGACTATGTTCCACATGAATCCAAAACAGATTCATTCTCCAGGTATACGGCCAGTGGTGGGATTACTGGGTCACACGGTAGTTTTATTTTTAGTTTTTTAGGAAACCTCCATGCTGTTCTCCCTAGTGGCTGTGTCAATTCACATTCTCACCAGCAGGGTAAGAGGATGACCTTTTCTTCACACCCTCTCTAGCATTTACTCTTTTGATGATGCCCGATCTGACCTGGTGGAGAGATACCTCACTGTGGTTTTGATTTGCATTTCTCTGGTGACTAGTGACACTGAGCATCTTTTCATGTGCTTTTTGGGCATCAGTATATCTTCTTTGGAGAAATGTCCATTTAGTCATTCTGCCCATGTTTTGACTGGGCTACTTGTTTTTGTGGTGTTGAGCTGTTTGTACAGTTTGGAGATTAAACCTTTGTCAGTTGCTTCACTTGCAAATATTTCCTCCCATTCTGAGGGCTGTCTTTTTATCTGGTTTATGATTTCTTTTGCTGTGCAAAAGCTTTTAAGTTAAATTGGAACCCATTTTTTGTTGTTGTTGTTTTATTTTCAAGACCCTCCTTTGAAGTGAAGTTGCTCAGTCGTGTCTGACTCTTTGCAACCCCATGGACTGTAGCCCACCAGGCTCCTCCATCCATGGGATCTTCCAGGCAAGAGTACTGGAGTGGGTTGTCATCTCCTTCTCCAAAGACCCTCCTAGGTGGGTCAAAAAGATCATACTGTGAGTTATGTCAAAGAGTGATCTGTTTAAGTTGTCCTCTAAGAATTTTATAGTGTCTGGCTTTACATTTAGGTCTTTGATCCATTTTGAGTTTATTTTTGTGCATGGTGTTAGACAGTGTTCTAATTTTATTTTTTTTACATGCAGCTGTCCAATTTTCCCAGTGCTACTTATTGAAGAGACTGTCTTTTCTCCATTGTAAGTTCTTGCCTCCTTTGTCATAGATTAGGTGACCATAAGTGTGTGGGTTTATCTCTGGACTTTCATTCAATCTTATTCCATTAATCTGAATTTCTGTTTTTGTGCTTGTACCATACTGTCTGATAATATAATTCAAAAGATACACATGTCAATATTCATTACAGCACTATTTACAATAACCAATACATAGAAGCAACTTAAATGTCCAACAGAGGAATGGAAAAAGAAGATGTACATATATACACTGGAATATTACTCAGCTAGAAATAAGGAATGAAATTGCACCCTTTGCAGAGACGCGGTTGTACCTAGAAATTGTCATACTGAGTGAAGTAAGTCTGAAAGACATAAACAAATATTATATAGTATTGCTTATATGTGGAATCCAGAAAGATGGTACAAATGAACATAACTGCAGAGTTGAAACAGAGTCACAGGCCTAGAAAACAAGTGCTTGGATCCAAAGGGGGATGGTTAATTGGGAGACTAGAACTGACATATATACATGACTATGTTTAAAACAGATAAGGAATGAGAACCTACTGTGCAGCACAGGGGACTCTGCTCAGTGCTCTGTGGTGACCTAAATGGGAAGGAAACCCAAAACAGAGGGGATCTTATATATATACACACACATACAGCTGACTTACGTTATTGTACAGCAGAAATTAAGAGAACATTGTAAAGCAACTATACTCCAATAACAGTTAATTTTAAATGATTTATTATGATTAATGTTACTTCAATGAATAAAAAATGAATGTTTAATTACCCTCCACTTATTTTAAAGTATTATCTTCAGTATATAATTCACTTGAAATGCATTCAAATTCACTGCAATGTGAAGAGCTTGGTTTAACCTGACAGAGGGCAGGAAATTCAGATTCAAAGCTGAAAGTATCTTGGACTGTTGGTCTCATAACACATATGGTAAAAACTATCTGTAGTATGAATTCACATATGGTAGGTCTTTGAACGAGTTTCATTTCCCTGAGGAAAGGTCAGTTTCCTGTGAGATAAAAGGAAGAAGCTCCTATATTATAGCTATTTGAAAAATGGTTGTGTGTGAAATTTAAATGCATAATGTGTCCCATATACTTCTAAAGATCCTTGTTAACCATTGGCATGCAAGCGTGAACAAAAGTTACTATTTTCTAACCTCAGCGGTCGGTGCACCACAATGTGCTGTATAAAGCAGAAAGCATGAAGGACTCAGCATAATCTGTCACTACCACCTGAGAAACAGCCAGCACTCACAGAGAATAGCAAGCACGTGTTATTTAATTTTCATTATTTAATGGACTTGGGATATTTCTAGCCTATAAATTTATTGGAGAGTATAAGCTTGTGAAGTTTTGAAAAAAGCTCAAAATTATTCTTATGGCTTAGATATTTATTTTTTACATGTATAATTTATATTTTAAAATACAAAGTATTAAAATGCATAATTTTCAGTAATTTTACCATTTATCATTTTGATTTTACATATGAAAGTTTTGGGGAAATATGT
>SJYF01001616.1:1683178-1701520 GCA_006410515.1 Procapra przewalskii
TATTATAGTCTAAAAACAATTGTTTTCATGTGAGCCAAAAACTGCTTCAATATTTTTTTGTTCTTTTCTTTCTACACATTAGAGAAGATAAATTTTCCTTGGAAGCCCTTTTCCTAAAGAATTAAAATCGATAGGTATTTAATTTCTCCTGGGAAACACTTTTAAAACTACAGGGTCAGCGCAGAGGATTAGGTCAGTCAAATATAAGAGTATAAACTCAAGAAATCAAAGTTTAAAAAGCCTTATCAATAAGAGTAGTTTGTTAGCTTCCTGAGTCTAAATGAGGATGTGCAATGGGACTCTCAGAAGTGGGACTAGAAGTAAATTCTTAAAAGCAAAACTCCTGAGCTTAAGAAATAGCGATTTTAAAAGAACATTCTGTTCTCTAATTCTTGACTAGTGTGGCTCATTTTCACTTGCTTTAGATGGATGCCTTATAGGTTACAAATGATTTTACTCCTCAGAGAATTTTCAGAAAACATGTGGACCCCATTATACTATGATCCTCTTCCCCATTCCATTAAAATAAAAGAAGAAAAGAAGAACTTAAACCTTAACAGCAATACACAGAAAGGTATGATTAATTTTGAACTATTTTTTGTGAAAGCCTATCAGAACTAGCCTGTCAGCCTCAAAGGGTAGGTTCAATTGTTTGAATTTTTTTTTTCTGTTAGCAAGGAATCTTCACACACATTCCATTAATATTCAAGGACAATCATATTAATAAGCAATCCTAAATCTCAATTTGCAAATCTCAGTCTGAGAGTTTCAGAGGACACAGTACAATTTACAAGACCTGTTTATTGCTGGGTCACTAAATCTTTTCAAAGGAATATGAATCTTATCTATCTATCTCTTCATATATATGAATATGAAAATCTATATATATAAAATCAATTTTGAAAGAAAATGTAAACAATCAAATTGTTTGAATGTGAATCTAACTTAAAACAGCATTATGATATTTTAAAAGCTCAGTCTGAAAATTATTCTACATTAATAAGTAAATCCTATGCCAGAAATGGATTTTCAGGTCTTATTTTGAACTTATTTCTGTTAAGCTTTACACCTTTATATAATCCCTTCTTTTCAATTCTGCTTGTTTTGCCAGGACTTTAGGAGCTTATGACATCAAAATAAATAGCCTGCAGAACTGAATAAAAACAGGAGCCTAAGAGCAGAAAAAACTACAGCATAGGAAGATGATTCAATATAGTTTTCATGGAGAAGAATTTTACCGCCTTTGAAAATAAGTTTGCCACGCATTACTTAAGATCTATTCTAAATAAAAAAAATCATACTTAATTTTAACAAAAGACACTAAATCATTGTACCTACACAAATCCACCTCAGTTCAAGGCCTTGGTAACATAGTCCTAAAAGCTTCTGATTCTTCATGTGATTGCACTTGAACTTCCTTTTGTCAAAGGGCCTGGTAGTATGTACACTCCCTTCCTTATCCTTCAGGTCTCTCTTAGAAGAAGCAGGATACTACTGTTGAAGGGGAGCATTTAGTTGGAAAATGACAGTACTCTGTATGTTAAAAGCAGTTTGACGAGACTAGGTAAGGACAACTGGTAAGATCTTGCTTTCAGCAAGTCAGAAAGATCCAGAGCAGGGTCAAGGTATAGACAAGTCACCCAAGAATCTAACTTTGTAATGGGGTGGGCTGTGCAGGTGCTGAGCAATAGAGGGTTCATAGAGTACGGGCAGAGAAATAGAGTGCCAGAGAGAGACGACAAAGAATTATTCAGGTTTAGACTCAGGTGCACTTCCCTAGTGGCTCAGATGGTAAAGCATCTGTCTGCAATGCAGGAGACCTGGGTTCAATCCCTGGGTTGGGAAGATCCTCTGGAGAAGGAAATGGCAACCCACTCCAGTATTCTTGCCTGGAAAATCCCATGGACCGCGGAGCCTGGTAAACTACCATCCATGGGGTCGCAAAGAGTCAGACACAACTGAGCAAACTCACTTCACTAGACTCATAGCATAATTCATCCAATCAATGCAAAAGAAATAGTTAAACGAGAATATCTATAGTCTTGATATTCCTTCAAGGTTTCTAAATTATTTAAACACTTGGGATGCTTCCAGATGGAAAAACGTTCACGTTTTTGTCGAACCTGCTGTGATTTCTTTTAGTAGGTGGACAGTTTTCTATATGTTCATGTTAGAAATCTACCTTGTCTAAAACAGAAAAAAATTAACAAGATGGGTAAAAAGAAATCATTCTGATCAATGCTGAACAAAAACTGCCACAACAAAAAAATTCCTATCTAAAAAGGGAGTTATTTGCTTTACCTTTTAAACTGAAATAACCCTCATGATTTCTGGCCAAATATGTTTTTTTTTTTTTATAAACTCTTCTCACTGCTATTGTCAAAAGTGGCTGTAATCTCATGCAGATGAGATATTGATCTGTTGCCGATGTTCACTGAGCAGCCAAAGGGGAATCACATTACCAGCTACAAACTCCATCAATCATAGTCTCCTTAATAACCGCACTTAAACGATCTCTCCTGGCATTAACTTATATTGCATCCATGGCTGGCATCCAAGCTTCAAAGAGAAAAAGGTTCATTTTGAAGGGTAGGTTTGAGGCTACTATAGATGTTTTGAATAAAATGTCTCAGGCTTTGCTCAGAACAGCAGAGCTTATTAATTAATTTAATCCAATTAATTTAGATCAAGTCTATGGAAATAGAGCAAAAGATTTTTGTATCTGTCTTTAAATGCAGGACTATGACCTTAACACAAAAATTAAACAAATGCAAGTGAAGCTTAGATGTATGCATGGGACATGAAGGCATGCATTTGGCTTAAATTCAGCTTATTAAATGTAGTCTCTCCTTTTATCTCCTTTCTTTTTCCTGTTGTTTATTTCTTTTCTTTCTTCCTTATTCCTAAATATGAAAAGTTACTGCAAGGCAAAAACAGAGGTGAGAAAAAAGGAGGCAGGAAGAAAGATAAGGGAGAAATAAAGTAATGCCAGTAGCCTAAAGCCTCCATTACTGCCCGGGGACTAAGGAGCTGCTGCTTCGAGCTCCAGGCCTCCAGCACAGCATCGGCTCAGATGTCTGTGTTATCCTGGCAGCCACAGAGAACATGAAGTCAGACAGAGGTTGTATAGGAAGCATGAAAAAGGGCACCTCCTTCCCACTGCATGTTTTCTCTGTCTCTCTCGTTGTCTAAACTTGTCACCAGGTTGGAAACAACCCCAGGAGAAACAGCTCTTCCTGCAGCCCTACCCCACCCACTCACCCACCCTAGCCTTTCCACTGCTGTGTTTCCTCCCCAGAATACTTAGCTTGGCTCAAATCCTTATTCCCAAAGGTCAATGAGCATGACTTCTCTGGATGGATGATTAAAATACAGAGTCTTAGGCCCCCATCCACACTGATTCAAATATGTGTCAGTGAGCCAAAGCCAAGGATGGAGCATTTGTAACAAGTTCTAGGAAGTGGGCATGTTGACCTTGTGAAAAAACTGTATAAGTAGTTTGGATCAAGAATGGGACCACTGCATTTTACATTTTTGTGTGGCTTGAATTACATCCAGAAGCTGTTAAATCTTGATTGCTTCAGCAGCAAGAGGGAAGGGAATATTATTTCATTTTCTCTGTGTAAAATCTTATGTGATAATAATTGCAACTCAGCAAAAGCTAAAACTAGAACCAATTAAAAACTGTAAATCACTTAATAAAAATTGAATAAATCACTGCTTATTCCAAGCTAAACCATAACCCCTTTGCATGTATGCATGTATGTGCATTCATGTGTGTGTGTGTGTGTGTGTGTGTGTGTGTGTGTGGTGGGGCTGGTATATGTATACATCAAGCCAAGTGAAATAATGAACAAAGTAGAATTTTGATTATCAAACCATTTCTCTTCCAAAGAATATACAACAGAATATTCATATATATTTTTAACAAGCACAACAGATAATCAAATACAAGTTAAAACTGCATGTCCCAAATTGTATTCCATAGAACACTAATCCATAAAAAAATCCAACGACTAAAATTCCTGTGTTCAAATTAGTGGGAAGTGTGGCTTTCCATACCCCCATGCACACTGGTATATTTGAGACCAATAAATGTTTTAATATATATTTCCTAATCATTGTTAGCCTATTTAAAGTATAAAAAGAGAATATTAATTTGGGGAAAAATTAAGTCATGTTTTTCTAACTTATTCTGATGATTCCAAATTTTGAAACTTTGGTTTAAAAATTATTTCTTTAAGATCAGACACATTTCTTTGTGACACTGAAATTTACAAATTAATAGAGCATGTGCTGACAAAATTATATAAGTAGATGTATCATGTATAAGATTTCATTTGATAGAAAAAGAGAATACTTCTGAGATAGTTATCACATTAATATGCAAACAAAAACTAATATTAAGTGTTCAAATTATTATATAAACTAAACAGTAAAGAAGGCTTAGGGAGGTGTGTTTCCCTCTTGCATTCACCAGCTATACAATTCATTGTAGAAAACCAGAACAGAAAAATGTATGTATCAAGGTATTTATAAATAGCATTTACTATATGTAGGTTCTTCAGGCAACAAGCTCACCATTGCTCTAATGCACTGAGGTGTGTGTGGTCCACCTATTCCTTCATGTAGATGATGATGTGCAGCTTAATGCATTTCCTCCTCCTTGGCCACACATGTCTTTCCCTGTGTGTGGCTCACATGTGTGCATACATGTGTGCCTACATGTGTGTTTTTGTGTGTGTGTGTTTATTCTCCTTCTGTACCTAACACTGAAAGACAGCGTCGTAGGTAAAACCCAAATCCCTGCAAATTGGATTCCCCTTGCCAACCCTGCTTCCCACATCAAAATATCTCCTGCCTCTTTACTCTCTACTTGAATCCTACTAATCCTGCAAAGATGTGATCAGTGCTATTCTATTCTACGAAGCTTTCCTCAAGACTTCTACGTTGATGTCTGACCTCCCTCCAGTTTTGCTAGCCACATTTGTCTTTGATTGTATTGAAAGTGTTATAACTATTTGTTTTAATGCGGGCCTACAGTCCACAATGAATAAAAATAAGTATTCATTTTTAAGACATAATATTAAATATGTCCTTTAATGTATTTAACATTTACTTTTTTTACAAAATATATTTGCTATATGGCCGTCTTTCACCACTTTTAATTCAGCACTAACTATTGACAGAATGCAAACGATAGTGAAATATGCAGAGTGTAACAAACTCACAGATAGTTTATTTAGCATGGTGATGGTGGATTGGATTGGTCACTAAGTTGTGTCCAACTCTTGCTACCCCATGGACTGTACCAAGCTACCCTGTCCATGGGATTCTCCAGGGAAGAATAATGGCGCGGGTTGCCATTTCTTTTTCCAGAGGATCTTCCTGACTCAGGAATCAAACCCAGGTCCCCCTCATTGCAGGCAGATTCTTTACCTACTGAACCCTAATTTAGTATAGCCCAGTGTTTAAGAACATACTCTCTGAAATTAGACTTTCAGATGCCCAATGTACATTTTTGTAGCTGTATGATCTCAGGCCAGTTACGTAACTTCTCTGTGATTTAATTTTCTCATCTCAAATATCAGATTGTAACTGTGTGGAGAAGAATATATGAATTAATATATGAATCAATTTAAAATGTTTTAAAAAACAACTAGCATATATTATGGACTCAATTAACATTAGTTCAATTGCAAGTTAGATTTCTGAGAAAATGGATTCGATAAAAGTTGAGCCGCGTGATGGTTTCAGCCACAGCTTCAACTAAGTGTACTAGCTTTAGGCGGCTCTGAAGCTGGGATGGCCTCCAGGATGGTCCTGTGCTGCCACAGCGGACCATGCCTTCATACTCTCGCATCAACTAGTTAATAGCCTCAGGCATACTCGGGGAGGGGTCATGACCCTACATTAGGCAACTTTATTGCCTAGGATAAGGTGCTATAGGGTAGTGCTCCAGAAGAATTTTCAAGAACTGGATAAATAAATCCTTCAGCTCTCAAAAGGAATCTGGCGGGAGGTGAGAGGTGGAGGACGTACCACGCGAGTTCACTTCCTGTTGCTATTGCAGGTGCTGCTCAACAAGCTTCCTAAGAGCAGATTCCATTAGAGGCAACTATGATCAGCAAGAACACAATCGTTCCAATTTTCCTTCCCCGTTTTGATACCCCTTCCATTTAGTACTGATCTGTTCCTTCTACAAATGTTACAGGTGTGTAAGAAATCAGAATATTTTACTCTGGAGTATAGCTTCAGCATATTTACACAGCAGGAAGCTTTTGTTTTAGGTATCATTTAGAATCACTTCCCAGTGATCGCAAAAATTATAGCCTTAGGAGCTATTTCTGAGAAATTTGTATTTTTCTTTCATATGAAAAGATGGCCACAATTTCTATGCAACGAAAGTCAACACTGTCACTGCAGACAAGGTGACATTTTTGTGAAGTTCAGGTATATTCACAGGCTTAATAACAAAAGCTTACTAATTAGCTATAAGAACAGTATAACAGAAACTGCATTATTTTAAAATAGTAAGCATATCATTTTTATCTTTTAAAAATCTAAAATGCCTTATAAAATATTTTAAAGGGTAGGTAACGAAAGGTTGCATCAGGATTTTATTGGTTACATTCAATATCATATAGCATATCTCATAATATTTAGTATTCCAGTTGCTAGGTACTATAAGAGGAATATATACAGTATATGAAAATATATATAGAAATACACACACACACACACACACATATATATACTATATTTCTACATGTAAATTTTATAGTCAAAGCTATGGTTTTTTCCAGTAGGCATGTACAGATGTGAGGGTTGGACTATAAAGAAAGCTGAGCGCCGAAGAATTGATGCTTTTGAACTATGGTGTTGGAGAAGACTCTTGAGCGTCCTTGACTGCAAGGAGATCAAAACAGTCCACCCTAAAGGATATCAGTCCTGGATGTTCATTGGAAGGACTGATGCTAAAGCTCAGGCTCCAATACTTTGGCCACCTGATGCAAAGAGCTGACACATTGGAAAAGACCCTGATGCCGGGAAACATTTAACGCAAAAGGAGAAGAGGGCAGCAGTAGATGAGATGTTTAGAGAGCATCACCAACTCGGTGGACATGGGGCTTGAGCAAATTCCGAGAGATAGTGGAAGACAGCGAAGGCTGGCGTGCTGCAGTCCATGGGGCTACAAAAAGACACAACTTAGCAACTGAACAACAGCATCAACTATGCGGTATTTACAAGTGAAAGTTTTCCTTGCTTCTGCTTTTAAAAATTACACCCGATCCTTATTATTGCCTCAAGCTATCTTATTCACACATACACGTATACACATCTATAGAGGCAGGCAGGCAGACATTTGCATACCAACTTTAATTTTGTTTAATATTTCAAAATTTCTTCATTATTACAATTAAGTAAATGAGTGAATCAGGCCAGTTATTTTCCATATGTGCATACAGACTCAACTTTATATACATGACAAACGCAACTGAAACCATTTCCTGAGAAGTCTAGTTCGTTCCATCTTCCCCCTCCAAGTTAAAAAAAAAAAAGGCTGTAGAAAAGTTTAGATAATTGAGTATTTCTTGTATAGAAATGTTGCCTTAAATGTTCTTAGAACATGTTTTTTAGAGAAACAAAAAATCTTAGAAAAAAGTCTCAGTTCTGTCACTCCCCAGCTGGTAAGCTTGCGAAAGTTATTTCTATTCAAGGATTTGTTTCTTCATCTGTAAAACAGGGACAGCTTCCAGTTTACCAGTCTTCCTATGTTTACAAGAGGCTGTATACAATGTCAGTAGAGGATATGGCACATTTTCTGCTGTAGAAATTGTAAATGGCAAAGGATTGGTGGCTTCCATTTTGTGCATGTGGATACAGAACTGAACTACAACTTTACCCGAAGGAGTTTTGCTAGAAATGATATTGACTCTCAATTATGTGGGTAAACATGCTTCACTCTTAGAACTTGTCCATAGGAACAGGGGATAGGAGGATAAAAGTTTTGTACCATAGGATTTGAGTTTATGTTTCTGTTTCTCATTGGGAAGGGCTGAAATACTGAAGTGCAGCTAACAATGTCCATTGGATCATGAACACAACGTATATAAATATCTGATGCACAATCATAGGCTTTATCATCAAATGTGCAATTATATAAGTAAATGAAGATAAATCTACAGATACATTTTGAAACAAATGAATGTCATGTAACTGTGCTACTTAACTACAAGTGCTTTTTGTGTAGGAAAAGTGTTCCATAGAACAACAGACAATTAAATCCAGCTCTCTACCTAGGTGAACTCTGTGTTTCATCCCTCATGAAACCATCAAATTAAGAACCTCTTATTCCAAACACTCAAAACCATTTTGAACTCTATAAAATTGAATAATCCATTATACTTTTTTCCTTTTAATTTGCATACCTCCACAATAGTCCCTTTCTTATTCAATGCATTGATTTGGGATAATGAAGTTGCTCAGTCATCATTACTTACACTTTATATTTCAAACATCTTCATGTCATAAACAGAAAGTCAGGTATTGTTTGAATTCACTTTCCCCCCTTCCTTTGCTGGTGAACATTTTAAGTAACATTTTCTACAATCGTTTTGCAGCAGGAAGCTTAATAGAGATGCTGTTTCCATAACAACAAATAGGATTTGAGCAAAAACACAATGCTCAGTGGTTACTGTTGCTCACAGCAGGTAAAAGCAGTTATTCAAAATTACAAGCAGCATGACATCGAGAAAAATAAATTAAAGCAAGGGGTGCTAAGAGTTCTGTTCCTTATTTAGTAAATGTTTAACTCATAAATGCTTGGGAGGACAGCGGTCGGATACTCTATGCAATATTTCCCCCCTCATATCATGACCTGAAATGAAGAGTAGGCACAGACGATCATTTTTCGGATGTGAAGAGTTTTGTGAGTCAAAGAGGCACCAACAATGACAAGGGAGAATGCTTTCTAAACAGGCTAACTGCTTATAGCAGATAATTATTTATGCACAAATTCTAATTCTTATAGTTAGAAGTATCTGCTCTTTTCTAAACTTATCCTTTAATTTACTTAAAATAATATATGCATCCATTAATATTAAACTGAAAATTTTCCAAGCTATTACAGAATAAGGTAAGAAATATAATCTGACCTGAAACACTACAATGTCTTCAGGGGTTACTTTAAAACCCTTTTCCCACCCCATGGTTCCATATCTTGGTTCCCGTGGTTGTTCCTTTTGTGAAATGTGCCCAGTTTGAGTGTTTATAGATCTATTGTCCTAGATAGAAAAATAGTATGAGTTTTTTCAATTCAAAGAGTAGTAAATTAAAATGCAATTAAAATGAGCAGTACAGTAATAATGATTAGAATGTTATTTTTTTTACAATATCAAATTCACAGAAGAATGCTATGCATAGCAAATTAAAATACAACCCCATAAAGAAATATTCATGTTTATCATTACTGAGGAGTGGGGATTGTGTCCTGTGGTTAATTTCAAGAAGTCAAATCTATTGCTCTTCAATATGTACAGACATCTCTGATTGGCAGATGTTTGGCAGTTGTTTCTTACTCAAATAAAGTGACTAATAAACTAAAATCTTGCTCCTTATATTATCTAGTCACTAGTTAAAATAGATCTTCTTAGTTCATTCTTTGTCTCCTGTTCTGCTTACTACTGCTAAGTCGCTTCAGTCGTTTCCGACTCTATGTGACCCCATAGACGATAGCCCACCAGGCTCCCCCGTCCCTGGGATTCTCCAGGCAAGAACACTGGAGTGGGTGGCCATGTTCTGCTTAGTTATGGGAATTTAAGATAGCAACTATCTATATGCTAATGCAGGCGTGTCTGTGTGTGTATGTCACTTCTGTTGTGTCCGACTCTTGGCGACCCTATGGACTATAGCCTGCCAAGTTCCTCTGTCCACGGGTTTCACCAGGCAAGAAAATTGGAGTGGGTTGCCATGCTGGGATCTTGCTGACCCAGGGATCGAATCTGCATCTCTTATGTCTCTTGCATTGGTAGGCAGAAGAACCTGCCTACCAATAGGGTTAGGGTTAGGGTTAGCAACACCTGAGAAGCAGTTATTATTATTCTTAAATATGCCAATGGTAACATTTAATTTATGAAGTCTGATATCACCTCTCTCCTCATAATTTCACTGTGTTTTTTTTTTTTTTTGAACCTTGATCATGGAGCACGGTTGAAGTTATATTACATTTTGAAGGATGGTGTTTGCTCTCTCTTTCTCTTCTTTACTAAACTGATTGTCTTTAATGATCTTTGCATTTTTGTATCCCTAGAGTACCCATCACACCTTGCTTACAGAAAGCATTCAACAACTTAAGAGCTTTGGATGCAATGAGTAGAAAATGATCAGAAGTAATGATCAGAAATCAAGGGGAACAGAGAAATGGCTCAGTTCTAATCCCACTGTGGTATAGAGAATTCAAACATAGCCCTATTCCTTGTTTCCCACACCTCAATACAATCCCTTTTCCTTGAATGCATGCAGAATCTGGGGCTGACTTTTAACCAATAGAATGTGGCAAAGGTGAAGGGATTTTTCAGATGTAATTAGATTCTCTAATATGCTGACTTTGAGCTATTCAAAAGGGAGATTATCATGGATCAGGCTAGTTTAATCAGGTGAGTCCTTTAGAAAAGAATCCAGACCTTCTTTGAAGTAAGAGACTAAGCAGCAAAGATGCTTTCCTACGGGAGAGAAGCAAACAGCTGCATGTGAACTGCCTATGAAGAAAGCCACATGGGAGAGCACTGTGGATACCCTCTAGGAGCTAAGGAGCCTCAGTCCCACAGCCCCAAGGAATTAAACTCAGCCCAAAGTATGTGAGTACAAATGAGAACTCAGTGTTTCAGAAAGGACTGCTGTCTTTGTTGCAACCTTGTGAGACGCTGAGCAGAGAACCCAGCTAAGTCCAAAGCTAGACTCCTAAGCCAAATAAACAGTAAGATTAAAAAAAAAAAAAGTGCATATTATTTCAACTGCTGACATTGTGATACCTTTATTGTGCAGAAGAAAAAACTAATATATTGTCAAAGAAGCCTAGATCATACTGTGGAGCTACCCTAGCTACACAGTCAGAATTTTATGTCATCAAAGTAGCTACTGCTGCTGCTAAGTTGCCTCAGTCATGTCTGACTCTGCGATCCCATAGACGGCAGCCCACCAGCCTCCTCTGTCCATGGGATTCTCCAGGCAAAAATACTGGAGTGGATTGCCATTTCCTTCTCCATCATTAAGTAGACACAGGCATATTACCTTGGGCCCAGCATAGCTCCCTAGCTGATTTTTCTCTCATGTATTCGGGAGCTGCAAGGGCAATTGTTATATGACTGGATTGAAATGATTAATAGTTATAAAGCACTTTGAAAATAAGATTATAAATGTAAGATGGGGTTGCATTTTCACATTACCATCAATCTCTGCAATTCATCATGAACTACACTTTCAGTAAAAATAAATATATATTTCTTTCTCTTCTACTTTTCCACTTGTTATCATTCATTTATTCAAAATACATCTGTGAAATAGATGCAGTATGTGTAAAAATGTACTACGTTTGTGGGTAGTCAAAATGTGCTAAAGAAGGCTTAACAAACAACACTTTCATAGTATTTAGTTAAATATCATACAATATCATAACTGGGTGTATTATTCAAAGAATGGCTCCCAAATGTAAATGACAGTATAATCAAGAAGACCCAGAACAAATAAATCACTGCAAAGGTATGAAATATAAGTTTTCATTCTAGTCAATTACTTTTTGGGGAAAAGAGAACTTTATTTCCAAATCTCTAATCTGAAAGAAAGTTTTATGTAGCCTGTAGCTACATGACCCTGAGAAATGACACTATCAACAATAATTTTTGATGAATCTAGTGATTTTTATACAATCAGTTTAATGGAATTTGACAAGAGTTTTAAATAAAAGTTAAATATAAATCAAAGGGAAAATTAAATCATTGTCCCTTTGAATACATAGTGCTAAAATCTGCTTTTTAAACAATGTATTGGTTTGTTCAGTCACCAACTCATGTCTGACTCTGCAATCCCATGGACTACAGCATGCCAACTTCCCTGTTCTTCCTATCTCCTCAGTTAATTACAGTTCAGTTCAGTCACTCAGTCATGTCCGACTCTGCGACCCTATGAATCGCAGCATGCCAGGCCTCCCTGTCCATTACCAACTTCCAGAGTCTACCCAAACCCATGTCCATCGAGTCAGTGATGCTGTCCAACCATCTCATCCTGTGTTGTCCCCTTCTCCTCCTGCCCTTACTCTTTCACAGAATCAGGGTCTTTTCCAATCAGTCAACTCTTCGCATCAGGTAGACAAAGTATTGGAGTTTCCGCTTCAGCATCAGTCCTTCCAATGAACACCCAGGACTGATCTCTTAGAATGGACTGGTTGGATCTCCTTGTGGTCCAAGGGACTCTAAAGAGTCTTCTCCAACACCTTGGTTCAAAAGCATCAATTCTTTGGTGCTCAGCTTTCTTTATAGTCCAACTCTCACATCCATACATGACCACTGGAAAAAAACATAGCCGTGAATAGATGGACCTTTGTTGGCAAAGTAATCTCTGCTTTTTAATATACTGTCTAGGTTGGCCATAACTTTCCTTCCAAGGAGTAAGTATCTTTTAATTTCTTGGCTGCAGTGTTCATCTGCAGTGATTTTGGAGCCCAGAAAAATAAAGTTAAGCACTGTTTCCACTGTTTCCCCATCTACCTGCCATGAAGTGATGGGACTGGATGCCATGAACTTAGTTTTCTGAATGTTGAGCTTTAAGCCAAATTTTTCATTCTCCTCTTTTACTTTCATCAAGAGGCTCTTTAGTTTTCTTCACTTTCTGCCATAAGGGTGGTGTCATCTGCATATCTGAGGTTATTGATATTTCTCCCAGCAATCCTGATTCTAGCTCGTCCTTCCTCCAGCCCAGCTTTTCTCATGATGTACTCTGCATATAAGTTAAATAAGCAGAGTGACAATATACAGCCTTGACAGACTCCTTGTTCTATTTGGAAACAGTCTGTTTTTCCAAGTCCAGTTCTAACTGTTGCTTCCTGACCTGCATATAGATTTCTCTAGAGGTCAGGTGTTCTGGTATTCCCATCTCTTTCAGAATTTTCCACAGTTTCTTGTGATCCACACAGTCAAGGGCTTCAGCATGGTCAATAAAGCAGAAATACATGTTTTTCTGAAACTCTCTTGCTTTTTCAATGATCCAGCAGATGTTGGCAATTTGATCTCTGGTTCCTCTGCCTCTTCTGAAACCAGCTTGAACATCTGGAAGTTCACGGTTCACATATTGCTGAAGCCTGGCTGAGAGAGTTTTAAGCATTATTTTAGTAACATGTGAGATGAGTGCAATTTTGTGGTGGTTTGAGCATTCTTTGGCATTGCCTTTCTTTGGAATTGGAATGAAAACTGACCTTTTCCAGTCCTGTGGCCACTGCTGAGTTTTCCAACTTGCTGGCATATTGAGTGCAGCACTTTCACAGCATCATCTTTCAGGATTTGAAATAGCTCCACTGGAATTCCATCACCTCCACTAGCTTTGTTCGCAGTGATGCTTTCTAAGGCCCACTTGACTTCACATTCCAGGATGTCTGGCTCTAGTGAGTGACCACACCATCGTGATTACCCAGGTTGTGAAGTTCTTTGCAAAGTTCTTCTGTGCATTCCTGCCTCCTCTTCTTCATATCTTCTGCTTCCTTTAGGTCCCTACCGTTTCTGTCCTTGATCGAGCCCATCTTTGCATGGAACGTTCCCTTGGCATCTCTACTTTTCTTGAAGAGATCTCTAGTCTTTCCCATTCTATTGTTTTCCTCTATTTCTTCACAATGATTGCTGAGCAAGGCTTTCTTATCTCTCCTTGCTATTCTTTGGAACTCTGCATTCAAATGGGTATATCTTTCCTTTTCTCCTTTGCTTTTCACTTCCCTTCTTTTCACAGCATTTGTAAGGCCTCCTCAGACAGCCATTTTGCTTTTTTGCATTTCTTTTACATGGAAATGGTCTTGATCTCTGTCTCCTGTACAATGTTATGGACCTCCATCCATAGTTCATCAGGCACTCTCTCTATCAGATCTAGTCCCTTAAATCTATTTCTCACTTCCACTTTATAGTCATAATGGGTTTGATTCAGGTCATACCTGAATGGTCTAGTGGTTTTCTCCACTTTCTTCAATTTCAGTCTGAATTTGGCAATCAGGAGTTCATGATCCAACCCACAATCAGCTCCCTGTCTTGTTTTTGCTGACTGTATAGAGTTTCTCCATCTTTGGCTGCAAAGAATATAATCAACCTGATTTCAGTGTTTACCATCTGGTGATGTCCATGTGTAGTCTTCTCTTGTGTTGGTGGAAGAGGGTGTTTGCTATGACCAAGTGCATTCTCTTGGCAAAACTCTATTAGGCTTTGCCCTGCTTCATTCTGTACTCCAAGGCTGAATTTGCCCGTTACTCCAAGTGTTTCTTGACTTCCTACTTTTGCATTCCAGTACCCTATAATGAAAAGGACATATTTTTTGGACATCTATATCTCCTAGAGCTTGCTCAAATTCATGTCCATTGACCAATGATGCTATCCAATGATTTTATCCTCTGTCGCATTCTTTTCCTCCTGCCCTCAATCTTTCCCAGCATTAATCTTTTCCAATGGTTCGGCTCTTATCATCAGGTAGCAAAGGATTGGAGCTTCAGCTTCAGTTTCACTTCTTCCAGTGAATATTCAGGGCTGATTTCCTTTAGGATGGACTGGCTTGATCTCCTTGCTCTCCAAGTGACTCTCTAGAGTCTTCTCCAGCATCACAATTTAAAAGCATCAATTCTTCTGTGCTCAGCCTTCTTTATGGTCCAACTCTCACAACCCTGCATGATTACCAGAAAAATCATAACTTTGACTATACAGACCTTTGTTGGCAAAGTGATTTCCTGGCTTTTTAATATGCAAGTTTTTATAGCTTTTCTTCCAAGGACCAAGCATATTATGAAGAATCTTGTTTTATTCCTTTTTAATGTGCAGGCAAGGTTATTCACACCACTTTTTTCACAGATGGACTATTCATAGAATGTTGTGAGAAAGTTAGGGTACATTGCCAAAGCTCAAGTAAGTCTGTAGAATCAAATAAAAATAGAATCTAAAATTTCCATAGAAATTTCCATAGAGGTTGATCTCTGATAAAATTTATGATTGATCAAGTCTACCATGTATTCACTATGATGAAACACACATTTCTCAACAGGAAGGAACAGTGTGGTATACAATGAGTATCATCGCAGATAAGTTTTCCATGTCTTATTTAAGAATTAAACTGCTCTATATTCAAGCAAGATGACAATGTGCATATCCTTGAAAACAAGTTCAGTATGGAGGTTTCATAATTGCACCCGAGCAGATAATTAGGCAATTAGAGCTATTAAAAGTTGACAAAGCACCAAGCCTGGATGAATTATATCTCTGATTTGTAGGAGGAGAAGCAAGAGAAAATAATAAGACCTCCAGTGAATCTGTTCAACAACCAAGCGAGGAAGAAAGCTAAGCCCAGAGGGCAAAGTGGGAGGTTCTACTTCTTACTCTCATCCTCAGGATTCAAGAAAGGAGCAAGGAGAGGACTGGCTGGAGATAGGTAAATCTGACATCATTTGCACAGATTATATTGAACACATTAATAAAGTGAAATTAACTTTGCAAAATATGTAATTGGATAAAAACATGAGATGAAAATAAAACAATAGGACTAATGATTTAATTTCTGAAAAGCAGCTGATGCGTTGGCTCACAGCAGACATGCATCTGAACCAAGCTAAGAAGCATAGCAAGGAAAACAGATAAATAAGATATCATTTTAAATGTAGAAATGCAACAGATTAAATTGAATTTGCAAGAAAATAATATAAACTAGGAAGAGGGGCAAACCTGGTAGCCCTTGACTCCCTGATCTACTTGTTAAATTCATGATGATTGTATATGACTTAAAATTATTGCAGTCTCCCAAATTGACAAATGTAATTGCTTAGACTGATGAAAGAGAATATTGGGATGCTGCTTTGGATTCTGTTGGAAAGTACTTAGGAGTTGACAGATGGTGCATACATTTGGAGGTTGAGAAGGGTAAGAAGGTAATGAGACTGGGGACTGAAAACAATTACAATGTCTTAAGCCTAGAAAGCGGCGTAATCGTGGCTGTAGAGTAGGCAAAACAATTGAGCTTAATGCATTCACAATGTTTGTCAGAAGCGTGAGAAACAAAAGCTGGAGGTGGAGATAGAGTCTGAAAGCGTAAGCCAAATGACTGCAGAACCTCTTCTCATTCACTCACTAGAAGATTCAGGCACCAAATATTTATTGATGTGAAATGAATAAAACTGTGTCACTAGTGACTTTGTAGACCTGACATTCACAAACGTCAGCATGTATTGAACAAAAGGAAGTGAAGATCACTGACTACTGAACTCCATTTGAAGATGGTTAGAGAAGATAATGAAATTGAAATAATCATACTCAAAGGGTTGGGTGCTGGAATGAAGAATACATTTAACCTGAATATAGATGGAAGAAGTCAGCTTGAAGGACTTAAAGGAGATTTAAATAAGACTTACTGATTAATTGATACTGATGAAATGTCAAAGGGTATTGTAATCACTAAAAACAATATTTGGGGGCAATGTTGACAGTGAGAGAATTATAAAGAGAAGAGGGTAACAGAATCTCACTTTGACTCCTCACATTTTACTTGTTGGTAAGTCATTTATAGTAAGAAAATCATTCATCTCCAAGCTCCTTGAGAATAAGAAAACATCTAATCTATCTTTGCATCACCACAAGTATTTATCAAAAGGCGTGACATACACCAGGCATTATAATTAAATACAATAAAACATTTTACAATGAGGAATATTTTAACCTGAGAGAAAATTTCATTCAATATTATTTTGCTAGAGCAAAACTACTCCAACAATTTAATAAGCAGTCTTTTTTTTCTCTAGGATAATGTTTATATCCTTCTTCACAATTTGTCTTATTTAGTCACTAATATTCCTGTATGTTGAAACATTAAAATTTTCACCTTATTTTTACTGACTGATTTGTACTCATTTTTACTTCCCTGATAGCTCAGTTGATAAAGAATCCACCTGCAATGCAGAAGACCCTTGTTCGATTCCTGGGTCTGGAAGATCCCGTGGAAAAGGGATAGAATACCCACTCCAATATTTTTGGGTTTTCCTGGTGGCTCAGCTGGTAAAGAATCCCTGCAATGTGGGAGACCTACGTTTGATTCCTAGGTTGGGAAGATCCCCTGGAGAAGGGAAAGGCTGCCCACTCCAGTATTCCGGCCTGGAGGATTTTGCAAAGAGTTGGACACAACTGAGCAACTTGCACTTTGCACTCATCTGAATGTATTTATTCCTGGATGTTTAGTTTTATTTTTCTAACTTTGGAAACAATAAATGTGATGTATAATACATACATCTTTTTCCCCCCTTGTTAAATTTTAAGAATTTTTAAGGATAAATTCTTAAAAATATCTCCCAACCTGATGTCATTTTCTGACCTACATTATTTAAAAAAATAAAAAAAGGCCAGGTTGCAGCTGTCTTCTGAACAAAACTCTCCACTCAGTCTTCATTTCACCCACATCAAAAGCCAAGAATGTGTAGGGTCACAGATGGTCTGCCACAATCTTGGGTAAAGCAGACACACTCCTCAGAACTGTGGCCTGGAACACTTTTCCCTTTGATGTTCACACAGTTTACATTTTTATTTCCTTCATGTCTTTTCTCAAATGCCTGCTAATTTGAGAGGTCTTAACTGACCAGCAATATTGTACCACCTGCTAGCATATTTTTATTACATTTCTCTTGTCTGTCTTTCACAAGAATATAGGCTCCTCAAGGGCCAACAATATATCTGTTCTGTTTACTGTTATGTTCCTGTACACAAAGCGCAGCACACAGCGCATGAACGAAAGAATGAATGATTGACTGGAATACAAGTTGGGATCAGCTCAGCAAGGGCACTGGGGATTTTATAAAGAATTTGTATGAGAAGTGCACCTGTACACATCAAAGAGGCTTACAAGTTTCAGTTCAGTTCAGTTCGGTCGCTCAGTCGTGTCCGACTCTTGGCGATCCCATGAATTGCAGCATGCCAGGCCTCCCTGTCCATCACCATCTCCCGGAGATCACTCAGACTCACGTCCATCGAGTCCGTGATGCCATCCAGCCATCTCATCCTCATCCGTCCCCTTCTCCTCCTGCCCCCAATCCCTCCCAGCATCAGAGTCTTTTCCAATGAGTCAACT